>CM038143.1:131285238-131606796 GCA_021437245.1 Aegilops speltoides | reverse complement strand
GTATTGTGGGATGAAGCGGCCGGACCAACCTTACGTGCGCTTACGTGAGACCGGTTCCACCGATGACATGCACTAGTTGCATAAGGTGGTGGCGGTGTCTGTCTCTCCCACTTTAGTTGGAGCGGATTCGATGAACAAGGCCCTTATGAAGGGTAAATAGAAGTTGACAAAATCACGTTGTGGTGATTCGTAGGTAAGAAAACGTTCTTGCTAGAACCCAATCGCAGCCACGTAAAGATGCAACAACAACTAGAGGGCGTCTAACTTGTTTTTGCAACGATTGATCATGTGATGTGATATGGCGAAGTTGTGATGAATGATGAATTGTGATGTATGAGATCATGTTCTTGTAATAGGATTCACGACTTGCATGTCGATGAGTATGACAACGGCAGAAGCCATAGGAGTTGTCTTTATTTTTGTATGACCTGCGTGTCATTGAAGAACGCCATGTAAACTACTTTACTTCATTACTAAGCGCGTTAGTCATAGAAGTAGAAGTAGTCGTTAGCGTGACAACTTCATGAAGACACGATGATGGAGATCATGATGATGGAGATCATGGTGTCAAGCGGTTACAAGATGATCATGGAGCCCCAAGATGGAGATCAATGGAGCTTGATGATATTGGCCATATCATGTCACAACTATATAATTGCATGTGATGTTTATTATGTTTATGCATCTTGTTTACTTAGGACGACGGTAGTAAATAAGATGATCCTTACAAAATTTCAAGAAGTGTTCTCCCCTAAGCGTGCACCGTTGCTACGGTTAAATCGTTTCTAAGCACCACGTGATGATCGGGTGTGATGGATCCTTACGTTCACATACAACGGGTGTAAGACAGTTTTACACAAATAAAACACTTAGGGTTAACTTGACGAGCCTAGCATGTGCAGACATGGCCTCGGAACACGGAGACCGAAAGGTCGAACACGAGTCGTATGGAAGATACGATCAACATGAAGATGTTCACCGACGATGACTAGTCCGTCTCACGTGATGATCGGACACGGGCTAGTCGACTCGGATCGTGTAACACTTAGATGACTAGAGGGATGTCTAATCTAAGTGGGAGTTCATAATTTGATTAGAACTTTATTATCATGAACTTAGTCTAAAACCTTTGCAAATATGTCTTGTAGATCAATGGCCAACGCTAATGTCAACATGAACTTCAACGCGTTCCTAGAAAACCAAGCTGAAAGATGATGGCAAACTATACGGATGGGTCCTAACTCGAGATCATCCTCATAGCTGCCAGAAGCAATATGTCCTAGATGGACCGCTAGGTGCCGCTCCGTCGAGAGAACCAAGGCGTTATGAGCGCTTGGCAAACTCGTCTTGATGATTACTCCCTCGTTCGGTGCGGCATGCTTCTGACTTAGAACCGGGCTCCAAAAGCGTTTTGAGCATCACGGAGCATATGAGATGTTCAAGAGCTGAAACTAGTTTTCCAAGCTCATGCCCGGTCGAGAGATATGATGTCTCCGACAAGTTCTCTGATTGTAAGATGGAGGAGAACAGTTACATCGGTGAGCACATCCTCAAGATGTCCAGGTTGCTGGCCGTATGACCCAAATGAACATTAACCTCCTAGATGAGGCGGTCATTGACAGAATCCTCGATCGCTCCCACCAAGCTACAAGAGCTTTGTGATGAACTACAACATGCGGGGATGGTAAAGACCATTCTGAAGTGTTCTCGATCTTTGAAGTCGTGAGGCTGAAATCAAGAAAGAACATCAAGTGTTGATGGTCAATAAGACCACTAAGTTCAAGAAGGGCAAGGGTAAGAAGAACTTCAAGAAGGACGGCAAAGATGTTGCCGCGCCCGTAAGCTTTCTTGCCGAAGAAGTCAAAGAATGGACCCAAGCACGAGGTAGAGTGCTTTTATTGCAAGGGAAGGGCACCGAAGCGGAACTGCCCCAAATACTTAGCGGATAAGAAGGCCGCAACACCAAAGGTATATTTGATATACATGTAATTGATGTGTACCTTACCGATTACTCGTAGTAACTCCCGGTATTTGATACCGTGCCGTTGCTCATATTTGTAACTCACGGCAGAGCTGCGGAATAAACGGAGATCGGCGAAGGGCGAGGTGACGATCTTGCGTCGGGAATGGTTCGAGTCGATGTGATCGCCGTCGCACGCTGTCTCTACATTTACCTCGGGATTAGTTTTGAACCTCAATAATTGTTATTTAGTGCCATGTTTGAGCATGAACATTGTATCCGGATCTCGTTTAATACGAGATGGCTACTCATTTAAGTCTGAGAATAATGGTTGTTCGATTTATATGAGAGATATGTTTTATGGTCATGCTCCGATGGTCAATGGTTTATTCTTAATGAATCTCGGCGTAATATTACACATGTTCATAATGTGGATGCCAAAAGATGTAAAGTTGATAACGATAGTCCCACATACTTGTGGCACTTGCCGCCTTGGTCACATTGGTGTCAAGCGCATGAAGAAGCTCCATCTTGATGGACTTTTAGAGTCTCTTGATTATGAATCGTTTGACACATGCGAACCTTGCCTCTTAGGCAAAATGACCAAGACTCCGTTCTCCGAACAATGGGCGAGCAACCAACTTGTTGGAAATCATACATACCGATGTGTGCGGTCCAATGAGCGTTGAGGCTCGCGGAGGATATCGTTATGTTCTCACTCTCACTAATGACTTGAGTAGATATGGGTATGTCTACTTAATGAAACACAAGTCTGAGACCTTTGAAAAGTTCAAGGAATTTCAGAGTGAGGTAGAGAATCAACGTGACCGTAAGATAAAGTTCCTACGATCAGATCGTGGGGGAGAATACTTAAGTCACGAATTTGGTACACACTTAAGAAAATGTGGAATCGTTTCACAACTCACGCCGCCTGGAACACCTCAGCGAAACGGTGTGTCCGAACGTCGTAATCGCACTCTATTGGATATGGTGCGGTCTATGATGTCTCTTACCGATTTACGCTATCATTTTGGGGATACGCTCTAGAGACAGCTACATTCACTTTAAATAGGGCACCGTCTAAATCCGTTGAGACGACACCGTATGAATTATGGTTTGGGAAGAAACCTAAGGTATGCGTTTCTAAAAGTTTGGGGATGCGATGCTTATGTCAAGAAACTTCAACCCGAAAAGCTCGAACCCAAGTCGGAAAAATGCGTATTCATAGGATACCCAAGGAAATCGTCGGTATACCTTCTACTTAAGATCCGAAGGCAAGGTCTTTGTTGCCAAGAATGGATGCTTTACGAGAAAGAGTTTCTCTCGAAAGAAGTAAGTGGGAGGAGAGTAGAACTCGATGAAGTACTACCTCTCGAGCGGGAAAGTGGTGCAACGCAGAAACCGTTCTGTGATGCCCACACCAACCGAAGAGGAAATCATTGATGATGATCAAGGTACTTGGATCAAGTTACTCTTGAACTTGAAGGTCCACGAGGACACGCTTCCGCACTGTGAGTGGTACAGCAACCTGTCATGGAAATCATGTTGCTAGACAACGATGAACCTTGAACTATGAAGAAGCAATGGCGGGCCCGGATTCCAACAAATGGCTTGGAGCCATGAAATCCGAGATAGAATCCATGTATGAAAACAAAGTATGGACTTTGACAGACTTGCCCGATGATCGTGACGATAGAAAACAAATGGATTTTTAAGAAGAAGACGGACGCGGATGGAAATGTTACCATCTATAAAGCTCGACTTGTCGCTAAGGGTTATCGACAAGTTCAAGGGATTGACTACTGACGAGACATTCTCTCCGTGGCGAAGCTTAAGTCCGTCCGAATCATGTTAGCAATTGCCGCATACTATGATTATGAGATATGGCGATGGACGTCAAAACGGCATTCCTTAATGGACATCTTAAGGAAGAGCTGTATATGATGCAGCCGGAAGGTTTTGTCGATCCTCGAACGCTAACAAAGTATGCAAGCTCCAATGATCCATTTATGGACTGGTGCAAGCATCTCGGAGTTGGAACATTCGCTTTGATGAGATGATCAAAGCGTTTGGGTTATCTTGAGACTTATGGAGAAGCTGCGTTTACAAGAAAGTGAGTGGGAGCTCAGAGCATTTCTCTGTTATATGTAGATGACATACTTTTGATGGGAAATGATACGAAACTCCTGGACAGCATTAAGGCCTACTTGAACAAGTGTTTTTCAATGAAGGACCTTGGAGAAGCTTCTTATATATTAGGCATCAAGATCTATAGAGATAGATCGAGACGCCTCATAGGTCTTTCACAAAGCACATACCTTGATAAGATTTTGAAGAGGTTCAAAATGGATCAGTCCAAGAAGGGGTTCTTGCCTATGTTACAAGGTGTGAGATTGAGCTCGGCTCGATCACCCACCACGCAAAAGATAAAGAAGAGATGAGTGTCATCCCTATGCTTCACCATAGGATCTATTATGTATGCCATCTTGTGTACTGGACCGATGTAAACCTTGCCGTAAGTCCGGTTGCAAGATACCAAAGTAATCCGGCAAGGAACACCGGACATCGGTCAAGAATATCCTGAAGTACCGAAAGGACGAAGGACATGTTTCGTTTATGGAGGAGACGAAGAGCTCGTCGTAAGGGTTACGTCGGCGCTAGCCGACTCGGATCCGATGACTCTAAGTCACAAACCGGATACGTGTATATGTTGAATGGTGGAGCGATGGTAGTGCGGCTACAAGCGAGCGTCGTGGCGGGATCTACGTGTGAAGCGGAGTACATGGCAGCCTCGGAGGCAGCGATGAAGCAATTTGGATGAAGGAGTTCATCACCGACCTAGAGTCATACCCAATGCGTCGGGGCGGTCAAACTCTTCTGTGACAACACCGGAGCTATTGCCCTTGCCAAGGAGCCGGGTTTCACAAGAAGACCGAGCACATCAAGCGTCGTTTCAACTCCATCCGTGAAAATGATCAAGATGGAGACATAGAGATTTGCAAAGTGCAAACGGATCTGAATGTCGCAGATCCGCTGACTAAACCTCTCTCGCGTGCAAAACATGATCAACAATGAGAACTCTATGGGTGTTCGATTCATCACAATGAAACTAGATTGGTGACTCTAGTGCAAGTGGGAGACTGTTGGAAATATGCCCTAGAGGCAATAATAAAAGTATTATTATATTTCAATGTTCATGATAATTGTCTTGTGTTCATGCTATAAGCAGTATTATCCGGAAATCGTAATACACGTGTGAACACTTAGACCACAAATGTCCCTAGTGAGCCTCTAGTTGACTAGCTCGTTGTGATCAATAGATAGTCATGGTTTCCTGACTATGGACATAGGATGTCGTTGATAACGAGATCACATCATTAGGAGAATGATGTGATGGACAAGACCCAATCATAAGCATAGCATAAAAGATCGTTATAGTTCGTTTGCTAGAAGCTTTACCAATGTCAAGTATCTATTCCTTCGACCATGAGATCGTGTAACTCCGGTTACCGTAGGAGTGCCTTGGGTGTATCAAACGTCACAACGTAATCGGGTGACTATAAAGGTGCATTACGGTATCTCTGAAAGTATCTGTTGGGTTGACACGGATCGAGATCGGATTTGTCGCTCCGTATGACGGAGAGGTATCTCTGGGCCCACTCGGTAATGCATCATCATAATGAGCTCAAGTTGACCAAGGTGTTGTACGGGATCATGCATTACGGTGCGAGTAAAGTGACTTGCGTAACGAGACCGAACAAGGTATTGGGATACCGACGATCGAGTCTCGCAAGTAACGCATCGATTGACAAAGGAATTGCATACGGGGTTTGATCGAATCCTCGACATCGTGGTTCAACCAATGAAATCATCGAGGAGCATGTAGGAGCCAACATGGGTATCCGACCCGCTTGTTGGTTATTGCGAGAGTCGTCTCGGTCATATGCATGTCTCCGAACCCGTAGGGTCTACACACTAAGGTTCCATGACGCTAGGGTTAGCGAGGAAGTCAAGTATGTGACTACCGAATGTTGTTCGAGTCCGGATGAGATCCGGACGTCACGAGGAGTTCGGAAGGTCCGGAGGTAAAGAATAATATATAGGAAGTGGTGTTTGACCATCGGGAAAGTTTGGGGTTTCGGTAAAACTGGGACCACCTAAGGGTCCCGAGGTCCACCGGTGGGGCCACCTATCCGGAGGGCCCCATGGGCCAAGGGAAGGAACCAGCCCACGGGGGCTGGTGCGCCTCTAGGCCCACCTGCGCCTAGGTTGAAACCCTAGGGGTGAAGCCCCACCGGCTTGGGGGCACTCCACCCCTTGCCGCCGCCACGGAGATTGGATCTCGAGGGCAGCCACCTGGGGGCCTATATAAAGGGGGAGGGGGCTGCACCAACTCCCAAGGCGCAGCCTCCCTCCCCACACATCTCCTCCTCCGTAAGAGCTCGTGAAGCCTCGCCAGATACTTCTTCTCCACCATCACCACGCCACAGTTGTCTTTGCCGGTGGAGTTGTCTTCCTCAACCTCTCCTTCCCCTTGCTGGATCAAGAAGGAGGAGACGTCGCTCGTCCGTCGTGTGTTGAGCGCGAGGTCTTTGTCAGCTTCAACACTTGGCATCGGTGATCTGAATCACGTTAGTCGACTCCATCATCACCTTGCAAGCTTCCGCACGCGATCTACAAGTGGTATGTAGATGCAAACTCTCTCCCGTTACTCGTTGCTTAGATGAACTCATAGATGGATCTTGGTGAAGCCGTAGGAAAAATTTTAATTTTCTGCAACGTTCCCCAACACAGAGCATGCCGCGGAAGTCGATGAGATGCTCGCGTATATTGATGATGATGATGAGGATGAGGAGGAGGAGCCGGAGCCCCCCCTCGCGCCCATCTACTCGGTGCCCGGCACCGATTTCGTGGCCATCTCCGACGACGAAGCATAGTAGCTAGCATGTCGCAGTACGTTGGTTTATTTTACATGGTTAGTATGGATCGAGGAATGCAGTATGAGAGACTCGGATGCATAGCACCATTTTTTAGAGTATGCAATTGCGTACCATATTTTTATAGAAAAAGAAATAGATTTACAAGAATCCACACGACGATGCAAACATCGACGTGCGAACACTCACTCCACACATCTACAAAGTTACTGTCTCACAGAACGTTGTAAACCTCATACACTGTGAAATGCTAAGTTCCACTCTCTAAGCTCTTCCAAGATCATTCGAGCAAGGTCAGCTGCAACCACCTGTTGTTCCTTTCTTTTAAAGACTCTGGCGTCCCGTTGCTTCCATAGAGCCCAAGCCGTGCGATGACAAGACTCAAAACTCTTCTATCATTTGAACAGAAGACTGATCGCAACAGGAAATGATTAGCATCCATCAGTGGATTGCTTCCAAGCGTCAACCGCCTCCATCGTCTACCACGTGTCCATGTGGCCTCCCTGTGTCCACCTTTCCTTCCTAGAAACAGCATGATCCTATCGCTCTCGTTTCACCCGGGAACAGTTGCAGAGCATTGGCTCGCACGGGCATCCGTTGTGAAAAGACTATAAATTACTGTGACAAGACCTCTGTTGCAGAATAATTCTGCAACAAGATCTTTGTTGCGGAACATTTACAAGACTTTGTCATGAAAATTCTGCGGCAAGACCTCTGTTGCAAGGGAAAAAACTGTAACAAGACTTTTGTTGTAAGAAAATCTGCAACTTAATCTATGTTGTAAAATTTTCTGAAACATGCCCTGTGTTGCAGAAAAATTCTAAAACACGACATATATTGCAATGGTACAGGGTGACGGTCGACCACTCGAGATCTGATGGCTTGCGAGGTGGCGGATCTTTTCCGCCGGCTGATGCGTAGCAGCGCCCAATCGCAAAACCAGTGCCTCTTTGCCAATAGAGAAATATAGGGTGTTCAAGAGAATATATAGAGAAATATATAGTCTTTTCTGTCAATAACAGAAAGATTGTAGACCGAAATGTAAATATTCCAAAGGGATAGGACTACCCAATCCCTGCTTCCTCCAAGCCGCATGGCCTATCGCCGGAGAAATCCGTGCCGCACAGTCCACGCCGCACCGTCGCCGTCGACGGGCGGCCAACAGCCAGCCCGGCCATGCCGGCGGGTCATGCAACCGCACGTTGCCAATGCCGCGCCGCCGCATAGCCACGCGCTACCGCCGCCGCACCGCGCCGGGCAGAACCTCCGCTGCGCCACGGGCCGCCATGCGACCGGGAGAAGCACGCCAGGAGGTTTGGCTTCCGCCTCGCCTTGCGCGTGGACCGGGCTGCGCACTGATCACAAGGCCTCGGCCGTGCGCCTGTCGCCTTCGCTGACGCGACGCGGTCGCTGCCGCCACGCTCCGGTGGCTGACCATGCCGCCGTGCAGCCGTGCTGCGCTGTTGTTGTGGTGTGTGAGGGCGCTCCCGTGCGTTAGCGAGGTCACCGCTTGGAGCCGCCTCCCCGAGAAGTCGCCGAAGACGACCGTGCCTCTGTGCCTCGCCTGAAGGTAACCGTCGGGTGCACACTTCACTTGTCTGTTCTTTGTCGAAGAAATTTCTTCTTGGATTAGCAATCTTGGGTGCAAAAACGTACATTGAAGAAAACAAATCAATCGTTAGATCATTAATTTCCCTTCTGCACGCTGTTTTGCCGTGAACGGAGTGGTGGCCGATTGCATCGCTGGCTTGGTTCAAGGGTCTGTAGCAGCCCTTAACTAATTCTTCACATCTAATTAATTCTTAACAAAACTTATATACGGCTTGGCTGCCTGTTACAGCTTTGTTTCTCCCTTGAGTAGGCTGTTTCTGGGAGAGCCACGCCGTGGATGTCATCAGGCCGTACAATGAAACGTCCACCTTTGTCTGAAATTGAACAGAGCTGGATGTGGGGGACGATTCATGTACGGCCACGATGACATCCAAGCTGTGAAGCTCCCGATCAAGGCATAGTGGTGAGAGGTGGAGACTTTGTCTCCCTCATCTTTCTCTCGTTTAGTTAACCATGATGACATCCACGCTGTGAAGCTGTTTTTCTAGTGTATTTCAGTACTGATGAGCTTGTTACAATATGTGGTGAGCTGCTCCTTATGTAGCAGTTCTGAACCGACCTATCTGAGGTAAGCATTTGCGTCATATACTAGCTTCACTAGTAAGCTACGTACGTTTCTACGAAAAGTAGTTTTGGTGGACGAGCACCTGATGCCTTGGGATCGTCTATCTCGCTGTATAAATAGGGGAGTTCGCTGTATTTCATCCACGGAAAGCGGCGTCTGGGCAACCGTAGTAGATGTATACAAGGTGTTTTTGGTGCCGGTCATGTGCAGGCTATGCACTACCGTTGGGAGTACCAGAAACTTAGTACAGGTGGTCAGGTGGAATACAAACGCACACAGTGCAATTACTACAGAAACAGCCCTTGTGGCACTTTCAAATATTGAATAGTCGATTCACAATGCAATTAACTACAGTTGATTATGATTGCAATTAATACAGAAACACAAATATATGATTAGGGAAAAAGTATGAGAAAACACGGAAATCCAGTTTGGCTTCCAGAAGCACATGCTCCTGAGCGCCAAAAATGCATTTTTCAAATGTAAGAAAAATCAAAATAAAATTAGATGTGTTCGTGGTCACATCCGAATGCTACCTGCAAATTTTAGTTGAAAAGCTGTAGAATTTTGACCTGTCCAAAAAAACAAAGTCAAACACTAAATGTGACCTTCAAATGTTACACTTAATTTTTTTTTCACTGATGAAGCACTGCTATTCATTTTCGCATGAAAATTGTCAAGAACGCTTATTACACTAACATGAACATTTATATAAAAAATGTTTGTTTTTTATTTACACTATGGTTCACTATGAATTAAAATTCGCCCTCCCAAGAAAACATAACCTCGATCGCCCACAAATACTTCCATAGTTATGCTCTCACTTCACATTCAAATTTATGCAGTACAGAGTATATATACCTCTCGCCGTCACAACAATTCAGTCACTAGAAGTGGACTCATCATGGCAAAGCAGAGCAGCGCAGTACAGAGTATATATACCTCTCGCCATCACTGGAAGTGGTCTCAATCACGGCAAAGCAGGCCAGTTTATTACAGAGTATATATACCTCTCGCAGTTCAGTCACTAGAAATGGACTCATCATGGCAAAGCAGAGCAGTGTAGTACAGAGTATATATACGTCTCGCCGTCACAACAGTTCAGTCACTAGAAGTGAACTCATCATGGCAAAGCAGAGCAGTGCAGTACAGAGTATATATACCTCTCGCCGTCACAACAGTCCAGTCACTAGAAATGGACTCAGCACAGCAATGCAGTACAGAGTATATATACCTCTCGCCGTCACAACCAGATAACGGTGGCCAGGTCGGCCTCCCTGACCTGGATTATATGTGTGCCATTGGAGGAGCTCGTGGTGTGCGTCATCGGGTCACAAATGATCGATCAATGCTGCTGTTGCTGTTGCTGGTACACATAACTAAGGTGGAACTATATTTATAGGGTCTCGGGTGAGAATCTGGACGGAAGAGGGCAAAACAGGCGAGGAGTGTATGTTATTCCGTGAGCCATCTAATAACTTGCCTTTACCCGATTACAAAAAGCAATTGTTACACGATTCCAAGAAATATCATTTGCCCCATTATAAGAATCCTGATTAATTGAGTAAAAGTAGTGAGCCATGTAACTTGCCTTTTACCCGATTACAAAAAATAATAGCTGTCACACGATTACAAGAGTTTTACCTGATTTCAAGAAATAGCATTTGATCTATTATAAGAAGCTTGATGAATCGAGTAAAAGAAGTGTAAAAGCCATCACAATGTGTTTTAGGGGGGGAGGCAAATTGATCTTGTGGCTAACCTCTATACTTCTATAGTCCATCTCCAACGCACGCTTAACGTGGGCGTCAAGATCAATTTCATGATCCTTTTACCCTTTTCCGGGCCGAACGTAGGAATTTCACTTGCATCAAATCAAAAGTAGTCGTTGGGTGCTTCATTCTTTTTCTTTGCATGCATCAAACTAATTGGCGGTGTGGGCTATCCTGAGTGCTACCATTATTGGAAGTAGTAGGCTATAGCCATGACTAGAAGCATAGGTATGCTTTGCCGCGCCTGTTGTCTCTCTGTACTGCATTACTTTGTTTCTTCTTTGATGTTTTGCAACTTGAACACGGGCCTTATGCTTTCTCTATGCCACATTACTTCGTTCTTTGAAAGTTTTGCAGCTTGAACCTAGGCCTTATGCTTTTCTATGGGTTGCCCCATGCGTTCAATTTTTTGGGTTGTGTGGTTATAATTTTTCTTTCTTTGTATGCAGCCAATAGCTATGGATTTCTTACGATCAGTGATAAAAATAAAAATAGGACTATTCGTTTCACGTTTTTCATTTTCTTGTACTAAACAGACTTTTCTTTTGGTTTAATGTAACATATTTGTTTGCCATATATTTTGTGTGCCAATGCATCGACTGATTTTATTTCGGTATATTGTCAACCAGGGTGTGTCCTTGATCGGTGAGGAGCTTATATTGAACACTTATCCAGATTTTGGTATCCAGAGCATCAAATGGTGGTGCTCTCATATGATGATCCCTGACTTCATCAAAACGTGAATTGTTTGCTCGGTCACATGGTCTTTGAGAAGAAAGGTAATTCATGAAGTCATCTATTATAGGCCAGCATCCACTTTTGGTTTCATTAATCACTTCCTCGATGATTTGGAGGAGAAACCACAAGCTTAGTTTATCGACTTAAACCGAGCTGACTACCGCTTGTGTCTGAAGTCTGAACACAACCCAAAAATAGATTGCAGTGCTCACTCGCTCAGACGACGTTCGCATCAAAGCCTTGGCCCTGGTGCCAGACATGAACACAAACGCATATCGTGATTACTTCGGAGTTCAGACTGCTAGGATATAATTAGGAACTCGAAAGAGGTGAATCTATGTGCTATGGCGCTATATTGCTGGAGATCATTTTACAGGCTGCATTGCTTGTAGCCTTTTCATGGACACCGGTTGATGCTTGCGGAACCTTGTCTTCATCTTGACGGCAGCACCCATGCCAAAGCCACCTATGCCAAGCTTCACTGGAAATTGCAAATGTTCATCCTCTTTAGTACTTACTGCCATACAATACTGCCATCCTCTTTAGTACTTACTGCCATACAATAATGCCACCCTCTTTAGTATTTACTGCCATACAATACTGCCATCCTCTTTAGTACTTACTATACTAGTAATGGTGGTACGACTCTTACTACTAAACTACAGCCTTTCAGATTGTTTAGATCACTATATTAGTAAACTAAATGATCTTATATTTCTTTACAGAGGGAGTACTAAACTCTTACTACTAAACTACAGCCTTCCATGGTGTCTGGGCACTGTGATTCTGGGCACTGCAATCCTAGGGCGGAGTCACTGCTTGACATAATCCATCTCACGGTACGGCCAAAAATGCTGCAGTCTGCATAAATGACATGATGATGTTAGTACTAAATTTTAGAAGAACAATATGAGAGCAAATGATCAGTGAAAAAATGGTGTATGTCCAACTGTAGTACCCGTTGAAGGTTCTAAAATCCACTGAAAAGCCTGAGGTTCGCAGAAACTCAGCGTACCATATACTGGTTTCTTTTGGTACTTGAGGATCATCTGCAGGAACACCAAATAAAGAAACCATTCTTAGCACTGACAAGGAACTTAACATGAGTATTCCCTAAAAAAAGGAACTTAACATGAGTATTTAGCAAAACAATAGCAATGCTAACCGTCTCCATGCAAGAGCAGGATTTTTAAGTGAGCGGCTCTCCTGCGAGCAGTCGTCCCTGAGCTCTCCATCCTGCTCTTCAGGGTCATGAACAATACGAGTTTGTATATGAGTTTAACAAATACTACTACGCACATGTCATGAGTAAATCACTAGTATTTTCCTCCAGAATATTAAGGATTCAGACCCTGAGAAGGGAAGCCGGCCGCTAAACCCAATCACAAAATCAAGGGTGATTGGCGGGTATGGTAACCCATTAGCGAATCTACCCATGGCAAAGCATTGGGCAGAATATAATGCAACGGCCGCTCCCATGCCAAAGCCACCTATGCCAAGCTTCACTGGAAATTGCAAATGTTCATTAGCATTAGTTTTTTTAATCTCTTTTACATAATATGATTGACGAAGAAGGAAATTCGATAGATGTACCATCAGGTGGGTCTGACGACAAATAATCCGCGCACTTCTTAGCCCAGTAATCCAGGCCGTGGATGTCATCATGTCCGTACAATGAGTCAATGAATCGCCCCCCACATCGAGCCCTGTTCAATTTTTCAGACAAAGGTAGTGACGATTTCGTCCCAGAAACAGCCTAGAAAAAACTTGGGAGAAGCAAAGCTGCAACAGGCAGCCAAGCCATACGTAAGTTTTGTTATAAGAATTATGATAATTAGGTGTAATTAATTAAGGATAATCTCCTCCTTTTAAACCGACTGCTATCACGCGGACGGAGATCGACGGGGCGGCCGCGACACAACGACTTGGCGTTGCAGATCTCCCCATGGAAACGATAAACAAATAGACAGCGTGCATGACCTATCTCAGAGAAGAGGTCCTTTTTTCCCCTCTCCAAAGCAGATTCGTTCGTGCGTGCATACGTTCGAGGAGAGATGAAAGAAAAGGTTGAGAAAGAAGGCGTAAAGACAGAGAGATCGAACGCAGAGATTAGGAGGAGATTGGAGATAATTTACCCTCCGCAGCCGTTGCTGCATTCGCAGTTGCCTCCACAGCACGACATGGTGATGATCTCACTCAACGAAGTACATCGAGTTCATATGCTCTCTGACTGCGCTTGTTCTGCTTTGGAAGGGAAGCTTGGTGTGCCCGTGATTTATAGAGCTGGGAGAGAGGCTGTCTATCCGCCGTCCACTTCTCGGGCCTACCTCGGTTGGACGCCACTGGTGAGGTGCCCGTCGATTCTATACATCCAATTAATCAGCACCGAAGTACCCAAAACATGCTAGTGCGGCAACCAATGTGGAGTGTGGTTTTCCAGATCGATCAACCAATGAATTATAACTGATGAGGCTGTGCGATGCTGCCAAGCAACCGATCCAAAGCTCGTGAGGGGCATGGGTGCTTCAGCATAGGCGTCCAAGATCCATGCATGTCAAAGATAAAAGACGTCTTCAGTCAAAGAGCTCTCCGGCGCCCTTTCCCATTTCTAGCTGATTAGATCGTTAGTCCGCTATTTGTTTTGTGTTGCCTCGGCCTTTCCCCGGTTGGTTATGGCTTGTAATAGACTTGACAAAGTTGGTGCTACCAGGTTTTCGGCCCATGGCATCCGTTTCGACGGCGAGCGAATGTGGTGGGTTTCCTGGTAGTGCTTGAACTCGCTCTACCCTCTTTCCCTCCTCCTGACAACTTGAACTGGTTTGTATTTCCGTTCTCTTGCAATGGAAGGGGGTAAAGCCCGGTTCAAGAAAAAAAAAACCAACGAATGATAATGCCCGTCTGGCCGAGAAATGGCTATTTCTAAGAACCCATGCACGGTTAAGAGCAGTAGAGCTTTCACGCAGCCTACATACATGCATGCATGGCTCATTGCGCTTGCTTGTGCTTATCCATATGCGTTGGTTGGACCTCCCTCTCTACATTGTGTTGTGGTGGACCAACCAAGATGCCTGCTTCCACTGAAGAAAATTATTGAAAGAATCAAGAAAATTCTTGCACTGAGTCCAGACACGTGTAATATTCTATCCATAAATATCTTCTGGGCATCCTAGACTGTCTCCTTTGGTTTGACACAGCGGCAGCTATTTCACCCCACAAAAACGAAAATTCGCACGGGCACGAAGCTGTGGAAGCTCGCACCAGCCCAGCCGTGCCAGCTGCCCTATTGCATCGCAATCAACAAAGTAGTTGGATCCCGTATGAGGGCACTTGTGAGCTTTAAGGTTTAGTTTCTGAAACTTACTCAATTGATAAAGTAGGTCACGCATGCTACTTTATCAAAAAGCTCACAGCGTACGGTTTAGTTTCTTAAAGCACTGTGAGCTTTAAGAAAATAGTCTAATAGTTAACGCTACTTTATCAATGACTATAGATGACATAGCACCTTACTATTAGCCATGCTCATAAGGTGCATTATCGCTAATTTTTTTTAAATAATACATTTTTTTTATTAATTTACAGAAATATTACGCAGAAATAATATTTTTCAAAAATATTATCCAATTGGCCAGCAGCTGGCCGACTGAGCCAATCGGCCCACAGCTAACCGACTGATAACCCATCAGCTTGCTGCTGGCGATTAGGCTGTCAGCCACCAGATCGAAGCCCAGTCGGCCTGCAGCTGGCCGATAGGCTTGCAGTGGGCCGACTATGATCAGTTTGCCTGCTGTGGGCCGACTGGTGCATGCCTATTTTTAATAATACATGATTATATTTTTTTAAAGTATATATTTTAACACGTTATGAATACATGGTAACATTTCTTCAAATACATTTTGAATGGAAATAACTTTTTTAAACCACACAACATTTTTTAAAATTGTATAGCTTTTCTGAAATTTTCATAAACTTTTTTTTAGAAACAGCGAATATTTTCTAAAAATGTCATGATCTATTTAAAATGTCACGTGGGTTAAAAATGTTTAAATAGATCATGACATTTTTAGAAAATATTCGCGTGTTTCTAAAAAAAGTTTATGAAAATTTCAGAAAAGCTATACAATTTTAAAAAATGTTGTGTGGTTTAAAAAAAAGTTATTTCCATTCAAAATGTATTTGAAGAAATGTTACCATGTATTCATAACGTGTTAAAATATATACTTTAAAAAAATATAATCATGTATTATTAAAAATAGGCATGCACCAGTCGGCCCACAGCAGGCAAACTGATCATAGTCGGCCCACTGCAAGCCTATCGGCCAACTGCAGGCCGACTGGGCTTCGATCTGGTGGCTGACAGCCCAATCGGCCAGCAGCAAGCTGATGGGCCACCAGTCGGCCAGCTGTGGGCCGACTGGGCTCAGTCGGCCAGCTGCTGGCCAATTGGATAATATTTTTGAAAAATATTATTTCTGCGTAATATTTCTGTAAATTAATAAAAAAATGTATTATTTAAAAAAAATTAGCTGCATTATCGCCATTGACTTTTGCCATGTGCATTTCCCAAGAACAACGCATTCACCTCTATCCTTACAGGCATTTCAACAACTAAACCATATGCAGTTGTTGTTGACCAATGTGGTGATTACTGATCGGAGAGACACCTGGACTTACAGTTGGAACTCAAAAGATTTTAGTGCTATTAACATGTACAAGTTCTTAAGGCAGGGCAATGCTGCTCCCCTGTCTTCTTGAAAATCTGGAGATGTGCGTCAATGATAAGGTATAAAATATTTTTTTGGCTGCTCTTGCATGACAGAATCAACACCAGATGCCTCCTCCATGGAAAAGTTTTTTACCTGTCTTCTCAAAATTGTGCCATTTGTACTCTAAATGCTGATGAGACTGTTTTGGGACTGTCTGTTTGCTTATGATTGTTGGGCATCCCTTGGCCTACACAAGTTTAGGGGTATCTCAGTCTTGGATGAGATTCTCTTGAACACTAATGCTCTTCCCAGGAACTTTGGTCTACCAATAATCATTGGATGCTGGCATATTTGGATGCAAAGGTATGGGAGGATTTTTCAGCAGATCAAACCCTCAGTGGAGTGTTGGAGACTTGTACTGAAAAAAGACCTCAATCTGCTCACTCACAAGATCAAGGCTAGATATGTGGCAAGTTTCAAGGCCTGGATTGCAGCTCACCTCAATTGATTATCTATGTTTAACTTGATGTTTCCAAAAACTGGTGTTGGGTGAACTGTCATATGCTTTGTAATATTTTGTATCTTTGCTGTTATTAATGAAAATACTGTAGAACAATTGGTCTACGGTCTCTGCTTCAAAAGGACAAGGCATGATTGGTGCAAGCAAGCCCTCACTTTCTAGAGTCGGAGATTTTGTTTAATATGAACATGGTATTCTGAAAACTGGATCTCTCACCTTTGAGATGGTCTTTCCGTATTACCTCTATGAACTGAATGGTAAAAACAGCAGCCAACAGTGCAGACTAGGAGAAACAATCAACAATAAGTATGTATATGGCGTATATGGAGTATACAGTACCCATAAGACATCACATAACTAGAGTTATATATGAAACTAAACCAGCCATGGCCTTGGCCGACGACCTGAGCCTAACTATGTTGGACACGGCGCAGGCATCCCTCGCATGCATCCGCACAAGAAACCGCTCGCTCCATAGGGCCCTGCGAATTCTCATGATGTGGGAGGCAGCGAGCCTTTTGAGTGAGACAGAGCCTAAACATGAATGTAAACCTCTCTGGAGTCTAATGCCAGACCGGCGGAGGGAGTGGGCGGCAATGGAACACAACACAAAGAAAAAGCTCTCAAACATGGTAGGAACGCTGCTTGTTTTCCTAGATAGAGAAGCTTGCATTCAACAAGGCAGCACAGGCACGTTGTCGGTGGGACATTATCCCTGATTATCTTGAAGATCACCTATGATATGAAGCACCATGGCAACTGACCCAAACAAAGGCACACTGCCTAACGGAAAACGAAGAAAGCCACAACAATCCATAGGAACAACCAAAAAAGGCCAACACACAGAGCACAACAGGAAGAAACAAAGGCACGTATATATTAGTTATAGGTAAACAAATATAAACAAGGACAGGAACCTAATGATCTCCCCGCAAAAAAAAGAAAAGAAACCTAATGATCGGATGGAGGCTCTCCAAACCTTTGCTCTGACGAGAAAAAAGCTACTCCCTCCGTCCCAAAATATAAGAACGTTTTTGATACTAGTACGAATATGCCTCGCTTTGATCTGGACCTGGTGGTGGTGGAACGCCCGGAAGAAGCTAAAGGCTGAGGGGAGGAAGATCGACATTGCCACTCTGCAGTTCAGACGTCTAAAGGCTGAACGGACAAGCTGAATAGCATCCGTTTCCACCATGCTCCAAGCTATCAACTCGCCCGCCTCTGCTTTTTAGGGAGATTAAATATTTTGCTTCCTAAAACTCTAGCCCTTTTCAAATTAAACACTGCCCTCGGGCCTGTAATAATGTCGGAGACGCTCTAGCGATGTATGGGTCGAAGATGGGGCATGCACCCCCAGCCGTATGGCCGGGTGTCGCCCCTTGCCCAGGTCTTTGTTGCCAGCGATCTTGCTCGGCTCGTTGAGTAATGGAATGAGAAATTCCCAGGTTAAAAAAAAAGAAACTCATACCTCTCTTTATTTCAATTCACAAGGAGTTGCTGCAGTTCTTCGCTCACTTCATTTGTCAACCTCCTTTGCAGAGCTCACTCAATTTTCACTTCATTTTTTAAAAGTTAGTTATATTAGTCGAAGCATACAGGTCACCAATACATCATCTAATTATTTATGGGTTAAACATTTGCAACAACTTGGTTAGGTCTAATAGCTGATTCATGATGCCTTGGTGGTGATTATGCACCAGAGCAAAGACATCTTTGCTGATGCTCGGTCTAAAAAAGACCAACAAGTTCAGGGATACAAAAGGTGGTATATATCCGGTAACATGCTGGGGTCACCAGCTCTCTAGCAAAGCCTACAAGATATTTTTTCTGGGAAGGTGATGCCTACAAGATCAGATCTCAACAAGCTCAGGTCACTCTAGCGGTCTAGCCTACGCCGCTTGGACTCAGGCGTGTCGCCGCCACCGATTTCAACTTCAGTTTGGCTAGTTGAGACTGCAGCGGCATCAACGATTTCTTGATTTCCTCCTGCGTTTTGCTTCTCCACAACGGCATCCGCAGCTGCAAATAGATTGACGCCGCATAAGGATAACAGGACGGATAATTTATAGTACCCAGAATTGGCCAAGTTGGAACCCAGTTCCAGTTCAGCATCTCCTCTTTTGTTACACTAATCGAAGCTGAGTTGGCACATGCACTCAGATAATTATTACCAACAAAAAACACCCTAATACGGTAATACCTACTCCCTCCGTTCCGAAATAATTGTCTTTCTAGCCATCTCAAATGGACTACAACATACCGATGTATGTAGACATGTTTTAGAGTGTAGATTCACTCATTTTGCTCCGTATGTAGTCACTTGTTGAAATCTCTAGAAAGACAATTATTTCGGAACGGAGGGAGTAGTAGTTTATGAAGAAGCCAAACTCTTCGTAACGGAATACAGTGACAATTTCAATTAGAAATAGTACCTCCTTAAACATATACTCCCGCCGTCCCATAATGTAATATGTTTTCTGACACTACACTAGTGTCAAAAAACATCTTACATTATGGGACGGAGGTAGTATTAATTAAAAGTTTGCATATATATGATGAAGGGCAACAGAGTGTCTTTACAAATATAATCTGGCTTCAAGCAACTGCATGAAAAATAGCACGTGATCCTTATACTACTACCTACTAGCACACTGTCTACAAGTGAGAACTATATACTTCCCTCAAAAAAAAAATAAGTGAGAACTATACTACAGATGTTTTAAAGAGCTACACACTGATGTATGCATTCCTAGAGACAAATTTTATCAGAAATGTCTGCATATACAGTGAAGTTCAACAGATACCATCTTTGGAAATAGTATTAAACTAGTCCATCTTTTCTTTTGCGGGGGAAACAAACATCTTAAATGTTAAACTGCATCTTACAACCCAGGAAACAACATGAAAACTATGGAAGGAATACCATATGACAATTTACTTGCATAGTCTTGCCTGCGTCCTGTGCATAAGGCTTTGCAAACAAGTCGTTGGCAAAATTAGTGGATACAAGTGTGCTTCTATTTAGAAGAAGAAAGCTAGAACTCACTGGAAGTGTCAGATCTAACAGCAAACGGTGCTTTACTCTACAAAAATCCAATTTAAGCCCCTTACAGCGTCACTAAATTAAAACAAGTTAAACTAACACAGCCTGAATTCCAACATTAGCATCCCTTCTCTCCCACAACTTAATAATCAAATGTTAGACTTAATTCAGTATATGTTACACACCAAGACACCACCAAGACACCATATATACATCTCTCGGATTGTTACACATAAACACACCATTTCCAGTCACTAAACAAGCAGTAACAAGAATCTACAAAGAGGGCAAACGGTATAATTACCTGAGCGGAGAGCCGGTGGCAGCCTCCAAGCGTGAACGAAACGGGTGGCGATGCTTTTGCCGGATAGCTCCTCAACCAGCTCGTAGAGCTCGCACTGCACGACCCTGCGGTCAGGCACGTCGACGCTGAACAGGTGCCTGTCCAGGAAGAAGTAGACCACGTCGGGGTCCCTGGGATGGATGAGCGCCAGCACCGGGAGCTGCCTTGTCAGACGAGTCGCCTTGAAGCTCGCATCATTAAAGATCTCCGAAAAGGTCGCTTCATACTCCAGCGTCCACTCGGCGGAGTCCGGATCGGCGAGCGTCCACACGCTGATCTGTGCAGAGCCGAAGCTGCTACGGTTCTTGTACATGTCCATGAACCGGAGCTTGCCCCGGCTGACGGCCACGCGGCGGTACTTGTCGAGCACTGCACAATCTTCCCCGTACTTGAGCGCCTTGCGCGGCGGGAGTGGGACGAAGCTCAGCACAGGCGCGTCCGCGAAGGGGTCGCAGGTGATGAGGCCCCAGGAGAGGTCGACCCACCAGAGCCTCCCGGAGTGCGAGACCACGCCGTTGGGGGTCAAGGGGCGGGAGCGGGACGGAAGCGGGTAGGCGACGGTCTTCCTGTCCCACTGCCCGGATTGCGACGAGAAGCAGAGGAGGTCGGCTTGCTCGCCGCCGGCGATCGGCTGGAGCTCAGCGACCATGTAGCGGCCTGCGCCCTCGGGGCCTGGGGAGGCGATGAGGCCGAGGCGGCCCGGGTTCATGATGCGCTCGGGGTTGGGGAGCGGGAAGGCCGAGGCGGATTTGGAGTCGAGGACGAAGTAGCCCGCGACGAATGGGCGCCAGCAGACCTCCTGGCGGCCGGGGAGGTCGACGATGGCGGGGCCCGCGGCGGGGCCCTGGGAGGCGTGGAGGAGGAGGAGGCCGGAGCGGTCGACGGCGAGGACGGAGGGGAAGTTGTCGGAGGTGGTTTGGCCCGGGAAGATGCGCGGGGGGATGGTGAGGAGCGCGACGCGCGGCGGCGCCGGCAGTTCGAGGGAGAGGTCGGCGCCCGGAGGAAGATCGGCGTCGGCGGCCGACACCTTGGCCACGCGGCCCAGGATGACCCACGACGGCGACGCGGACGCCATCTCGGCTCTGAATGCGTGCCCTGGACCCGGACGTGGTGGTGGTGACGGCGGTGGTCGCGTCCCCCGGTCCCGGTGGCGGTTAGGTTTCAATCAAGGCTTAAAGGGTGGCGTGCTTAAGGGGGCGAGCAAAGCATGCGAGCGGAATGGCTCGTCTAGAACGCGCATCCGGGTCCGATCGGTCGCACGCTGACGCAATCAGTCGGTTTTTTTTTTGAACATACGACCGACTGACGCAATCAGTCGGGCTTGATCAGGCGGAACACAGGGCCTAACTTTAAGAAGGGAAAAAACATAATCAACTTTATTCCTCAAATGAAAGCCATATCGTTTTGTTAATGCAAAATACTTTTTTTTATGTAATGCCATCAAGAAATATCGTTTCCAAGAAGATTGGAAATAAAGTCAGGGATTAACACATTCCAAAGACCAGAGGATCTTATCTAAAAGAATGCATAGCTAATATGTTTGAATGTGATCCCGGCAAGGTCCAAAGCCATCTCCTTACATTTCATAGCGACCATCACATCTGGTCCAGCTTGATTGAGTCCGCCCTAAAAGAACAGTCCGACTCTATCTCCACCTTACTACACCCCAGTTTGCACACAGGAACATATGATGCATTTGGTAGCCTGCATTAGGCCCAGCCAGGCCCACGCGGGATGAAAATGAGATGTTTTGATGCATGTGTTTACTATTTGGTCCGCATAGCACGAACCTCAAAGCACCCCTCAGCCTGGCCCGCTAGGAATGGCCGATTCGTCCGTTTCCAACGAGCCAGGCTCGAGCGATGCAGGAAAGGTGAACGCCGCGCCGCGTAGGGGAGGGAGATGGCGGGAGCAATGGCGCATCTCCGAAAAAGCGGCGGGACGAATTCAAGTCACCGCCCGCCGATTCGGTCGCCCTATATATCGAGGGTCACCGTCGCGGCAAAACTCCCGCCACCATTTCCCCCCTCTCGAGTTTTCCCTCCGGCGCGGATCCACTTCGACGACGAGGTAAGCGGCACATCTACTTTGGTGACCGGTTGACTACGCCGGGGGTCGACTCCTCCTCACCGACATGCCAGGCACCTCCTCCGCGGTCGTTCCGATGGCCTCTGTAAGTTCAATCACCACCTCCTCTCTTCTAGTTCTAGCTAGATCTGTCCATGTGCTAAGGTTAGGCCGTCCGATCTGTTTGACTGTGATGGTGTAGTAGCTAGTTGTGACGGATTTGGAGCATGCTAGGGGTTGTTTCCATGTGGGCAAGTGTTTGTAGTTAGTGGTCATCGATGAATCAGTGGTATGCTAGTGTGCAAGTGTTGAACAAGATTATCCATGTGTCCATGATTAGCGCTCTGTTCTCCATGATTAGTGCTCTGTTATGCTGTGGTATGCTTTAGCTGTGGTATGCTTGTGCATGTGTTACTACTAGTTTGATATGTCCATGATGTAATGCTAATTCAATCTATCCAAGATGTAATGCTAATTCGATCTGTCCAAGATCTACTCTTTTAATAGTTCATGTTGCTGCTCTTAAGGCAGCAGCAAAGGAGAAGAAGGATGGCAGAGGGAACAACATGAAATGGCAGCCGTTCCTCTCCACTTTTGTGCTTAACAAGATGTGTGAGATCATAGCTAGTGGGGTGAGGACTAACAAGGGCTTCAAGGAGGTGCACTTGAAACCTTGTTGCAAAGCAGGTGTTCGACTTCTGGATAGGAGGTCACCTCGACCCAGGTGTAAAACCACCTGAGGAAGTGGAGAGCTCAATGGATCCAAGTGTCCAAGCTCAAAGACCTTAGCGGTGCTTCATGGGATGAGGACACCTGCTCGATCCTTCTGGAGGCAGAGCACTACCAAGGCCACGTCGCGGTTAGCTCGCAAACCATGCCATTCTAACAGACCAGCAGTTCAAGCCTATGAACTATTGCCATACTAAAAACTTGTCTGCCCTGTTTCTTCTTAGGCTCATCCCAAGGACGCTGAGTTCCTCAATACCCCTATCCAGAACTACCACTAGATGCAGCAGATCATCTCCTTCGGGCTGGCAACCGGCAAGCATGCCATGGGCTCTGGCCAGCCGCTTGGCTCGCCGATGACGGAGTATCCAGACACCCAGGAGTCAGTGAAGGAAATATGCCCTAGAGGCAATAATAAAGTTATTGTTTTATATTTCCTTATATCATGATAAATGTTTATTATTCATGCTAGAATTGTATTAATCCGAAACTTGATACATGTGTGGATACATAGACAAAACACCGTGTCCCTAGTAAGCCTCTACTAGACTAGCTCGTTAATCAAAGATGGTTAAGTTTCCTAACCATAGACATGTGTTGTCATTTGATGAACGGGATCACATCATTAGGAGAATGATGTGATGGACAAGACCCATCCGTTAGCTTAGCATGTTGATCATTCAGTTTTATTGCTATTGCTTTCTTCATGTCAAATACATATTCCTTCGGCTATGAGATTATGCAACTCCCGGATACCGGAGGAATACCTTGTGTGCTATCAAACGTCACAATGTAACTGGGTGATTATAAAGATGCTCTACAGGTATCTCCGAAGGTGTTTGTTGGGTTGGTATAGATCGAGATTAGGATTTGTCACTCCGAGTATCAGAGAGGTATCTCTGGGCCCTCTCGGTAATGCGCATCATAATAAGCCTTGCAAGCAATATGACTAGTGAGTTAGTTGAAGGATGATGTATTACGAAACGAGTAAAGAGACTTGCCGGTAATGAGATTTAACAAGGTATGAAGATACCGATGATCGAATCTCGGGCAAGTAACATACAGATGACGAAGGGAATAACATATGTTGTCATTACGGTACGACCGATAAAGATCTTCATAGAATATGTGGGAACCAATATGAGCATCCAGGTTCCGTTGTTGGTTATTGACAGGAGAGGTGTCTCGGTCATGTCTACCTAGTTCTCGAACTCGTAGGGTCCGCACGCTTAATATTCGATGACGATTTTGTAATATGAGTTATGTGATTTGGTGACCTAATGTTGTTCGGAGTCTCGGATGAGATCGCGGATATGACGAGGAGTCTCGAAATGGTTGAGAGGTAAAGATTCATATATAGGACGACAGTACTCGGACACCGGAAGTGTTCTGGGAGTACCGGGTACGTATCGGGTCACCGGAAGGGGGGGCAACCCCCGACAAGCTATATGGGCCTAATGGGCCAAGAGTTGGACAAACCAGCCCCAAAAGGGGCTGGTGCGCCCCCTATAGGCTGAATCGGAGGAGAAGGAAAGGAAGGGAAGGGAGAAGGAAATGGGAGGATTCGGCCTCCGCCTTTCCTTTCCCTCCCCCTCTCTTTCCTTCCACCTCCGATGGATATGGAAGGGGGGAGGCCGTCGTGGAGGTGGCGCCCAAGTAGGATTACTCCTACTTGGGGCGCTCCTTGCAGCCCCTCTCCCTCTCCCACCTATATATATGGGGGGGGGGCACCGCTAGAACACACAACATTGATTCCTAGTCATGTGCGGCGCCCCCCTCCATAGTTTATGCCTCCGATCATATTGTCGTAGTGCTTAGGCGAAGCCCTGCATGGATCACTTCACCATCACTGTCACCACGTCGTCGTGCTGATGAAACTCTCCCTCGACACTTTGCTAGATCAAGAGTTCGAGGGACGTCATCGAGCAGAACGTGTGCAGAACTCGGAGGTGTCGTACATTCGGTACTTGATCGGTTGAATCGAGAAGATGTTCGACTACATCAACCGCATTAAACTAACGCTTCCGCTTTCGGTCTACGAGGGTATGTGGACACACTCCCCCCTCTAGTTGCTATGCATCTCCTAGATAGATCTTGCGTGATCGTAGGATTTTTTTTGAAATTGCATGCTACGTTCCCCAACAGTCAGACACTATCAATGTTGATGCTCCTGAGAAGGATGCTGAGCATTGCCAGAGCAGGCCAAGGCCTCCCACCACTACCCCCAATGCTGCCCACACAGCCAAGAAGTGCAGCCACCACCACCACCACAGAGCCTACCAGAAAGCCAACCATGGAGTCGGCCATCTAGGACCATGATATGTCTCCAACGTATCTATAATTTATGAAGTATTCATGTTGTTATATTATCATTCTTGGATGTTTTACAATCATTTTATAGCAACTTTATATCATTTTTTGGGACTAACCTATTGACCCAGTGCCCAGTGCCAGTTGTTGTTTTTTTGCTTGTTATTTACATCGCAGGAAATCAATATCAAACGGAGTCCAAACGTCGTGAAACTTTTTGTGGATTTTTTATGGACCAGAAGACATCCATTGGGCCAGAGCAGCACCTGGGGGGTGCCCCGAGGGGGGAACAACCCACCAGGGCGCGCCCAGGTTGGTTGTGCCCACCTCGGTGGCCTCCCGCACCCCCTCTTCACCCTATAAATTCCCAAATATTCCCAAAACCCTCGGGGTAACCCTAGATCAGAAGTTCCACCGCCGCAAGGCTTTGTAGCCACCGAAAACCAATCTAGACCCCGTTCCGGCACTCTGCCAGAGGGGGAAATCATCACCGGTGGCCATCTTCACCTGGCCATATTCATGTTGCTACTGAAAATTATTATGAGAGAGGAACTTATGATTTATGATGCTCTTGTTATGTTTCAATCCTTATCTTTTATGCGAGCATCATTGAAATCATCATGCCTACCTAAAATGCATTAAAGAAAAGCGCTTGTTCGGAGACAACACAACCCTTTTACCTACTGTTTTTGTGTGTTCACATGATTAGGCTACTGTAGTAATCATCTTTTATTGCTTTCGTTTCAATAAAGTGCCAAGTAAGACCTTTGGGATGGTCTATGGTGATAGTTGATTTGATCTTGCTGAAAAACACAAACTTTTGTGCTCAAGAAAATAATTCTCATTTTTAACAGAAACATGATAAAAGGCTGATTCGTTTTGCAGAAGATTAATATACAAATTTCCCATGTTATCCTAATTTTTTAGAATTTTTGGAGTAGCAGAATTATGGTTGGAGTACAGATTACTACAGACTGCTCTGTTTTTTACAGATTCTGTTTTCAATGCATAATTTGCTTGTTTTCTAGTTTCTATGGCTTATATTGCTCAATATAAATTGTGGAAATGATATGCTACAGTAGGCATTGTGTGGAAACAATTATGAATCTTGTCTTTGACAGTACCAAATTGAAATGGTTTGCTCTTTATCATACTAACCTATCTCACGAAGTTCAATTGAGTTTTGTGTGATTGAAGTTTTTCAAGTTTTGGGTGAGATATTGTAACGTCCCGGATGTAACATTCCATAATTGTAACTCCAACTCTTGCCATTTTCGGCAGTGTTATATGTTATATCCTCCGTGGTTGGGTTTTGTCCTTGTTTTTTCTTTTTGTCTTGTCATATTTCTTTTTGCCACTTATTGTTGCATCTTGGCCTCATCATAGTGTTGCACTTGTGCTTCTTGTCATGTTGCATGTCATCATGCTCATCTTGTACATTGTGTGTTCCATGCATGTCATGTTATTGCTTGACCCATGTGTGATCCATGCATGACCACCTCGTTGCATCACCTCCCCCCTCCTCTTTCTTTTATTTGGCAAGTGCCATTTTCCCTACTCCATTAATGTTCAAAACTTCCTCACAATTCAGTCATCATGTCCTAAACCTCTCTGTCAAATGTCAGCCTTACCTAAGTTGTTTTGGTTAGGGAGTTAAAATGGTTCAAGTTTGGATTTAATTCAAACTTGAATTATTTTACTTCCTTTAAAAAAAGTCCAAACCAATTTTATTAAATAGAGCACAATTCCAGGAGCTTGAGCATATTTTCATTATTCTCAAACTCCTCTCCATTTCCCCTGTGCTTTTCTTTTTCATTTGCTGTTTGAGGAAAAAGAAAGGAAGCAGCAGCAAGGGCAGCCAGCAGCTCCAGCAGCCTACCTGGGCCTCGGCCACCAGGCCGGCCCAGCTAACCCCGCGCCAGTAGGCCCAGCGTGCCAGCCAGCCCGCTCAGCCACCCGCGCCCGCCTCTTCCTTTTCTCACCCACGCGCGTGCCACCCCCTGCTAGCCTCTAGCCACGTGGACACTCTGGCCCCGCTAGTCAGCGTCTCCCCGTAGCACCACACCCACCTTTCCCCCCTCCTCTCACCATCGCCATGGGGACCGCAAGCACGAGCGCATCAGCGTGCTCCACCAGCTCGCCCTAGCCCCTTTTAAACCCCTCTCCTTGCCTTGCCGCTCCGCTAGGGTTCCCTCTTCCCCTCGCTGCCGCCGCCAGGCCACCTAACCCACCAGATCCGCTGTTCTCCACCGTGACCGAGCGCATCTGAGAGCACGGCCTCGTTGCCACCGCCTCGCCAACCGTGTCCCTCATCTTCCCCGACGTCGACTACGTCCCCATTGCCATCTACATGGATCCGAGAACCCCTGCAACGACCTCTTCTTCCTCTTCTACGACTCTGGCCGCCGTACGTGTTCGATCGCCGCCATCGCCGTCTAAGTCCACCTCCCGACAAACCAAGCGCTCCACCGTGCTTGTGGTGAGCACGCGCATCTCCCCGTCCTTTTCCCCCCTCGATTTCATGCTCTAGCCTCGTCCGTCGCGAGCACCCGAACCCGTCGCCATCGAACCTCGCTCCGGCGAGTGCTCCGACCACCGTAGGCCCTCCGCGCGTGTTCTTTGTGTTCGCCGAACCGCGTAGTGTCCAGTGCATGCAGCTCCTCGCCTAGGCTGTTGCACGCCGCGTTCGTCTCCGCCGTCGCCGTCTCTATCACCTCATCACCGGCGTCACTCCCGTCATCGTACGGCGTCGTTCTTGTCATGCGCGTGTGCGGGATCCCCTGGCGACCCCGTTGCACCCTTCCGCCGCTCCGCTAGGCCACCGGAACTACTCCGGTGAGGCCTCCACCGCGTTCTGCACGTTGCCGGTGCCCTCCCCTGTTTCCTTTGCTCGGGCACCGTGTGGGACCCCGTGGGCCCACCGGCCAGCCACACAGGTTGGACCCACCCGTCAGCCTCTCAGGGGACTAGGTCCCACCTGTCATCCCCTCTCCCCTTATTTTATTTTCTTTTATTTTAATTCCAGGGAATATTCCATTACAGGAAGTGGAATCTTTCCATTTCGGGCTAGTCCATTTCTGGACATTCTAGTTTTGGAAAATGCCATTTCTGTCTATAGTCATTTTAGGAAGGGTTTCACTTAATGCATTTGTGGTGATTTTTCTGTGGTGACCTAGACATATCATATATGTTTTTGGGCTAGAAAAATCCAATTAATCCATTGGTGGCGTCCATTTCATCCTATGAGCAAGTTTACAGACATGTCATTTTACATCATGTTGCTGTTTTGCCTTTTATGTGTATATTTATGCAAACATGCTATGTGGTGTTTTGGCACATGTGTAGCTTCCTTTTCATGTCTACTCCATGCTAGATTTTATTAAATGCCAGGACATGCTTTATATTGAGTGCCACAAGCTTGCAAAGTTGCTATCATGAATCTGTTTATGCCATGCCATGATTTCCTCTAAGTTTGAGATCTGTTCATATCATTTGTCATGTTTGCATTGATGCTACCATCTAATCCATGCATTTTTGGGTAAAGTTCAGTAAGGGAGTTTTTTCTATGTCTTTAGTACTAGCATGCCATGCCTTTGTTTGCCATGATATGTTCCTGTAGCATGTTGTTTGCTAGCTCTAAACGTTGCTACCTGATGTTGTTTGATATGCTTAGTATTTTCTCTAAGTCTGTGAAGCTGATATCATTTGCATTTTTGCCATGCTATTTTGAGCTTGTTCTAGAGAGTTCTAGTAGGATCTCAGTGTTCATGATTTGTAGAGCTTGATGACCCACAAGTATAGGGGATCTATTGTAGTCCTTTCGATAAGTAAGAGTGTCGAACCCAACGAGGAGCAGAAGAAAATGACAAGCGGTTTTCAGTAAGGTATTCTCTGCAAGCACTGAAATTGTAGGTAACAGATAGTTTTGTGATAAGATAATTTGTAACGAGTAACAAGCAATGAAAGTAAATAAAGTGCAGCAAGGTGGCCCAATCCTTTTTGTAGCAAAGGACAAGCCTGGACAATTTCTTATAATGAGAAAAGCGCTCCCGAGGACACATGAGAATTATCGTCAAGCTAGTTTTCATCACGCTCATATGATTCGCGTTCGGTACTTTGATGATTTCATATGTGGGTGGACCGGTGCTTGGGTACTGCCCTTTCTTGGACAAGCATCCCACTTATGATTAACCCCTATTACAAGCATCCGCAACTACAAAAGAAGTATTAAGGTAAACCTAACCATATCATGAAACTAGTGGATCCAAATCAACCCTTACGAAGCAACGCAAAAACTAGGGTTTAAGCTTCTGTCACTCTAGCAACCCATCATCTACTTATTACTTCCTAATGCCTTTCTCTAGGCCCAAATAATGGTGAAGTTTCATGTAGTCGACGTTCACATAACACCACTAGAGGAGAGACAACATACATCTCATCAAAATATCGAACGAATACCAAATTCACATGACTACTAATAGCAAGACTTCACCCATGTCCTCAGGAACAAACGTAACTACTCACAAAGCATATCCATGTTCATAATCAGAGGAGTATTAATATGCATTAAGGATCTGAACATATGATCTTCCACCAAGTAAACCAATTAGCATCAACTACAAGGAGTAATCAACACTACTAGCAACCCACAGGTACCAATTTGTGGTTTTCATACAAGATTGGGTACAAGAGATGAACTAGGGTTTTGAGAGGAGATGGTGCTGGTGAAGATGTTGATGGTGATTGACCCCCTCCCGATGGGAGGATCGTTGGTGATGACGATGGTGATGATTTCCCCCTCCGGAAGGAAGTTTCCCCGGCAGAACAGCTCCGCCGGAGCCCTAGATTGGTTCCGCCAAGGTTTCGCCTCGTGGCGGCGGAGTTTTGTCCCGTTAGCTTGCTTATGATTTTTTCCAGGGTAAAAGCCTTCATATAGCAGAAGATGGACACCGGAGGGCCACCAGGGGGCCCAGGAGACAGGGGGCGCGCCCAGTAGGGGGGCGCGCCCCCACCATCCTGGCCAGGGTGTGGGCCCCTCTGTATTTTCTTCGCTCAATAATTCTTATTAATTCCAAAAGTGACTTCCGTGGAGTTTCGGATTTTTGAGCTGTGCGGAATAGGTTTCAATATTTGCTCCTTTTCCACCTGAATTCCATTCTTGGCATTCTCCTCTTCATGATAAACGTTGTAAAATAAGAGAGAATAGCCATAAGTATTGTGACATAATGTGTAATAACAGCCCATAATGCAATAAATATTGATATAAAAGCATGATGCAAAATGGACGTATCAACTCCCCCAAGCTTAGACCTCGCTTGTCCTCAAGCGAAAGCCGAAATCGAAAAATATGTCTGCATGTTTAGAGATAGAGGTGTCGATAAAAAATAAAATACGGACATGAGGGCATCACGATCATTCTTATAACAACAACATATAAGGATTTTGTCTTATGATTTCTTATGCTCAAGTAACAATCTATTCACAATGTCAAGTATGGTTCATAAACTTCATTGGGAACTAACAAACTATAATCTCAGTCATTGAAGCAATTGCAATTTATCATAAGATCAGAAAGAGTCAAGAATAGAGCTTTTCAGCAAGTCCACATACTCAACTATCATATAGTCTTCTACAATTGCTAACACTCACGCAATACTTGTGGTTATGGAGTTTTAATCGGACACTGAGAAAGATAGGGGCTTATAGTTTCGCCTCCTAATGTATTCACCTTGGGGTGATGTCAACAATAATAGTCCATGCTAACTTACATCCAATTGGATATATATATATCAGGATCTTTCCAACACGAGGTGCTTGCCGAAGGATAAAATGAAAAAGGGAAAGGTGAAGATCACCTTGACTCTTGCATAAAGTAAAAGACATAAAGTAAAAGATAGGCCCTTCGCCGAGGGAAGCAGAGGTTGTCATGTGCTTTCAGGGTTGGATGCACAAAATCTTAAACGTCACTTTATATTGCCACTTGTGATATGAACCTTTATTATGCAGTCCGGCGCTTTTATTACTTCCATATCACACGATCGTATAAAGCTTATATTCTCCGCACTAATAAGTCATACATATTTAGAGAGCAATTTTTATTGCTTGCAACAGGACAACTTACTTGAAGGATCTTACTCAATCCATAGGTAGGTATGGTGGACTCTCATGGCAAAACTGGGTTTAAGGATATTTGGAAGCACAAGTAGTATTTCTACTTGGTGCAAGGAATTTTGGCTAGCATGAGGGGGAAAGGCAAGCTCAACATGTTGGGAAGATCAATGACAATATACTTTAACTGGGATGTGAGAAAAAATAAACCATTACGTTGTCTTCCTTGTCCAACATCAACTCTTTAGCATGTCATACTTAATGAGTGCTCACAATCATAAAAGATGTCCAAGATAGTATATTTATATGTGAGAACCTCTCTTTCTTTATTACTTCCTATTAATTGCAACGATGACCAAAACTATGTTTGTCAACTCTCAACAACTTTTATGCCTCATACTTTTTATATGTGAAGTCATTACTATCCCTAAGATCAATATGAACTCTTTTGTTTCTTTTTATTCTTTCTATTTTCTCAAGATCATAGTAAGATAGCACAGCCCTTGACTCAACACCTAATCTTTATTATAGATAGCTCAAGGACTCAATTACATAAAGAGATCACAAAGCAAAACTCACAACTAATTCATACCAAAACTTCAATCCACTAGATCAAGATATTACTAAAAGGATCAAACTAAGAAAACGGTAAAGATAGGAGTGTGATGGTGATACGATACCGGGGCACCTCCCCCAAGCTTGGCAGTTGCCAAGGGGAGTTCCCATACTCATGTAATTATGTCCTCGGAGGTGGTGAAGAAGGAGTTGTTGATGATGTAGACTTCTTCCTCAATTTACGCTTGAGGATAGTATTTTGCTCCTTTAGATCGTCGATCTCCTGCTCAAGGCTTAATATTCTTTTGCATAGTTCTTGTTTGTTTTCCTGCAAGAGATGAAAAGGGATAAACTCGATCTTTGGCTTCTTTGCTCTATCAGGGAGGCTTGACTTTTTAAACTCCACATGCATGTCCCCAGGTTGAGGTAATGGGGCTTCGTCTTCGTCCTTAGTGGTCCAGCCACCATGCTCCAAGTCCCCGTAGACCTTAGGGTCTGCAAGGTAATCAGCCACATAGCTTTCCCCTTCTGAATCCTGAGACGACATGTTGCTCTAAATCTGTAACAGAAACAGCTCGAAACAAAAACAGAGGAGTTTTGCATGATACGGTGGTCAAAACCTTCAGGAGATTATATATGAATTTTTACCGACCAAAAGAAGTAACGTGCAAGAAAATGGAGTCCGGGAGGCACACGAGGTGCCCACAAGATAGGAGGGCGGGCCCAGTAAGGGTGGGCGCACCCTCCACCCTCGTGGAGGCCTCATGTCCTTCCCGGATTACCTCTTGCTTCCCAAAATTCTTAAATATTCCAAAACAGAGAAAAAATGCCATTAGAACTATTTTGGAGTCGGTTTACTTACCGTACCACATACCTATTCCTTTTCGGAGTCTGAAATGTTCTGGAAAGTGTCCCTTATGTATTCCTCCGGGGTTACGGTTTCAATAATATTAGTTTCAACATTGATAGGATTATCTGAGATATAATGTTTGATTCTTTGACCGTCCACCACCCTCAGACTTGTGCCTTCAAAGTTGTTGATTTTTATGGCACCGGAACGATAGACCTCCATGATAACGTAAGGACCTTCCCATTTAGAGAGAAGTTTTCCTGCAAAATATCTTAAACAAGAGTGAAATAGCAACACATAATCACCTACGTTAAACTCACGCTTTTGTATCCTTTTGTCATGCCATCTTTTAACTTTTTCTTTGTATAGCTTGGCATTCTCATAGGCTTGGGTTCTCCATTAATCAAGTGAGTTAATGTCAAACAACCTCTTCTCACTGATAAGTTTGAAGTCATAGTTGAGCTCTTTAATAGCCCAATATGGTTTATGTTCAAGTTCGAGAGGTAAATGACATGCTTTTCCATAAACCATCTTATACGGAGACATACCCATAGGATTTTTGTATGCAGTTCTATAGGCCCATAATGCATTGATGACCCACAAGTGTATGGGATCTATCGTAGTCCTTTCGATAAGTAAGAGTGTCGAACCCAACAAGGAGCAGAAGGAAATGATAAGCGGTTTTCGGTAAGGTTTTCTATGCAAGCACTGAAATTGTAGGTGATAGATAGTTTTGTGATAAGATAAATAGTAACGAGTAACAAGTAAATAAAGTAAATAAAGTGCAGCAAGGTGGCCCAATCCTTTATGTAGCAAAGGATAAGCCTGGACAATTTCTAATAATGAGAAAGGAGCCCCGAGGACACATGGGAATTATCGTCAAGCTAGTTTTCATCACGTTAATATGATTCGCGTTCGGTACTTTGATAATTTGATATGTGGGTGGACCGGTGCTTGGGTACTGCCCTTACTTGGAAAAGCATCCCACTTATGATTAACCCCTATTGCAAGCGTCCGCAACTACAAAAGAAGTATTAAGGTAAACCTAACCACAACATTAAACATATGGATCCAAATCAGCCCCTAACGAAGCAATGCATAAACTAGGGTTTAAGCTTCTGTCACTCTAGCAACCCATCATCTAATTATTACTTCCCTATGCCTTCCTCTAGGCCCAAATAATGGTGAAGTGCCATGTAGTCGACATTCACATAACGCCACTAGAGGAAAAGACAACATTCATATCATCAAAATATCGAACGAATACCAAATTCACATGACTACTAATAGCAAGACTTCACCCATGTCCTCAGGAACAAATGTAACTACTCACAAAGCATATTCATGTTCATAATCAGAGGAGTAACAACATGCATTAAGGATCTGAACATATGATCTTCCACCAAGTAAACCAATTAGCATCAACTACAAGGAGTAATCAACACTACTAGCAACCCACAGGTATTAATTTGTGGTTTTGATACAAGATTGGATACAAGATATGAACTAGGGTTTTGAGAGGAGATGGTGCTGGTGAAGATGTTGATGGAGATTGACCGCCTCCCGATGAGAGGATCGTTGGTGATGACGTTGGTGATGATTTCCCCCTCCCGGAGGGAAGTGTCCCCGGCAGAACAGCTCCGCCGGAGCCCTAGATTGGTTCCGCCAAGGTTCCGCCTCATGGCGGCGGAGTTTCGTCCCGTAAGCTTGCCCACGATTTTTTCCAGGGTAAAAGCTCTATCATAGCAGAAGATGCACACCGGAGGCCCACCAGGGGGCCCAGGAGATAGGGGGCGCGCCTAGTAGGGGGGGCACCTCTCCTAGCCAAAGTGTGGCCCCCCTGATGTATTTCTTTCGCTCAATAATTCTTATTAATTCCAAAAACATGTTTTGTGGAGTTTCAGGATTTTTGGAGCAGTGCAGAATAGGTTTCCAATGTTTGCTCCTTTTCCAGCCAGAATTCCAGCTGCCGGCATTCCCCCTCTTCATAGTAAACCTTGTAAAATAAGAGAGAATAGCCATAAGTATTGAGATATAATGTGTAATAACAGCCCATAATGCAATAAATATTGATATAAAAGCATGATTCAAAATGGACGTATCAACTCCCCCAAGCTTAGACCTCGCTTGTCCTCAAGCGGAAGCCGATATCGAAAAATATGTCCACATGTTTAGAGATAGAGGTGTCGATAAAAATAAAATACGGACATGAGGGCATCATGATCATTCTTATAACAGCAACATATATAGATTTTATCATAGGATTTCCTATTCTCAAGTGACAATCAATTCACAATGTCAAGTATGGTTCAAAAACTTCATTGGGAACTAACAAACTATAATCTCAGTCATTGAAGTAATTCTAATTTATCATAACATCAGAAAGAGTCAACAATAGAGCTTTTCAGCAAGTTCACATACTCAACTATCTTGTAGTCTTCTATAATTGCTAACACTCACACAATACTTGTGGTTATGGAGTACAGTCGGACACTGAGAAAGATAGGGGCTTATTGTGTTGCCTCCCAACGTATTCACCTTTAGGTGATGTCAACAATAATAGCCCATGCTAACTTACATCCAATTGGATATATATCATGATCTTTCAAACATGAGGAGCTTGCCAAAGGATAAAACGGAAAAGGGAAAGGTGAGGATCACCTTGACTCAAGCATAAAGTAAAAACATAAAGTAAAAGATAGGCCCTTAGCAGAGGGAAGCAGAGGTTGTCATGTGTGTTTAGGGTTGATGCACAAAATCTTAATGCAAAAGAACGTCACTTTGTATTGCCCCTTGTATGTGGACCTTTATTATGCAGTCCGTCGCTTTTATTACTTCCACAACAAGATCATACAAAGCTTATTTTCTCTGCATTAATAAGTCATACATATTTAGATAGCAATTTTTATTTCTTGCAACATGACAACTTACTTGAAGGATCTTACTCAATCCATAGGTAGGTATGGTGGACTCTCATGGCAAAACTGGGTTTAAGGATATTTGGAAGCACAAGTAGTATCTCTACTTGGTGCAAGGAATTTGGCTAGCATGAAGGGGAAAGGCAAGCTCAACATGTTTGGAAGGTCAATGACAATATACTTTAACTGAGATGTGAGAAAACATAAACCATTACATTGTCTTCCTTGTCCAACGTCAACTCTTTTAGCATGTCATACTTAATGAGTGCTCCCAATTATAAAAGGTGTCCAAGATAATATATTTGTATGTGAACCCCTCTTTCCTTATGACTTCCTATTAATTGCAACAATGACCAAAACTACGTTTATCAACTCTCAACAACTTTTATGCCTCATACTTTCTATATGTGAAGTCATCACTATCCATAAGATCAATATAAACTCTTTTATTCTTTCTAATTTCTCGAGATCATAGCAACATAGCAAAGCCCTTGACTCAACACTAATCTTTATTATAGATAGCTCACGGACTCGAATACAAAAGAGATCACAAAGCAAAACTCAAAACTACTTGATATCGTAACTTCAACCTACTAGATCAAGATACTACTAAAAGGATCGAGCTAAATAAAACGGTAAAGATAGGAGTGTGATGGAGATACGATACCGGGGCACCTCCCCCAAGCTTTGCAGTTGCCAAGGGGAGTGCCCATACCCATGTAATTATGTCCTCGGAGGTGGTGAACTAGGAGTTGTTGATGATGTAGGCTTGTCGTCCGTCTTCCAAGGCATAGGCTCACCATCGTAGAAGGATGATCGAGTCTCCGGGATCCTTAAATCTACAGCCAAACTCATCCTCTTGAATCTATATTCATACTCACAGTTCTGGTTTTGCAGGTCATAGATCTGGGCTTGGAGGTGCTCGATTTTCTCTTGAAGCTTGAAGATGGTCTCCCCAATGACTTTGGCATCTAGCTTTTGGTTGTTGGTGAACTCCGTGATCATCATCTAGTTGGCGTTGAGTCCACGCTCCACCATCCCTTGGCACTTGAAAACTTGCTGCTCCACGGCTTCGAGCTTTGTCTCCACGCTTCCGGTATGCCTTGGTCCCTCCACATCGCGGATGTGCAGCACCCCCTCATGCATCTCAATGGTTTGAGGGTGTTGCAGCACCTCCGCGAGATAGGGGTTAATAACCCTCTCGAAAAGCCTGTCCTTGGGAGCGCTTGGAGATGACAAAAACAACTCAAAACGAAAACAGAGGATATTTGCGTGATACGGTGGTCAAAACCTTCGGGAGTATATATAATGAATTTTTACCGACCAAAATACGTAACGTGCAAGAAAACGGAGTCCGGGAGGCACACGAGGTGTCCACGAGATAGGGGGGCCCGCCCAGTAGGGGGGGGGCGCCCTCCAATCTCGTGGAGGCCTCGTGTCCCTTTCGGACTACTTCTTTCTTCCTAAGATTCTTAAATATTCCAAAACTGATAAAAATTGCCATTGGAGTCATTTTGGAGTCGGTTTACTTACCGTACCACATACCTATTCCTTTTCAGAGTCTGGAACGTTCTAGAAAGTGTCCATTATGTATTCCTTAGGGGTTACGGTTTCAATAATATTAGTTTCAACATTGAATGGATTACCTGAAATATAATGTTTAATTCTTTGACCGTTTACCACCCTCGGACTTGTGCCTTCGAAGTTGTTGATTTTTATGGCACCAGAACGGTAGACCTCCTCGATAACGTAAGGGCTTTCCCATTTAGAGAGAAGTTTTCCTACAAAAAATCTTAAACGAGAGTTGAATAATAACACATAGTCTCCTACGTTAAACTCATGCTTTTGTATCCTTTTATCATGCCAGCGTTTGACTTTTTCTTTGAACAGCTTGGCATTCTCATAGGCTTGGGTTCTCCATTCATCAAGTGAGCTAATATCAAACAACCTCTTCTCACTGGCAAGTTTGAAGTCGTAGTTGAGCTCTTTAATAGCCCAATATGCTTTATGTTCAAGTTCAAGAGGTAAATGACACGCTTTTCCATAAACCATCTTATAAGGAGACATACCCATATGATTTTTGTATGCAGTTCTATAAGCGCATAATGCATCATCAAGTTTTTTGGACCAATTCTTTCTAGATCTATTCACAGTCTTTTGCAAAATTAATTTGAGCTCTCTATTGCTCAACTCTACTTGACCACTAGACTGTGGGTGATAAGGAGATGCGATTCTATGATTAACATCGTACTTAGCAAGCATCTTACGGAAAGCACGATGAATAAAATGTAAACCACCATCAGTCATAAGATATCTAGGGACTCCAAACCTCGGAAAATAACTTCTTTAAGCATTTTTAATAGAAGTGTTATGATCAGCACTACTAGTTGGAATAGCTTCTACCCACTTAGTAACGTAATCAACAGCAACTAAAATATGTGTATAACCATTAGAGGCAGGAAAAGGTCCCATATAATCAAAGCCCCAAACATCAAATGGTTCAATAACAAGAGAATAATTCATAGGCATTTCTTGACGTCTACTAATGTTACCTACTCTTTGGCATTCATCACAAGATAAGACAAACTTACGAGCATCTCTGAAGAGAGTAGGCCAATAAAAACTAGATTGTAGTACCTTTTGTGCAGTTCTATCGCCAGCATGGTGTCCTCCATAAGATTCAGAGTGACACTTGCGAAGAATCTGTTCCTATTCATGATCAGGCACACAATGTCTAATAACACCATCTACTCCTTCTTTATAAAGGTGTGGATCATCCAAGAAGTAATGTCTTAAATCATAAAAGAACTTTTTCTTTTGCTGGTATGTGAAACTAGGCGGTATAAATTTAGCAACAATGTAATTAGCATAATCAGCATACCAAGGAGCAGTACGAGAAGCATTAATGACCACTAATTGTTCATCAGGAAAGCTATCATCAATAGGCAGTGGGTCATCAAGAACATTCTCTAACCTAGACAAGTTATCTGCAACGGGGTTCTCAGCTCCCTTTCTATCAATAATATGTAAATCAAATTCTTGGAGCAGGAGAACCCATCTAATGAGTCTAGGCTTAGCATCCTTCTTTTCCATAAGATATTTAATAGCAGCATGATCAGTGTGAATAGTAACTTTGGAATCAACAATATAAGATCTAAACTTATCACATGCAAACACAACTGCTAAGAATTCTTTTCCGGTAGTAGCATAATTTCTCTGGGCAGTATCAAGAGTCTTACTAGCATACCAGATAACATTCAATTTCTTATCAACTCTTTGCCCTAGAACAGGACCTACAGCATAATCACTAGCATCACACATAATTTCAAAAGGTAAATTCCAATCAGGTGGCTGAACAATAGGTGCAGTGATCAAAGCTTTCTTAAGTATTTCAAATGCTTCTACACAATCATCATCAAAGACAAAAGGAATATCATTTTGCAATAAATTAGTCAGAGGCCTAGAGATTTTAGAAAAGTCCTTAATGAACCTCCTATAAAAACCGGCGTGACCAAGGAAACTTCTTGTACCTTTTATGTCCTTGGGACATGGCATCTTTTCAATAGCATCAACTTTGGCTTTATCAACTTCAATACCTCTCTCGGAGATCTTGTGCCCCAAGACAATGCCTTCATTAACCATAAAGTGACACTTTTCCCAATTCAATACGAGACTAGTGTCTTTGCATCTCTGCAAAACTGGATCAAGGTTGCTCAAACAATCATCAAAGGAGGATCCATAAACGGAGAAGTCATCCATGAATACCTCACAAATCTTTTCACAAAAATAAGAGAATATAGCCATCATGCATCTTTGAAAGGTAGTAGGTGCATTACATAAACCAAAAGGCATACGTCTATAAGCAAAAGTACCAAAAGGGCAAGTAAAAGTAGTTTTAGATTGATCCTTCGATGACACAAGTATCTGAGAGAAGCCAGAATAACCATCTAGAAAGCAGAAATGTGTGTGTTTGGATAGTCTTTCTAGCATTTGATCAATAAAAGGTAAAGGGTAATGATATTTCTTAGTAGCTTTCTTTAACTTACGGAAATCAATTACCATCCTATAACCTGTAATAATTCTTTGCGGGATCAATTCATCGGAACAACGGCAATACCTCCCTTTTTAGGAACACAATGGATAGGGCTTACCCGTTCACTATCAGCAACGGGATAAATTATACCTGCCTGAAGGAGCTTTAGTATCTCCTTTCTTACCACTTCCTTCATCTTGGGATTTACTCGTCGTTGTGGATCTCTAACTGGTTTGGCATCTTTCTCCACTGTAATTTTGTGTTGGCATAATGTGGGACTAATGCCCTTAAGATAATCCAGAGTATATTCAATAGCTGCTCGGTGCTTCTTTAGAGTTTTCAATAATCTTTTTTCTTCTTGCTCTGAAAGGTTAGCGCTAATAATAACAGGATATATTTTCTTTTCATAAAGATAAGCATACTTAAGATTATCAGGTAATGGTTTGAGTTCAAACACGGGATCACCCTTGGGTGGAGGGGGATCCCCAAGAATTTCAACGGGAAGGTTATATTTCAGCATAGGTTCCTGTTTAAGGAACACTTCATCTATTTTCCTTCTTTCCTTCATAAACATATCATTTTCATGGTCTAGCAAATATTGTTCTAACGGATCAGTAGGAGGCACAGCAATGGAAGCAAGACCAATAATCTCATCCTTACTAGGTGGTTCCCTATCACAAGGTTGTCTACGAAACTTAGCAAAATTAAACTCATGAGACATACCGTCTATGCCAACGGTGAGAGTATCTTTTTCACAATCAATCTTAGCACTAGCTATATTCAAGAAGGGTCTACCAAAAATAATGGGACACAAATCATCTTGTGGGGAACCAAGAACGAGAATATCAGCAGGATATTTAACCTTCCCACACAAGACTTCAACATCTCTAACAATCCCAATAGGTTTAATGGTATCCCTATTAGCAAGCTTAATATTAACATCAATGTCTTCTAATTCAACGGGTGCAATATCATGCATAATTTCTTTATATAGATCCTAGGGTATCACACTAGCACTAGCACCCATATCACATAAGCCATGATAACAATGATCTCCTATTTTAACAGAAATAACAGGCATGCCTACGACAGGTCTATGTATCTTAGTATCTGGTCTAGCAATATTAGCAGATTCATTACAGTAATAAAGAACATGCCCATCTAAATCATCATCCAAGAGATCTTTAACCATAGCAATACTAGGTTCAACATTGATTTTCTCAGGAGGTGTATAAGTCCTAGTATTACTCTTACGAACAACAGTCAAAGCTTTAGCATGATCCTTTATCCTAATAGGAAAAGGAGGTTTCTCAACATAAGTAGTAGGAACAATAGGATCACTATAGGTGATAGTCTTTTCTTCAACTTTAATAGGTGCAACTACTTTCACTTCAACAGGAGGATTATATTTAAATCACTTCTCTTTAGTGAGATCAACATGAGTAGCAAAAGATTCACAGAAAGAAGCTACTATCTCAGAGTCAAGTCCATACTTAGCGCTAAATCCACGAAAAGCATCGGTATCCATAAAAGATTTAACACAATCGAACTTAGGTGTCATACCTGACTCCTTACCATCGTCGGAACCCCAGTCTTCAGAGTTGCGTTTAATTCTTTCCAATAAGTCCCATTTGAAATCAATAGTCTTCAGCATATAAGAACCAGGACAGGAAGTATCGAGCAGGTTGCGATCATTAAGAGAAAGCCGAGCATAAAGGTTTTGAATAATCATTTCCCGGGAGAGCTCATGATTGGGGCATGAATATAACATTGACTTAAGCCTCCCCCAAGCTTGAGCGATGCTTTCTCCTTCGCGAGGCCAGAAATTATATATGTAATTACGATCACGATGAACAAGATGCCTAGGATAGAACTTCTGGTGAAATTCCAACTTCAATCGCTTATAATTCCAAGATCTCGTACCATCACATAGCCTATACCTTGTCAATGCATCTCCCTTCAAAGATAAAGGGAATACCTTCCTTTTGACAACATCATTGGGAATACCTGCAAGCTTAAATAATCCACAAACTTCATCCACAAAGAAAAGGTGTAAATCGGGATGCAATGTTCCATCTCCTGCAAATGGATTAGCTAGCAGTTTCTCTATCATACCCAAGGAATCTCAAAGTAAATATTTTCATAAAGTTCACTAGGTTGAGGAGCAACTCTTTGATCTTCTGGTCGGGGTGAAGATACCCCGAACAAGCCCCTCAGAGGATTAGTTTCCATAGTGACAAGTAACAAAAAATTTCAACACACTATATAAATGTTTCCTTACCAAGTTCCACTCACCAAAAGCGCTACACTCCCCGGCAACGGAGCTAGAAAAGAGTCTTGATGACCCACAGGTGTAGGGGATCTATTGTAGTCCTTTCGATAGGTAAGAGTGTCGAACCCAACGAGGAGCAGAAGGAAATGATAAGCGGTTTTCGGTAAGGTTTTCTCTACAAGCACTGAAATTGTAGGTGATAGATAGTTTTGTGATAAGATAAATAGTAACGAGTAATAAGTAAATAAAGTAAATAAAGTGCAGAAAGGTGGCCCAATCCTTTATGTAGCAAAGGATAAGCCTGGACAATTTCTAATAATGAGAAAGGAGCTCCCGAGGATACATGGGAATTTTCGTCAAGCTAGTTTTCATCACGTTCATATGATTCGCATTCGGTACTTTGATAATTTGATATGTGGGTGGACCAGTGCTTGGGTACTGCCCTTACTTGGACAAGCATCCCACTTATGATTAACCCCTATTGCAAGCGTCCGCAACTACAAAAGAAGAATTAAGGTAAACCTAACCACAACATTAAACATATGGATCCAAATCAGCCCCTAAAGAAGCAATGCATAAACTAGGGTTTAAGCTTCTGTCACTCTAGCAACCCATTATCTACTTATTACTTCCCTATGCCTTCCTCTAGGCCCAAATAATGGTGAAGTGTCATGTAGTCGATGTTCACATAACACCACTAGAGGAAAAGACAACATTCATCTCATCAAAATATCGAATGAATACCAAATTCACATGACTACTAATAGGAAGACTTCACCCATGTCCTCAGGAACAAACTTAACTACTCACAAAGCATATTCATGTTCATAATCTGAGGAGTAATAATATGCATTAAGGATCCGAACATATGATCTTCCACCAAGTAAACCAATTAGCATCAACTACAAGGAGTAATCAACACTACTAGCAACCCACAGGTACCAATTTGTGGTTTTGATACAAGATTGGATACAAGAGATGAACTAGGGTTTTGAGAGGAGATGATGCTGGTGAAGATTTTGATGGAGATTGACCCCCTCCTGATGAAAGGATCGTTGGTGATGACGTTGGTGATGATTTCCCCCTCCCAGAGGGAAGTGTCCCCGGCAGAACAGCTCCGCCAGAGCCCTAGATTGGTTCCGCCTCGTGGCGGCGGAGTTTCGTCCCGTAAGCTTGCCCATGATTTTTTCCAGGGTAAAAGCTCTAATATAGCAGAAGATGGACATCGGAGGCCCACCAGGGGGCCCAGGAGACAGGGGCGCGCCCAGTAGGGGGGGGGGGCGCCCCCCACTCTCTTGGCCAAAGTGTGGGCCCCCTGATGTATTTCTTTCGCTCAATAATTCTTATTAATTCGAAAAACATGTTTCGTAGAGTTTCAGGATTTTTGGAGCAGTGCAGAATAGGTTTCCAATGATTGCTCATTTTCCAGCCAGAATTCTAGCTGCCGGCATTCCCCCTCTTCATATTAAACCTTGTAAAATAAGAGAGAATAGCCATAAGTATTGAGATAATGTGTAATAACAGCCCATAATGCAATAAATATTGATATAAAAGCATGATGCAAAATGGACGTATCATGCATCATCAAGTTTCTTGGACCAATTCTTTCTAGATCTATTCACAGTCTTTTGCAAAATTAATTTGAGCTCTCTATTGCTCAACTCTACTTGACTGCTAGACTGTGGGTGATAAGGAGATGTGATTCTATGATTAACATCATACTTAACAAGCATCTTACGGAAAGAACCATGAATAAAATGTGAACCACCATCAGTCATAAGATATCTAGGGACTCCAAACCTCGGAAAAATAACTTCTTTAAGCATATTAATAGAGGTGTTATGATCGGCACTACTAGTTGGAATAGCTTCTACCCACTTAGTAACGTAATCAACAGCAACTAAAATATGTGTGTAACCATTAGAGGCAGGAAAAGTTCCCATATAATCAAAGCCCCAAACATCAAATGGTTCAATAACAAGAGAATAATTCATAGGCATTTCTTGACGTCTACTAATATTACCAATTCTTTGACATTCATCACAAGACAAGACAAACTTACAAGCATCTTTGAAGAGAGTAGGCCAATAAAAACCGGATTGCAATACCTTATGTGCAGTTCTATCTCCAGCGTGGTGTCCTCCATATGGTTCGGAGTGGCACTTTTGTAGGATCTGTTCCTGTTCATGCTCAGGTACACAACGTGTAATAACACCATCTACTCCTTCTTTATAAAGGTGTGGGTCATCCCAGAAGTAATGTCTTAAATCATTGAAAAACTTTTTCTTTTGCTGGTATGTGAAACTAGGTGGTATGAATTTAGCAACAATGTAATTAGCATAATCAGCATACCATGGAGCAGTACGAGAAGCATTAATGACCGCTAATTATTCATTAGGAAATATATCATCAATAGGTAGTGGGTCATCAAGAACATTTTCTAACCTAGACAAGTTATCTGCAACGGGGTTCTCAGCTCCCTTTCTATCAATAATATGCAAATCAAATTCTTGGAGCAAGAGAACCCATATAATAAGTCTAGGCTTAGTATCTTTCTTTTTCATAAGATATTTAATAGCAGCATGATCAGTGTGAATAGTAACTTTAGAATCAACAATGTAAGGTCTGAACTTATCACATGCAAATACAACTGCTAAGAATTCTTTTTCAGTAGTAGCATAATTTCTCTGGGCAGTGTCAAGAGTTTTACTAGCATACTGGATAACATTCAATTTCTTATCAACTCTTTGCCCTAGAACAGCACCTACAGCATAATCACTAGCATCACACATAATTTCAAAGGGTAAATTCCAATCAGGTGGCTGAACAATAGGTGCAGTAATCAAAGCTTTCTTAAGTATTTCAATTGCTTCTGCCAATCATCATCAAAGACAAAAGGAATGTCTTTTTGCAATAAATTAGTCAGAGGCCTAGAGATTTTAGAAACTCCTTAATGAACATCCTATAAAAACCAGCATGACCAAGGAAACTTCTTATACCTTTAATGTCCTTGGGACATGGCATCTTTTCAATAGCATCAACTTTAGCTTTATGAACTTCAATACCTCTTTCAGAAATTTTATGCCCCAAGACAATGCCTTCATTAACCATAAAGTGGCGCTTTTCCCAATTCAAGACGAGACTAGTGTCTTCACATCTTTGCAAAACTCGATCAAGTTTGCTCAAGCAATCATCAAAAGAGGATCGATAAATGGAGAAGTCATCCATGAATACCTCACAAATCTTTTCACAAAAGTCAGAGAATATAGCCACCATGCATCTTTGAAAGGTAGCAGGTGCATTACATAAACCAAAAGGCATACGTCTATAAGCAAAAGTACCAAAAGGGCAAGTAAAAGTAGTTTTTGATTGATCCTCCGCTGACACAGGTATTTGAGAGAAACCAGAATAACCATCTAGAAAGCAGAAATGTGTATGTTTGGATAGTCTTTCTAGCATTTGTTCAATAAAAGGTAAAGGGTAATGATCTTTCTTAGTAGCTTTATTTAATTTATAGAAATCAATTACCATCCTATAACCTGTAATAATTCTTTGTGGGATCAATTCATCTTTATCATTAGGAACAACAGTAATACCTCCTTTCTTAGGAACACAATGGACACTACTTACCCAATCACTATAAGCAACAGGATAAATTATACCTGCCCCAAGGAGCTTTAGTATATCCTTTCTTACCACTTCTTTCATCTTAGGATTTAACCGTCGTTGAGGATCTCTAACTGGTTTGGCATCTTATTCCACTTTTATTTTGTGTTGGCATAGAGTGGGACTAATGCCCTTAAGATCATCCAGAGTATATCCAATAGCAGCACCGTGCTTCTTCAGAGTTTTCAATAATCTTTCCTCTTCTTTCTCTGAAAGGTTAGCACTAATAATAACAGGATATATCTTATTTTCATCAAGATAAGCATATTTAAGATTATCAGGTAAAGGTTTAAGCTCAAACACGGGATCACCCTTGGGTGGAGGGGGATCCCCTAGGATTTCTACAGGTAAGTTATGTTTCAGAATAGGACCCTGTTGAAGGAATACTTTATCTATTTCCCTTCTTTCATCCATAAACATACCATTTTCATGGTCTAGAAAATATTGTTCTAACGGATCATTAGGAGGCACGTCAATAGAAGCAAGACCAATTATCTCATCCTTACTAGGTGATTCTTTATCACGGGGTTGTCTATGAAACTTAGCAAAATTAAACTCATGAGACATATCCCCTAAGCAAATTGTAACAATATCCTTTTCACAATAAATCCTAGCATTAATAGTGTTCAAGAAGGGTCTACCAAATATAATGGGAGAAAAGTCATCTTGTGGGGAACCAAGAACAAGAAAATCAGCAGGATATTTAAGTTTACCACACATTACCTCAACATCTCTAACAATCCCAAAAGGCTTAATAGTATCCCTATTGGCAAGCTTAATAGTAACATCAATATCTTCCATTTCAGTAGATGCAATATCATGCATAATTTCTTTATATAAGTCAAAGGGTATTGCACTAGCACTAGCACCCATATCACATAAGCCATGATAACAATGATCTCCTATTTTATCAGAAATAATAGGCATGCCTACTGCAGGTCTATGTATCTTAGCATCGGGTCTAGCAATATTAGCAGTTTCACCACAGAAATAAATAACTGCACATCTAAATTATCATCCAGGAGATCTTTAATCATAGCAATACTAGGTTCAACTTTGATTTGCTCAGGGGGTGTGTAAGTTCTAGTATTGCTCTTACGAACAACCGTTGAAGCTTTAGCATGATCCTTTATCCTAACAGGAAAAGGAGGTTGCTCAACATAAGTAGTAGGAATAATAGGATCATTATAAGTGATCGTCTTTTCTTCAACTGTAATAGGTGCAACTACCTTTACTTCAGTGGGAGGATTATATTTAAACCACTTTTCGTTAGGGAGATCAACATGAGTAGCAAAAGATTCACAAAAAGCAGCTACTATCTCAGAGTCAAGTCCATATCTAGCGCTAAATCCACGAAAAGCATCAGTATCCATAAAAGATTTAACACAATCAAACTTAGGTGTTATACCTGACTCCTTACCATCGTCGGAACCCCAATCTTCAGAGTTGCATTTAATTCTTTCCAATAAATCCCACTTGAATTCAGTAGTCTTCAGCATATAAGAACCAGCACAGGAAGTATCAAGCATGGTGTGATCATTGAGAGAAAGCCGAGCATAAATTTTTTGAATAAGCATATCTCTTGAGAGCTCATTATTGGGGCATGAATATAACATTGACTTAAGCCTCCCCCAAGCTTGAGAGATGCTTTCTCCTTCACGAGGCCAGAAATTATATATGTAATTAGGATCACGATGAATAAGATGCATAGGATAGAATTTCTGGTGAAATTCCAACTTCAATCGTTTATAGTTCCAAGATCCAGTATCATCACATAGCCTATACCATGTCAATGCATCTCCCTTCGAAGATAAAGGGAAGACCTTCCTCTTAACAACATCATCGGGAATACTTGCAAGCTTAAATAATCCACAAACTTCATCCACAAAGACTCTGTTGGAAAAGGAAGTGCCTAGGAGGCGCTTAGGCACGCCTAGGCGCTAGGCAATGGCCAAACGCCCCGCCTAGGTCTTAAATGGAGGTCTAGGCAGGGCAAGCAAGGAATTGCCTACGCAAGCAAGAAATCATGCCACGTACTGCACTAGTATGCCAAACGGGTTATATTCCGATGGTAGTAGATGGTAATTAACTAATATCAATACCCATATAATAATCACAAATACACTACGAGTAAAAACTATATAACTGCCTAGGCCGTGCCTAGGGCGCTTAGGAACCGCCTAGGCACTAGGCGAAGGCCAACCGCCTCGCTTACGCCTACCGCTTTTTCCAACCTTGCACAAAGATAAGGAGTAAATCAGGATGTAATGTTCCATCTCCTGCAAAGTGATTAGCTAGCAGTTTCTCTATCATACCCGAAGGAATCTCAAAGTAAACATTTTCAGTAGGTTCAGTAGGTTGAGGAGCAACTCATTGCTCTACTGGTCGGGTTGAAGATACCCCGAACAAGCCCCTCAAAGGATTAGTTTCCATAGTAACAAGTGACAGAAAATTTCAGCACACTATATAAATGTTTCCTTACCAAGTTCCACTCGCCAAAGGCGCTTCACTCCCCGGCAACGGCGCCAGAAAAGAGTCTTGATGACACACAAGTATAGGGGATCTATCATAGTCCTTTTGATAAGTAAGAGTGTCGAACCCAACGAGGAGCAGAAGGAAATGACAAGCGGTTTTCAGTAAGGTATTCTCTGCAAGCACTGAAATTGTAGGTAACAGATAGTTTTGTGATAAGATAATTTGTACTGGGTAACAAGCAATGAAAGTAAATAATGTGCAGGAAGGTGGCCCAATCCTTTTTGTAGCAAAGGAAAAGCCTGGACAATTTCTTATAATGATAAAAGCGCTCTCGAGGACACATGGGAATTATCGTCAAGCTAGTTTTCATCACGCTCATATGATTCGCGTTCGCTACTTTGATAATTTGATATGTGGGTGGACCGGTGCTTGGGTACTGCCCTTTCTTATAGAAGCATCCCACTTATGATTAACCCCTATTGCAAGCATCCGCAACTACAAAAGAAGTATTAAGGTAAACCTAACCATAGCATGAAACTAGTGTATCAAAATCAGCCCCTTACGAAGCAACGCATAAACTAGGGTTTAAGCTTCTGCCACTCTAGCAACCCGTCATCTACTTATTACTTTCCAATGCCTTCCTCTAGGCCCAAATAATGGTGAAGTGTCATGTAGTTTACGTTCACATAACACCACTAGAGGAGAGACAACATACATCTCATCAAAATATCGAACGAATACCAAATTCACATGACTACTAATAGCAAGACTTCACCCATGTCCTCAGGAACAAACGTAACTACTCACAAAGCATATTCATGTTCATAATTAGAGGAGTATTAATATGCATTAAGGATCTGAACATATGATCTTCCACCAAGTAAACCAATTAGCATCAACTACAAGGAGTAATCAACACTACTAGCAACCCACAGGTACCAATTTGTGGTTTTGATACAAGATTGGATACAAGAGATGAACTAGGGTTTTGAGAGGAGATGGTGCTGGTGAAGATGTTGATGGAGATTGACCCCCTCCCGATGAGAGGATCGTTGGTGATGATGATAGTGATGATTTCCCCCTCCCGGATGGAAGTTTCCCAGGCACAACAGCTCCACTGGAGCCCTAGATTGGTTCCGCCAAGGTTCCGCCTCGTGGCGGCGAAGTTCTTCCCGTTAGCATGCTTATGATTTTTTCCAGGGTAAAAGCCTTCATATAGCAGAATATAGACACCGGAGGGCCACCAGGGGGCCCAGGAGACAGGGGGCGCGCCCAATAGGGGGGGCGCCCAGTAGGGGGCGTGCCCCCCACCCTCCTGGCCAGGGTGTGGGCCCCCTCTGGTATTTTCTTCGCTCAATAATTCTGATTAATTCCAAAAGTGACTTCCATGGAGTTTTTGGATTTTTGGAGATGTGCAGAATAGGTTTCCAATATTTGCTCCTTTTCCAGCCAGAATTCCAGCTGCCGGCATTCTCACTCTTCATGATAAACCTTGTAAAATAAGAGAGAATAGCCATAAGTATTGTGACATAATGTGTAATAACAGCCCATAATGCAATAAATATTGATATAAAAGCATGATGCAAAATGGACGTATCAGAGCTTCACATGTACTTTATGGTCATGTGCTTTGTTGCTATGTTGGAGTGTTGTAGCTTAGTGTATTGTTGCATTCTAAGTGCTATGATGCTGTTAACCGCAGATTTGCATCATTCTTGTATTGCTTGTCATTTGCAAACCGTGCATCCATTTCCGGTGATTCTTATATCAATTTTGACCGAAATCACTCACTCTTTCTAGTGGCATACTTAGTTTGCCAAGTTGATGCCTTGATCATCTTCTTCCTTCCGGAGTACCCATATGCATTGCAAGTCATATCTTGCATTTCATGCCATGTCTTGCATCATGTTGTTTCTGCATTGCACCGCGATTGATTGTTGTTCTGTTGCTTGTGTTCTTGCTTTGGGTAGAGCCGGGAGACGAGTTCGTGAACGAGGAACCTGTTGAGTATGCTAACGAGGAGCAAGCTTTCTACAACTCTGAGAACTTTGAAGGCAAGATGACCATTACCCTCGATATCACTTCTATCTTTGCTTGCTAGTTGTTCGCTCTATCACTATGCCGCGCTACCTGTCGTGGTTCTAAGTCTGACAGTAGAATAGGGGGGTAGGAATGGAGAGGCAAGATCCTAGCTATGGAGTAGTTGTATACGCAAGATGTTTACGAGTTCAGGCCCTTCTCGGAGGAAGGAACAACCCTACGTGTCGGTGTACTAAAGTAGGGGTACCTTAGTACCCCGAACTTGTGCACGGACAGTCGCAGCACCCCGCGGCAAGGCTTGCTGGGCGCCCGCCAGGGCCCTCCACCATTCTTTATTACTGCCATTCAAGAACAAAGTACTAGCCAAGAAAACGAAGGCCCCGGCAAGAGGAGCTTGCCGGGAAGGCCGACCAAGGCATCACCAGAAGACTTGCCGCGGCGCCCCGCGTGCCCCGGCAAGGCCCGATGGCCGGCAAGCTTGCCGGCACAACAAGATAAGGGCCGCGGCAAGGCACTTGCCACGGCAAGGCTGCCACCCAAACTCCAGCGCACCCAGCAACGTGTCATCACAAGGCCATCCCAAGGGCACGTGGCGAGGCACTACACAGCCATGCGGAGCGAGGTGGCAAACGGAGCTGACAGAGGCGCCATCGTGGCAACCGGTGGCTCACCTAACGGTCGTTTCTTTACACTGTTGGGGCCACCAGATGGGCATTTAATGCCTTTGTCCCCTGCCGTCAGAGTTAGGTAGGGGCACTATTGTGCACTGTTGTACCAACCTACGTTTTTACCTTTCTACCCCCTCTTCCTACGCTGCCACCTGTGGGTACCCCCTTCAGACTATAAAAGGGAGGCCCATGCGCACGTAGAAGGGGTTCGGTTCATTCGACACCCACAGCACCACCATACGCTCGCATACTCGAGCAAGATCAAATACAATCACCAAAGCAGCAGTAGGGGTTTTATCTCTCCGGAGAGCCCCGAAGCTGGGAAAAAAATTGCCCGTCTCCCCCGCGCGCTCGACCTCGATCTGCTCTGCGCATGACCCCCGCTCCCTTGCCGGACTAGAAGGGGCCCCCAGTGCCCCATAGGTGTTCGAGGCCACAGAGATCCGCCCCGACATCTTTGGCGCGCCAGGTAGGGGAGCGTCAAGGTCGTGAGCATCTGATCCGGTCTCCACGCGCGCTACATCAACGTCATCGTCAACATGCCACCGAAGAAGAAGCCTTCGGAGGTGACCGCTCCGTCTACATCGATTCCGCCACCACCGCTGGAGCAAACGGGCAGTGGAGTGGACGCCGGTGGAGGAGCGGGCGCCGCCGGTGGGTCTCGCGTCGTCACCAGATCCAAAAACAAGGCCCCTCAAGCGTCGGCGACCGAGCAGACGCCGCGCCCTTCCCAGGAGGTGCAAGGTCGACAACGCCCTGGTGTTCCTAGCACCGTGCTCGCGTTGGAGCAAGGCCAAGCTGGTGGGTCGCGGGACGCTCGGGGTCAGCGTGCATGCCCGCATGCTGGCGCGAGCGAGGTACGGTCGCCCGGACGGGGTGTTGCACCTCCCAATCCAGTTGGGAGTCCGAGCACATCCCGCTTCTCGCGCCGTTCATCACCACCGCCACCCAAGACAGCAGAGGAAGCGCTGGCCCAAGCCCAGCTGCTTCTAGACTACCCTTCGGCGCCGCACAAGATCGACGACTGGAGGATGACCATATACAGCCTCATCGGCTTCGCCAACGGCGACAAGCCCCGGCGACCGAGCGTATCAAGGCCCCGGCAAGGCGCCCAGGCGCAAGCCGACGCCGACAAGACCGCTGGGGGTGCCACCTCCGTGCACTCCCAGCCCCGAAGGCCAAGATCGCCGGCTCGCCGGACCAACCCCGACGGCGACTCCACCGCGTCGTCGGACCCGCGAACTCGCCGCGATCAACGCCACGTCCTCCAAGAACGGCAACACGAAGACGCCGACTTTTCGCGCGAGTGCCGGAGAAAGCGCGACGTCAATCGACCAGCGCTGCGGGCCCATTGTCGACGCCGCCGCGCGCCGGAGAACAGGCGACTTGTCATGACGCGGCAGGTTGCCCTGCGTTCACCCACGAAGCTGCGGCAAGTCCAAAGGGCCCAAAACCAAGAACTTCAAGCCGATGTGCCCGAGAAGTATGATGGCAGGATACACCCGTCGGAGTTCCTCAGCATCTACACCATCGCGGTGCAGGCTGCCGGAGGGCGCGACGAGAAGATCCTCTCCAACTACTTCCTGCTGGTACTCAAGCCCAACGTCAGATATTGGCTCATGCACTTGTCGGACGGCTCCATCTCTTCATGGGCGGACCTGTGTCATCAGTTTGTCGGCGCCTTCACGGGTGGCCACAAGCCTCATGGTCAGGAGAGTGACCTCCACTTGCTCGCCCAGAAGGAGGAGGAGCCCCTGCGCAAGTACATACAAAGATTCAGCCAGGTGCAGCGCAACATCCCAGACATCCACCATGCCGCGGTTATCAGCGCGTTTCATCAGAACGTGCGTAACCGCAGGATGAGGGAGGAGATGGCGATGTGCAAGATCAGAGATGTCAGCGAGCTCTACGCTCTGGCCGACAAGTGTGCACGGACCGAGGAGCGGAGGAAAATCCCGGAGAGGTTGTTGGAGCGAAGGATCGACAAGTGAGGATGCCGCCCGGCAAGGAAGAACCGGGCGGAACAATAGGAAGAGAAAAGCTAAGGATGTATTAGCTGTTGAGCATTCCGCAATGGAGGCGGCTCCGACAAGGCCAAAACCGATGACTCGGCGAGGCTGTAGCAGCCGCAGACAAGCAGGATGGCTCCGGCAAGCGTTATTGCAAGATCCACCGCACCAAAGGCCATGACCTCCAAACCTGCAAAAAGTAGAGCAGATGGCGGAGCTGCAAAAGCTGAGTATGAGCGCCGCGATAAGGAGAGAGCCCAGGAGGTGGCGGAGGATCCGCAAGAAGCTTCCCGCCGGGAGGAACCGCGGCAAGGCTAAGCCACAAAGAAGGAGACAGCCTCCCAGCGGCGCGACAAGGACGAAGATGAAGATGAGGATGAAGAGATGGAGGAAGATGAGACTGATGATCAAGAGTTTCGTAGGCGACAGTGTTGTGTGCATCGACGGCGGCGCCTCGCACACCTCGCACCGCCAACTCAAACAAAGGTGCGAAGTGAATGCAGCGGAGCCGTCCGTCGAGGCACGCAGGCCTCTGAAGTGGTCCAGCACGCCCATCGTCTTCGACGTTGAGGACCACCCTGATCGCATCACTGCGGTCGGGTGCTTGCCGATGTTGGTTTCACCAACAATTCGCAACCTCAAGGTCACGAAGATGTTGGTTGACGGCGGGGCCGGCCTGAACTTGATTTCCTCCGCAGTGCTCAAGAAGCTCCAGATCCCCGACAGCGAGCTCGAAGAAACTGGTGCCTTTCAAGGAATAAATCCGGGAAGGAGCAAGCCAAAGGGGAAGATCACATTGCCGTGGCGTTCGGCGTGGCTGAACTTCGGGATCGAGAGGTCACGTTCGATGTGGCTGATATCCCATTACCCTACAACAGGATACTCGGCCGACCCGCACTCGCCAAGTTCATGGCGGCCTCTTGTTGGGAATATGCCCTAGAGGCAATAATAAAAGTATTATTATATTTCAATGTTCATGATAATTGTCTTTGTTCATGCTATAACTGTATTATCCGGAAATCGTAATACACGTGTGAACACGAAGACCACAAATGTCCCTAGTGAGCCTCTAGTTGACTAGCTCGTTGTGATCAATAGATAGTCATGGTTTCCTGACTATGGACATTGGATGTCGTTGATAACGGGATCACATCATTAGGAGAATGATGTGATGGACAAGACCCAATCATAAGCATAGCATAAAAGATCGTATAGTTCGTTTGCTAGAAGCTTTGCCAATGTCAAGTATCTCTTCCTTCGACCATGAGATCGTGTAACTCCGGTTACCGTAGGAGTGCCTTGGGTGTATCAAACGTCACAACGTAATCGGGTGACTATAAAGGTGCATTACGGTATCTCCGAAAGTATCTGTTGGGTTGACACGGATCGAGATGGGATTTGTCACTCCGTATGACGGAGAGGTATCTCTGGGCCCACTCGGTAATGCATCATCATAATGAGCTCAAGATGACCAAGGTGTTGGCCACGGATCATGCATTACGATGCGAGTAAAGTGACTTGCGTGCTTGAGACCGAACGAGGTATTGGGATACCGACGATCGAGTCTCGGGCAAGTAACGCACCGATTGACAAAGGAATTGCATACGAGGTTTGATCGAATCCTCGACATCGTGGTTCAACCGATGAAATCATCGAGGAGCATGTAGGAGCCAACATGGGTATCAGCACCCGCTGTTGGTTATTGCCCGAGAGTCGTCTCGGTCATGATCACAGCGTGTCTCCGAACCCGTAGGGTCTACACACTAAGGTTCGGTGACGCTGGGGTTAGTAGGAAGACTAGTATGTGAATACGAATGTTGTTGAGTCCGGATGAGATCCCTGACGTCACGAGGAGTTCGGAAGGGTCCGGAGGTAAAGAATAATATATAGGAAGTGGTGTTTGCCATCGGGAAAGTTTGGGTCTCCGGTAAAATCAGGGACCACCGGAAGGGTCCCGGGTCCACCGGTGGGGCCACCTATCCGGAGGGCCCCATGGGCTGAAAGGGAAGGAACCAGCCCACAGGGGCTGGTGCGCCCCTAGACCCACCCCTGCGCCTAGGGTTGAAACCCTAGGGGTGGGGCGCCCACCGGCTTGGGGGCACTCCACCCCTTGTTGCCGCCCCGGAGATTGGATCTCCAGGGCCGCCACCTCTGGGCCTATATAAAGGGGGAGGAGGGGGCTGCTGTACCAATTCCCAAGGCGCAGCCCTCCCTCCCAACACTTCTCCTCCTCCGTAAAAGCTCGGCGAAGCCTGCCGAGATCTTGCTTCTCCACCATCACCACGCCGTCGTCTGCCGGTGGAGCTGTCTTCCTCAACCTCTCCTTCCTCCTTGCTGGATCAAGACGGAGGAGACGCCGCTCGTCCCGTCACGTGTGTTGAACGCGGAGGTGCTGTCCGTTCAGCACTTGGATATTGGTGATCTGAATCACGCTCGAGTCGACTCCATCATCACCTTGCAAGCTTCGCACGCGATCTACAAGTGGTATGTAGATGCAATCTCTCTCCATTACTCGTTGCTTAGATGAACTCATAGATGGATCTTGGTTAAGTCGTAGGAAAATTTTTAATTTTCGCAACGTTCCCCAACAAAGGGCATCATGAGCTAGGTCTATGCGTAGTTCTCTAATGCACGAGTAGAACACAATTTGTTGTGGGCGTTGATCTTGTCATCTTACTTGCCTCTACTAGTCTTTTCTTGCTCAACGGTATTGTGGGATGAAGCGGCCGGACCAACCTTACACGCGCTTCGTGAGACCGGTTCCACCGATCGACATGCACTAGTTGCATAAGGTGGCTGGCGGGTGTCTGTCTCTCCCACTTTAGTTGGAGCGGATTCGATGAACAAGGCCCTTATGAAGGGTAAATAGAAGTTGACAAAATCACGTTGTGGTGATTCGTAGGTAAGAAAACGTTCTTGCTAGAACCCAATCGCAGCCACGTAAAGATGCAACAACAATTAGAGGACGTCTAACTTGTTTTTGCAGCGATTGATCATGTGATGTGATATGGCCAGAAGTTGTGATGAATGATGAATTGTGATGTATGAGATCATGTTCTTGTAATAGGATTCACGACTTGCATGTCGATGAGTATGACAACCGCAGGAGCCATAGGAGTTGTCTTTATTTTTTGTATGACCTGCGTGTCATTGAAGAACGCCATGTAAACTGCTTTACTTCATTACTAAACGCGTTAGTCATAGAAGTAGAAGTAGTCGTTAGGCGTGACAACTTCATGAAGACACGATGATGGAGATCATGATGATGGAGATCATGGTGTCAAGCCGGTGACAAGATGATCATGGAGCCCGAAGATGGAGATCAATGGAGCTTGATGATATTGGCCATATCATGTCACAACTATATAATTGCATGTGATGTTTATTATGTTTATGCATCTTGTTTACTTAGGACGACGGTAGTAAATAAGATGATCCTTACAAAATTTCAAGAAGTGTTCTCCCTAACGTGCACCGTTGCTACAGTTCGTCATTTCTAAGCACCACGTGATGATCGGGTGTGATGGATCCTTACGCTCACATACAATGGGTGTAAGACAGTTTTACACAAATAAAACACTTAGGGTTAACTTGACGAGCCTAGCATGTGCGGACATGGCCTCGAACACGGAGACCGAAAGGTCGAACACGAGTCGTATGGAAGATACGATCAACATGAAGATGTTCACCGACGATGACTAGTCCGTCTCACGTGATGATCGGACACGGGCTAGTCGACTCGGATCGTGTAACACTTAGATGACTAGAGGATGTCTAATCTAAGTGGGAGTTCATAATTTGATTAGAACTTTATTATCATGAACTTAGTCTAAAACCTTTGCAAATATGTCTTGTAGATCAATGGCCAACGCTAATGTCAACATGAACTTCAACACGTTCCTAGAGAAACCAAGCTGAAAGATGATGGCAGCAACTATACGGATCGGGTCCGAACACGAGGGTCATCCTCATAGCTGCCAAGAAACAAGATGTCCTAGAAGCACCGTTAGGTGACCCACTGTTCTCCCAGCACAAAGACGATTTGAACGTCTGGCGGACTCGTTCGATGATTACTCCCTCGTTCGGTCGGCATGCTCTACAGCTTAGAACCGGGCTCCAAAAGCGTTTTGAGCATCACGGAGCATATGAGATGTTCAAGAGCTGAAACTAGTTTTCCAAGCTCATGCCCGGTCGAGAGATATGATGTCTCGACAAGTTCTACAGCTTGTAAGATGGAGGAAAACAGTTACATCGGTGAGCACATCCTCGAAGATGTCCAGGTTGCACAACCGTATGACCCAGCTAAACATTAACCTCCCGATGAGGCGGTCATTGATGAATCCTCCGATTGCTTCCACCAAGCTACAAGAGCTTTGTGATGAACTACAACATGCGAGGGATGGTGAAGACCATTCTGAAGTGTACTCAATCTTCAAGTCAGCAGAGGCTGAGATCAAGAAAGAACATCAAGTGTTGATGGTCAATAAGACCACTAAGTTCAAGAAGGGCAAGGGAAGAAGAACTTCAAGAAGGACGGCAAGGATGTTGCCGCGCCCGTAAGCCGTTGCCGGAAGAAGTCAAAGAATGGACCCAAGCCCGAGACTGAGTGCTTTTATTGCAAGGGAAGGGTCACCGAAGCGGAACTGCCCCAAATACTTAGCGGATAAGAAGGCCGCAACACCAAAGGTATATTTGATATACATGTAATTGATGTGTACCTTACCATTACTCGTAGTAACTCCCGGGTATTTGATACCGGTGCCGTTGCTCATATTTGTAACTCACAGCAGAGCTGCGGAATAAACGGAGATGGCGAAGGACGAGGTGACGATCTTGCGTCGGGAATGGTTCCAGTCGATGTGATCGCCGTCGACACGCTGCCTCTACATTTACCTCTGGGATTAGTTTTGAACCTTAATAATTGTTATTTAGTGCCAAGTTTGAGCATGAACATTGTATCCGGATCTCGTTTGATACGAGATGGCTAGTCATTTAAGTCTGAGAATAATGGTTGTTCGATTTATATGAGAGATATGTTTTATGGTCATGCTCCGATGGTCAATGGTTTATTCTTAATGAATCTCGGCGTAATATTACACATGTTCATAGTGTGGATGCCAAAAGATGTAAAGTTGATAACGATAGTCCCACATACTTGTGGCACTGCCGCCTTGGTCACATTGGTGTCAAGCGCATGAAGAAGCTCCATGCTGATGGACTTTTAGAGTCTCTTGATTATGAATCGTTTGACACATGCGAACCATGCCTCTTAGGCAAAATGACCAAGACTCCGTTCTCCGGAACAATGGAGCGAGCAACCAACTTGTTGGAAATCATACATACGGATGTGTGCGGTCCAATGAGCGTTGAGGCTCGCGGAGGATATCGTTATGTTCTCACTCTCACTAATGACTTGAGTAGATATGGGTATGTCTACTTAATGAAACACAAGTCTGAGACCTTTGAAAAGTTCAAGGAATTTCAGAATGAGGTGGAGAATCAACGTGACCGAAAGATAAAGTTCCTACGATCAGATCGTGGAGGAGAATACTTAAGTCACAAATTTGGCACACACTTAAAGAAATGTGGAATCGTTTCACAACTCACGCCGCCTGGAACACCTCAAATAAACAAAGTGTCCGAACGTCGTGTCGCACTCTATTGGATATGGTGCGGTCTATGATGTCTCTTACCGATTTACCGCTATCATTTTGGGGATACGCTCTAGAGACAGCTACATTCACTTTAAATAGGGCACCGTCTAAATCCGTTGAGACGACACCGTATGAATTATGGTTTGGGAAGAAACCTAAGTCGTCGTTTCTAAAAGTTTGGGGATGCGATGCTTATGTCAAGAAACTTCAACCCGAAAAGCTCGAACCCAAGTCGGAAAATGCGTATTCATAGGATACCCCAAGGAAACCGTCGGGTATACCTTCTACTTAAGATCCAAAGGCAAGGTCTTTGTTGCCAAGAACGGATGCTTTCGGAGAAAGAGTTTCTCTCGAAAGAAGTAAGTGGGAGGAAAGTAGAACTTCGATGAAGTACTTGCCTCTCGAACGGAAAGTGGTGCAACGCAAGAAACCGTTCTGTGGTGCCCACACCAACCAAGAGGAGAACGTTGATGATGATCAAGGTACTTGGATCAAGTTACTCTTGAACTTCAAGGTCCACGAGGACACGCCCGCACTGCAGTGGTACGGCAACCCTGTCATGGAAATCATGTTGCTAGACAACAATGAACCTTCGAACTATGAAGAAGCAATGGCGGGCCCGGATTCCAACAAATGGCTTGGAGCCATGAAATCCGAGATAGAATCCATGTATGAAAACAAAGTATGGACTTTGACAGACTTGCCCGATGATCGGCGAGCGATAGAAAACAAATGGATTTTTAAGAAGAAGACGGACGCGGATGTTAATGTTACCATCTATAAAGCTCGACTTGTCGCTAAGGGTTATCGACAAGTTCAAGGGATTGACTACGACGAGACATTCTCTCCCGTAGCGAAGCTTAAGTCCGTCCGAATCATGTTAGCAATTGGCGCATACTATGATTATGAGATATGGCAGATGGACGTCAAAACGGCATTCCTTAACGGACATCTTAAGGAAGAGCTGTATATGATGCAGCCGGAAGGTTTTGTCGATCCTCAGAACGCTAACAAAGTATGCAAGCTCCACTGATCCATTTATGGACTGGTGCAAGCATCTCGGAGTTGGAACATTCGCTTTGATGAGATGATCAAAGCGTTTGGGTTTATGCAGACTTATGGAGAAGCCTGCGTTTACAAGAAAGTGAGTGGGAGCTCAGTAGCATTTCTCCTATTATATGTAGATGACATACTCTTGATGGGAAATGATACTGAAACTTCGACAGCATTAAGGCCTACTTGAACAAGTGTTTTTCAATGAAGGACCTTGGAGAAGCTGCTTATATATTAGGCATCAAGATCTATAGAGATAGATCAAGACGCCTCATAGGTCTTTCACAAAGCACATACCTTGATAAGACTTTGAAGAGGTTCAAAATGGATCAGTCCAAGAAGGGGTTCTTGCCTATGTTACAAGGTGTGAGATGAGCTCGGCTCAGTCACCGACCACGGCAAAAGATAAAGAAGAGATGAGCGTCATCCCCTATGCTTCAGCCATAGGATCTATTATGTATGCCATGCTGTGTACCAGACCCGATGTAAACCTTGCCGTAAGTTTGGTTGCAAGATACCAAAGTAATCCCGACAAGGAACACTGGACAGCGGTCAAGAATATCTGAAGTACCTAAAAGGACAAAGGACATGTTTCGTTTATGGAGGCGAAGAGCTCTCGTCAGAAGGGTTACGTCGACGCTTAGCTTCGACTCAGATCCGATGACTCTAAGTCACAAACCGGATACGTGTATATGTTGAATGGTGGAGCGATGGCTGGTGCAGCTGCAAGCGAAGCGTCATGGCGGGATCTACATGTGAAGCGGAGTACATGGCAGCCTCGGAGGCAGCGCATGAAGCGATTTGGGTGAAGGAGTTCATCACCGACCTAGGAGTCATACCCAATGCGTCGGGGCCGATCAAACTCTTCTGTGACAACACTGAGCTATTGCCCTTGCCAAGGAGCCCAGGTTTCACAAGAAGACCGAGCACATCAAGCGTCGTTTCAACTCCATCCGTGAAAATGTTCAAGATGGAGACATAGAGATTTGCAAAGTACACACGAACACTCGAATGTCGCAGATCCGCTGACTAAACCTCTCTCGCGTGCAAAACATGATCAACACCGAACTCTATGGGTGTTCGATTCATCACAATGTAACTAGATTGGTGACTCTAGTGCAAGTGGGAGACTGTTGGGAATATGCCCTAGAGGCAATAATAAAAGTATTATTATATTTCAATGTTCATGATAATTGTCTTTGTTCATGCTATAAGCTGTATTATCCGGAATCGTAATACACGTGAACACGAAGACCACAAATGTCCCTAGTGAGCCTCTAGTTGACTAGCTCGTTGATCAATAGATAGTCATGGTTTCGACTATGGACATTGGATGTCGTTGATAACGGATCACATCATTAGGAGAATGATGTGATGGACAAGACCCAATCATAAGCATAGCATAAAAGATCGTATAGTTCGCTTGCTAGAAGCTTTGCCAATGTCAAGTATCTCTTCCTTCGACCATGAGATCGTGTAACTCCGGTTACCGTAGGAGTGCCTTGGGTGTATCAAACGTCACAACGAATCGGGTGACTATAAAGGTGCATTACAGGTATCTCTGAAAGTATCTGTTGGGTTGACACGGATCGAGATCGGATTTGTCACTCCGTATGACGGAGAGGTATCTCTGGGCCCACTCGGTAATGCATCATCATAATGAGCTCAAGATGACCAAGGTGTTGGCCACGGATCATGCATTACGATGCGAGTAAAGTGACTTGCCGTAACGAGACTGAACGAGGTATTGGGATACCGACGATCGAGTCTCGCAAGTAACGCACGATTGACAAAGGAATTGCATACGAGGTTTGATCGAATCCTCGACATCGTGGTTCAACCGATGAAATCATCGAGGAGCATGTAGGAGCCAACATGGGTATCCGAGAACCTGCTGTTGGTTATTGCCCGAGAGTCGTCTCGGTCATGATCACAGGTCTCCCGAACCCGTAGGGTCTACACACTTAAGGTTCGGTGGCGCTAGGGTTAGTAGGAAGACTAGTATGTGAATACCGAATGTTGTTCGAGTCCCTGATGAGATCCCTGACGTCACGAGGAGTTCGGAAGGGTCCGGAGGTAAAGAATAATATATAGGAAGTGGTGTTTCGCCATTGGGAAAGTTTCGGGTCTCCCAGTAAAATCACGGACCACCGGAAGGGTCCCGGGGGTCCACCGGGTGGGGCCACCTATCCCGGAGGGCCCCATGGGCTGGAAGGGGAAGGGAACCAGCCCACAGGGGGCTGGTGCGCCCCCTAGACCCACTCCTGCGCCTAGGGTTGAAACCCTAGGGGTGGGGCGCCCACCGGCTTGGGGGCACTCCACCCCTTGGCCGCCGCCTCGGATCTCGAGGGCCGCCACCCAGGGCCTATATAAATGGGGGGAGGGAGGGGGGCTGCTGTACCAATTCCCAAGGCGCAACCCCTCCCCTCCCCAACACTTCTCCTCCTCCGTAAGAGCTCGGCGAAGCCCTATCGGAGTACTCCTTCTCCACCATCACCACGCCGTCGTGCTGCCGGTGGAGCTGTCTTCCCCAACCTCTCCTTCCTCCTTGCTGGATCAAGATGGAGGAGACGTCGCTCGTCCCGTACGTGTGTTGAACGCGGAGGTGCTGTCCGTTCAGCACTTGGACATCGGTGATCTGAATCACGTTCGAGTACGACTCCATCATCACCTTGCAAGCTTCCGCACGCGATCTACAAGTGGTATGTAGATGCAATCTCTCTCCATTACTCGTTGCTTAGATGAACTCATAGATGGATCTTGGTGAAGCCGTAGGAAAAATTTTAATTTTCTGCAACGTTCCCCAACACCTCTCACTACGCATACAATGTGCTCAAGATGCCCGGTCCAATGAGTGTCATCTCTGTCCAAGGAGACAAGAGGGATGCACTCATCTGCGCCGACAAGATCTACCGGGAAGCAGCGGCCACAGCAGAGCGCGAGCCACTTGCCGCTGAAGCTCCCCGGGGAAGAAGAAAGCCAAGTCCGCCAAGGATAGCCCTGATGCCCACTCCGGCAAGCGCACCTCCCCGGAGTGCTGCGCCGTCGTCGAGGAAGCACCATCGAGCTCCACCGGCAAGTGCAAGAAGGCAAAAACAGCTTCACCAGAGACCAAGAAAGTGGCCGCCAAGGAGGACGGCACTGGTGGTACCTTCACCATCAGTGCCACGCTTGATCCTAAATAGGAAAGCACGCTCATTGCTTTCCTGCGGGCGAATGTCGATGTGTTTGCATGGCAACCATCTGATATCCCCGGTGTTCCCAGGGAAGTAATTGAGCACCACCTTGCCGTCTGCCCTCACGCGCGGCCCATCAAGCAAAGAGTCAGGAAACAAGCTGTAACGCCCTCGATGCGGCTATATCTCCCACGTGTCGAAGCACGACTTAGAGGCATAACCGCATTGAAAGCAATGTCGCAAGTGAGGTAATCTTCACACAACCCATGTAATACATAAGGGAAAAAGATACATAGTTGGCTTACAATCGCCACTTCACACAATTACATAATTAAAGTATTACATCATCCAGATACAATCAAGGTCCGACTACGGAACCAAAATAAAATAAGAACCCCAAATGCGACAAAGGTCCTCGATCGACCCCAACTGGGCTCCACTACTGATCAACTAGAACGAAACAACACAAAGGGCAAGATCTTCATCGAGCTCCTCCTTGAGCTTGATTGCGTCCACCGCTTTCGGTAACATAGGCACCGCAAACTGGTTTTGAAGTATCCGTGAGCCACGGGACTCAGCAATCTCGCACCAGCGAGATCGTAACTATTTAAGCTTATAGGAAGGATGGAGTAATGAGGTGGAGCTGCAGCAGCGACTAGCATATATGGTGGCTACAATCGCAAAAGAGAGCGAGAAGAGAAGGCAAAGCACGGTCGATAAAAGTATGATCAAGAAGTGATCCTATAGCAACCTCGTCAAGCATAACTCCAACACCGTGTTCACTTCCGGACTCCGCGGAAAGAGACCATCACGGTTACACACACGGTTGACGTATTTTAATTAAGGTCAACTTCAGTCTTCTACAACCGGACGTTAACAAATTCCCATCTGCCCATAACATGGGCACGGCTTTCGAAAGTTCAAATCCTGCAGGGTGTCCCAACTTAGCCCATGACAAGCTCTCACGGTCAACGGAGGAATAGACCTCCACCCGAGACACTCCGATCGACTCGGTATCCCGTACAACAAGACATTTCGGCGAGGTAAAACTAAACCAGCAACACCGCCCGAATGTGCCGACAAATCCCGATAGGAGCTGCACATATCTCTTTCTCGGGGCACACTCGGATGAGACTAGCTACGAGTAAAACCAACCCTCAAGTTTCCCGAGGTGGCCCTTGAGTAGCTCGGTTCGACCAACACTCGAGAGAAGCACCGCCCGGGGTTAAAATAAAGATGACCCTTGAGTCTGCAGAACCCAAGGGAAGGTGGTAGGTTGTTAGTGCAAATGGTAAAACCAATGTTGGGCATTGCTGGAGGAGCTTTACTTAAGGCGAATCGTCAAGGGGTTCCCATTATAGCCCAACCGTAAGGAACGCAAAATCCGGGAACATAACACCGATATGACGGAAACTAGGGCGCAAGAGTGGAACAAAACACTGCATAAGGCCGAGCCTTCCACCCTTTACCAAGTATATAGATGCATTAATTAAAATAAGATATATTGTGATATCCCAACAAGTAAACATGTTCCAACAAGGAACAACATCTTCATGTTCCAACAAGGAACAACCTTCAATCTTCACCTGCAACTAACAACGCTATAAGAGGGGCTGAGCAAAGCGGTAACATAGCCAAACAACGGTTTGCATAGGAAAGGTGTCAAAGGTTAGGGGTTTGACATGGCAATTTGGGAGGCTGACAAGCAAATGGTAGGCATCGCAGCATTGGCATAGCAAAAGAGCGAGCAAACTAGCAAGCAAAGATAGAAGTGATTTCGAGGGTATGATCATCTTGCCTGCAAGGTTCTCAGAGTTGTCGAAGGCTTGATCCTCGTAGGCGTTCTCAACAGGTTCTTCATTCACGTACTCGTCTCCCAGCTCTACCCAAAGCAAGAACACAAGCAACGAAACCACAATCAAACAAGGAACAATGCACAAGCAATATGATGCAATACATGACATGCTATGCGAGATGTGATATGCAATGCATATGTATGCTCGGAAGGAAAATGATGAACTGGCATCAACTTGGCAAACCAAGTATGCCACTCGAAAGATGGGATGATTTGGTGAAATCGACATAAAGATCACCGGAATCGGATGCACGGTTTGCAAATGACAAGCAAAACAAGAATGATGCAAATCTGCGTTTAACAGCCCGATGCTACTTAGCACGCAACAAGAAACTATGCTATAGCACCCCAACATAAAAGCAGAGCATGTGGCAGCGAACTACAGGAGATGCTTAACAAAAGAGGAACACTGAGCTACGGCTAAATCACATCATAACATGTTCAAACAAGCATGGTGAAAGTGCTAAAAATATCAGGTTCACAGACTTAGTGAAATTACTAACATGCCAGGAATTAACATCAGGAAGGCATGTTTAAGCAAGCAAACGACAAGCTACAGGAACTTATAATAGCAAAACAATGCATGACATGATTCTACTCAAAGCATATATCAATAGTCCCTTACTGACCATAAGCCAAAAAGGACCTTAAGAAATGATGGCACCCATGTAAACATAGCAAGTTTTATTACAGATTTCAGACTTAGCAGAAAAAACTGGGCATGGCAAAAACAGTTAACGAGTAGGCATGTTCGTGAGCTCGAACCACTCACTACAGAGCAATACATGGCATGGCCAGGCAACCAACAGTAAGAAGGCATGATTATGAAGCTAAGCATGGCAAGATCAAGGTCATAGCATACACGGATCAACTACAACGACCTCGTGAAAATTGAATCTCATGCAAACAATCTGCCAGGAAACATTTTCAAGCAAAAGTAGAGCACGAAAATGACATGCTAGACTACTCCATAAATGCCAACAAAGGCATGTATGGATAGAGCACATCCATATGTTCAAAACACCCTTACTGATCATGCTCAAAAAGGGCATAGATCTCTCTGTAACAACATGAACATGTGGCATAAAAATAACAGCAGGACAAGACTTAGTGAAAACACTAAGTTCCTGAAATCAGCAACATCATCATCCCTACTTTGCATGCTTGTTCTAGTCAACACATAACTCACAAAAATACATGGCAAACACCCCTGGAAAGATGGCATGTCAATGTTCAACTCACATGTAGGACTCAAGTTCATAAGGTGCACACATAATTCATGGCAAAAATGACAAAAGAGCTCGAGCTGATAAGATTCTGAAACTAACAATCTGAAGCCATCTTCCAACAGCATTTCGGGCATCAAGATGAGCTCAAATGCAAATGATGCAATGGAATAAAATGATGTACTCGTCGAGGCGAACAATTTGACATATTATACGCACGAAACTGAGCTACGGATGCAGAGATGTGATGCGATGAATATGGCATGATACTGTAAGATTTCAGGGACTTAGCAAAAACGTGGACTACCTCAGGATCCAGATCTGGATCTGGCGCGGATTGCGAGGTTGGCCGGAACCTCGCCGGAGACGACAGGGCCGGCGACCGGAGACGGGTGGAGGGCGGCGATCGATCGGGACGCGGCGGCGCTTCGAGGACTCCGGCGTGGAAGACGACGATGGCGGGAAGCGCGCGGCACTTCATGGCGCGCCCATGGCGGCAGCCGGGCGTCAGCGGGCTTGCTCAATGGGAGGCGGGCGGGCGAGCGGCGCCGCTTCGGGACGGCGGAGGGCGGCAGGAGGCGGAGGCGCTTGAAGCGCGTAGCTGCGGGCGAACCGGACGGAGGAGGCTCAGAGGCCGGACGGAGGTCGGCGGCGGCGGGGGCCCGGCAGCGGCAGACGCCCGGCGATGGACGGCGGCGCGGAGGCCGGGCACGGGCGGAGCGCGGCGGCGGCGTGGGGAGCGGGCCTTGGCGGCCAGCTGCGCCAGGCATGGCCGGGCGGCGCTGGGCGGCGGCGCAGCCACGTGGCGAGCGGGATTGGCCGGGGCGGCGGCGGACGTGTCCGGCCCGGTCCGGACATGTCCGGCGCGGCGCGGAGGAGAAAATTAGGGTTTCGGGGGGAATCATCCGCGAAAATGGAATGGGGGGGTATAAATAGGCATAGAGGGAGCTAGGAGAGTCCAAATGAGGAGCGGTTTTCGGCCACGCGATCGTGATCGAACGACCGAGAGCATGGAGGGGAGTTAGATGGGTTTTGGGCCACTTTGGAAGGGGTGTTGGGCTGAAAACAAAAGAGGCTTTACGGTTACCCGGTTAACCGTTGGAGTACCAAACAACCTCCAAATGGCACGAAACTTGGCAGGCGGTCTACTGGTGTTATACCAAGGCCGCTTGGCAAACCTCGGTCCATTCCGAGAAAGTTTAATACCCGCACACGAAAAGAGGGAAGAAGGGAACACCAGAGGACATAGGAGTGCCGGATTGCAAAACGGACAACGGGGAAAAGGCTCGGATGCATGAGACGAACACGTATGCAAAATGAAATGCACATGATGACATGATATGAAATGCATATGATGACATGGCAAATGCAACACGCAAGCAAATGACATGGCAACAACGACGAATAACTGGCGGACACCTGGCGCATCGGATCTGGGGCGTTACACAAGCGGTGGAACGTCAAGAGTTCATTGCAGAAGAGATCAAGAAGTTGGAAGCAGCAGGCCTGATCCGAGGAGTACTCCATCCGACGTGGTTAGCCAATCCAGTAGTCGTGCGCAAAGCAAACGGGAAGTGGAGGCTTTGTATTGACTTCACTGATGTTAATAAAGCTTGTCCCAAGGATCCATTTCCCTTCTTGCGCATTGACCAGATTGTCGACTCCACGGCAGGATGTGATCTGCTTTCATTCCTTGATGCATACTCAGGATATCATCAGATCTTCATGGCTGAAGAAGATGAAGAGAAGACCACATTCATTACTCCATGTGGCACATACTGCTTTGTACGGATGCCTTTCGGACTAAAGAATGCTGGTTCAACATTTGCGAGGGTGGTCAGTCATGCTTTTGAGCCACAACTACACAGAAATGTAGAAGCTTACATGGATGACATAGTGGTCAAGAGCAAGGACAAAGGGACTTTGATCCAAGATTTGGACGAGACCTTCAGAAATATGCGCAAGATCAACCTCAAGTTGAATCCCGAGAAGTGCGTGTTCGGAGTCCCTTCCGGCAAGCTTCTCGGATTCTTTGTGTCACGAGGGGATTGAAGCCAATCCCGACAAGATCAAGGCCATCGAGCAAATCGAAGCACCGAAGCGAGTCAAGGACGTACGAAGGCTTGCCGGCTGCGTTGCTGCTCTCAGCAGGTTCATTTCCAAGTCTGCTGAACGCGCCCTGCCATTTTTCAAGATCTTGAAAAAGGCGGGCCCGATGAAGTGGACTCCGGAAGCAGAGGCTGCGCTGCAGGACTTGATGAAATATTTGTCCTCCACTCCAACACTTGTCGCACCTAAGCCACAAGAGAAGTTGCTGCTATATCTGGCGGCAACCAATCAAGTGGTTAGTGCTGCGTTGGTGGCGGAGAGAGAGGCGGATGACGAGCCAGCGACCGCGGCAAGCAAGTCCAGCGACAAGCAGGGGGCTTCCCCGACAAGCTCTGGCCCGACAAGCCCTGATTCAGCAAGTTCTGGTTCCGACAAGGATGGGTTTGCGCAGCCACAAGAAGAGAAACAGAAGAAGATGGTGCAGCGCCCAGTTTACTTTGTCAGTTCCCTTCTACAGGGGGCTAGATCAAGGTACTCTGGTGTGCGAAGTTGCTTTCGGCCTCCTCATGGCCTCGAGGAAGCTGCGCCATTACTTTCAAGCACATGAGATCACAAAGGGTCACTCGCTTTCCGTTGAAGAGGATATTGCGAATCCGGAAGCAACAGCAGGATTGTCGAGTGGGCGCTGGAATTGTCAAGCTTTGGCCTCAAGTTTGAAAGTACTTCAACCATTGAGCCGAGCATTGGCAGAATTTATAGCAGAATGGGCGCCAACACCGATGAAGAAACTCCGAGAGGAGCATCCCGTCAAGGAAGCGGACAACGAATGGATCATGTACTTTGATGGTGCCTTCTCGCTGCAAGGCGCCGGTGCGGGCGTACTACTTGTCGCACCCACCGGGGAGCACCTCAAGTACATGGTCCAAATGCACTTCCCCAAGGAGCAAGCAACAAACAATCTGCAGAGTATGAGGGCTTGCTTGCGGACTCAGATCATGGCGTAACTTGGGATCGGGAAGCTTATTGTCGGGGTGACTCACAGCTTGTCGTCCGCCAAGTTAACAAAGATTATCGAGTCCATTGATGGAAGCATACGTTGATGAAGTGAGAAAGCTAGAAGAGCATTTTGACGGCTGCAAATGGAACATGTTCCAAGAGCTCGAGAATGACATTGCGGATGGCTCACAAAGTCGCCAGCCTCAAGTTGCTGTGGAACCAGTGGATTTTTGTGCTCAAGCTAACTCAGCCGTCGTGACACCATCAAGTGGACAAAGCAAGAAAAGAAAGTTGGTTACGGCGACTACTTTCCGTGAGCTTCCCGAAGCCGCCGCCAAGAAGGTCCCAGAATCAACACGAGAAAGTCTTGAGGAGCGACCTGCTCCGACAAGCCCTGAGGCTGTTCGTTGAAGCGAGCGCTCCGACAAGTTGTGTCCCGACACGCTTGCCGGGGAGCATCACGCTCCGGCAGGATCCCAGATCCTTGCCGTGGAAGCGGATGTTCCCGCAGCAGCATTTATGCAATTAGTCCTTGTCGTCGAGCCTCAGGCTCCGGCATGGGCACAGCAGATCGTCCATTTCCTTCAAACAGGGGAACTTCCCGAGGAACAAGAAGAAGCGGAGAGAGTAGCCCGGCAATCAAGTATGTACCAGTTTGTCGATGACATACTGTACAGAAGAAGATTCAACGGAGTGAAATTGAAGTGCATTTCCCGAGAAGATGGACGACAGCTGTTGGCGGAGATACATGGAGGCATATGTGGTCACCACATTGGCACAAGAGCACTTGCCGGCAAGGCTTTCCGACAAGGCTTCTTCTGGCCGACAGCCCTCCAAGATGCAACTGCACAAGTAACCAAGTGTGAAGCGTGCCAGTTCCACTCCAAACAGATTCACCAACCAGCTCAAGCTCTCCAAACAATCCCTTTATCCTGGCCATTTTTGGTGCAGGGGCTCGACATCCTCGGCCCTTTTCCCGAGTTGTCGGGGCTTTGAGTACTTATGCGTTGCAATCGACAAGTTCACAAAGTGGCACGAAGTGGAACCAGTGAGGAAGGTGACAAGACAACCGCAGTCAAGTTCTTGAGGTCAATTGTTTGCCGCTTGGAATCCCCAACAGATCATCACCGACAATGGCACACAATTCACGAGCCACACCTTCATGCAAGACGCCTGTGATCTTGGCACCAAGATTTGCTTTGCTTCATTGCTCACCCGAGAAGCAACGGTCAAGCGGAGAGGGCGAATCTTTGAAGTGCTCTGCGAGCTCAAGACCGAAACTTCGATAGGCTGCACAAGTGCGGAAGAAATTGGATCGAGCAGCTGCGGTGGTTCTTTGGTCGATCAGACGACGCCAAATCGAGCCACCGGCGACACCCTTTGCTCTCGCTCACGGAGCAGAGGCAGTTCTCCCCACGGAACTCGTATCGGGTCACCACGAAAGTGCTCGCTTATGATGAGCTTGAGCAAGAGCGGCTGCGACAAGATGACGCGCTGCTCCTCGAGGAGGATCGCCTTCAAGCTGCGGTCGCGAGCTGCTCGTTACCAGCAAGCTTTGCGCCGCTATCATAGCCGCAAGGTTAACGCCAAGCTTCGAGGAAGGCGACCTTGTTCTTCGCGAGTTCAATCCGCCAAGAATTCAAACAAGTTGACGCCGGCGCGAGGGCCCTTACCGGTGAAACGAGTCACTAGGCCCGGCGCTGTCGCTTTGAGATCAAGATGGCGCCGGTGAGCAACTCTGGAACATAGAGCATCTTCGCAAGTTTTACCCATAAAGCGCGGTTGCGGACCCATTCCGCAACCACCTTCTTTATATAAGCATTGCGGCTGTCGCATGTAACCCTTTGTACAAAGCCGGCGCAGCCTTCGTGCGTAAATAAAGTTTGCGTGCCGCACATCTTGTCAAATTTAATGCATTTTCTTCTTTTGCATCTCAGATCGACACTCAGGCAACACACACCCCGATAAGCAATAGTTAACCTTAAGGTTCCATACCATTATTTTCTCTTCTTTCTTCTCATAGACAGGAGTTTCCTCCGCCCACAAGTTCACCGGGGGAGGGAGAGAAGGTAAAAGTATGGGCCAGGCGTCGTTCAAAGGAATCTAGCTTTGGCGGGCGCGAAGACGTAAAAGCTAAGTTTTGAAATTTTCAAGTTATATCCCTTGAACGTTCGTGCCTTGTACGGAAAACCCGTGCGCGGAGGAATCGACTCGCGGCTAAGTTGTGCCCTAGCGTTGTTTCTGAGCCCGCTCAATAATGCGAGTGGGCTGCGACTAGCCCCGACAAGATTTCTTGCCGGAAAGCAGCATCACCACAGGCTGCTGATGTTCCGCACTCAGCAGGTGTGCTTGCGCCGGCAAGGTCCCTCGATGCGTAGGGTAAAAAGCGTACAAGGGATGCAACAGGATAAAGGGAATAACGCGGCAAGCAGTATCCAGAATTAAGTTATATTACAAGAATGACTTATTTTGGCACCGACTGAAATTGTTCCGTAACCAAAATGGCAGCAGCAAAGAAAAAGGAGAAGAGGAGCAGCCTAATCCGCGCGCCGCCATCGACCCTCCTAACCTCGTTCACTTTGTCCACGATGGGTGCGACGATGGCCTTGAGCTCCTCAACATCAGCGCCCTCCGGCAGCTTCTTGGTGACGCGGGAGAGGTCGATGCCCGGATTGCGGAAGAGGACCTTCACCAACACCTTCTCCAGACCCCAGCGAGACCGCTGCGTGACTCGGGCGACCAACTGCTTGGATCCTTTCCCGAGCTGCGGGCGCCGTCCACGCCCTGAAGAAAAGCGTGAGCTTGGCGTTGGGCTGGAGGTTCCCCTCTGTAGAGTACCCAAAGCCCGTCAAGTTCAGCTCCGCCAGCTCCTCGTCAATGAGCGCGGCGATGTTGACGAGGCCTTCCGTCCAGAGCTCCACCGTGGTCTTAAGGGTGTTCTAAGCCTCGGCGGCCCTCGTCAACAGCTCCTCGTTGTCCTTGAGGTCCTTCCTCAGGGTATCTTCTCGTTTCTTGGCGGCATCCAGCGTTTCCGTCAAGGTGGCCAGTTTCAGCTCTAGATCAGCGCTCGAGTCCTTGGCGGCGTTCAGCTCTTTGATCTTCTCGGAGAGTTGGGCTTGCAGATCACCGTGGTGCCAGCGCATCCTTCTCACGATCGCGCTGGAGTGCGGCAAGCTCCTCGTTCTTCCTCGTCGCGTCCGCCTCCAGCTGCGTCACTTTTTCCTCCAACTCCTTCTTGGCGGCCTCGGCAGCCGCGGCGGCGTCTTTCGCTTCCTTGAGCGCCCCGCCAAGTGACTGTTCCCGGATGACGAGCTCCTCATCATGGCTGTCCAAGTACGCCTTCCTTTGTATCAGCTCGCCGTCCCGCTTGGACAGCTCCTCGGCAGCAAGCCTCTGCTGCTCCTCAGCTTCAGCCTTCTCCAGAATGAACGCCTTCTTCGCCTCATCGAGCTGCGCCCTCTCCTCGGCAATGGACCGGAGGGCCTCTTGGTTGCGGCTCTTGAGTTCTTGCGCATGCTTTTCTATGTCGGCTCCCAGGCGACAAGCGCTTCCGGGACTCAAGCTTCGCTTGCGGACGCGATAGAGTGACACCAGCTTTGAAGTAGCTGCTCCTCCTCGGACTCGCCATCTCTCTTGCTTGGCACATCGACCACTTGTCAGCCCCGTAGAGGCCAGTACCTCCCCGTCAAATTCCTCTCCTTCAACTGGTGCCCTGGAGCTCGATGCCCAGGGGAGCTTGATATACACGCCCTCGCCGGTTTTCAAGTATGTGCCGGGCTGGGGCTCCTCGGGCTTAGCGCCAGCATCACAAGGAGGATCCGCATGATCGGGAGGCACCTTGCGCCCCTGCATCCTCCGGGTCGTCGGCGCGGTCACCGGACCCCTCGCCGGCCCCTGTGCCAGCGGCCCCGGCGGTCTCTTCACCGGTGGGCTCCTCCGCACCAACCCCTCCTTCAGCGGCAGCGACATCCTCAGTGTTGCCGCGGCCGTCCTCCTCGCCGGTGACCTCAGCCTCCATCGGGTCCCCAAGGGGAGGATCTGAAGGCAGGGACGAAAAGAGATAGTCAAGCGAATACCCAGAGGAAGGAAAAGGGAGATCAGTGAGATCCGAGGGAAAGTCCCCGACAAGGAGGCTCACCGGCGCTGGGTTCTGTAGTCACGGGCTCCACCGCCGGGGGCTCGCCGGTCCCACCCCTTGCCGGGGACCCCTTCCTTGCCGGAGACGGCTCCCACATCGGGGAATCGGCCCTCGGTGGCGTAGTCGAGGCCGACGACGCCTCATCGGCCCCCGGCTGCTCCTGGTGGGCCTGCTCTTCTCCTGTATACAAAAGAGCCAATAATCAAGATATTGGCAGAAGAAGAAGCGACCATGCGCGCCCCACGGCGGGAGGCGAATCAAGACACACACGCTGGGGGCTGCGCTGGGAGCTGCTGCGAGGGGAAGGGACCGGGTCCGTCAAAGTGGTCTCAGACGTATCTTCTGCCGCCTTAGCAGGATCGTCCTCGACCACCGGTACCCTGGCCCTCTTCGCCGCCCTCTCCGCCAAAGTCCTGGGACAGAACAGGAGGTTGGAGAGAGAGAAAGATTAGATAAAAGACAAACAGCGGCAAGAATCGAGGAAAAAGCGAGTACAGTACAAAAGAAGCCTTACTCCTCTTCGTCCTCGTCCTCTTCATCGTCATCAGAGCTCAGTGCGGAGAGGTCAAACTCTGGTGCCCTCCCTGCGCGGCGTGGCGGAAGGATAGGCTCCCTCTGGCGCTTGCCAAGGGCCGCTGCAGGGTCAGGCGTGGCGGCCCGGGAAGACCCGGCCTCGGTTGCCGGCGCGGTTTGGGATCCTCCAGCGGCAGCGGTTTGCCGCGGTGGAGCGCGTCCAGGCGCCACGGCGCTGATCGGGCTGTGCCTCTGCCAGCTCTCAACTCGACGGAGACGCCTTCTCGGATGAAACTGGGGCTGCGCCGAGGGCTCCGTCGGCGGCAAGTTGCTCAGCGGCTGGCCTTCGCACCCCGGGGTTGGCTCGCCCGCCTGCGCCTCCTTCGCCGCCGTCCATCACGGCAAGATCTTCTGGGCGGCAAGGCTTGCCGCCTCGGCTGCTTCCGCCTCCGCCAAAGATGAAGCCAAACTTCGCCAGCGGCGGCAGCTTGCCGCCTCCTCGCCCTAACTGGCAATGTCGCCAGACTCACTGGCGGTGGTAGCACGGTGAGGAGTTTACGCTCATCGATTTAACCGCCGCCTCAAGCAGGTCATCAAAGAATTGCTGCACGACCTCGGCGGGCTCTATCGATTAGCACTTACTCCGTGCGAGTCGCATTACAGCATCATCGCACGAATCGCGATCGCTACCGGAGTTGTTGCACAAAGGGACGACGCCCTGCGGCAACTGGAACCACTCTAGGTGATTGGGGTCGTGCTTGAACGTCTCCCTCAGCATCGCGTCCAGCTCCAGGACTGTGAAGTTGAAGTTGAGGCCCGGGCGCAGCCTCATGAAATCCGCCGGGCCGCTGAACAGCCAGGCGGGCCTCCCCCTTGCTTGCAAAGGGGCAATGCGACGGCAAAGGAAATCCGCGCCGACCGCCCCTGTTGTGAGTCCGGCGTGCCTAAGCCGGAGGATTCGGGTGGTGGCGATCGTCAGCTTGGCATCGTCCGGCGACAGAGCGCTCCAGTCATTGCGGTGCACCACCCGAGTCTCGCGTAGCCTGGTGAACGACGCTGGATCGGCATCACAGATCCAACACCACTCCGCCCTCCACTCGCCCCACTTGCTGCGAAGCTCACCCGCAAATCGCCTCCTTCATGCCCATCCGGGAGGTCCATGCGATTCCGCCACCGGTGGCTCCCTTTCTCAGCCCGAGGGAAAAATAATGGCAAAAAGAGCGACCTGGGAAGGATACCAGCGAAGTTCTCGCAAAGGTCTTGTGAAAACCGCCATTGTCGAGCAGCGTTGGGGGTGAAGTCGGCAGATGGAACCCGTAGGTATTCATAATGTCGCAAAAGAAGTCAGAAAAAGGTGGGCAGAGCCCGCAATAGAAGAACACAGGAAAGAAGTAGCACACTCTGGGGCACTTCTTCGATTTGGAAGCCTCATGGAAAGCACCGGCGTCTTGTGGATCGCTCGCGTCTCCGTCGACCAAAAGAGATAAAACCCCGACCGCAGCGTGTCCGGGGTGAGCTCAGGAGGGAAAAGCACCTGCCTCTTGCGCAGCGCCTCGAGCTCTTGTGCCTCGGTCGACTTCGCGGCCATCGCGGCCTTCATAGCCTTCCCGGCCTTCGGGGCCATGGCGGGGGCAGCGGGGGAAGGCAAAGGCGATGGCGGCGACGGCGGTGAGGAGCGGCGGAGTGCTGTTTCTTCTCGATTCAAGAGATGGAGGAGAGCATCGGAGCTTTCGGAGGAAGGAACCGCAAGTGGCGAAAGTGGGGGAACGGCCCCGTTCCCTCCGCTTATAAACAGAAGATGCGAACATTACGCATTTTCTGGAATTAAGCGCCACCCGTCTCCCGACACCGCAATCGTAGCGTGCCGTTCTTGGGAGCCTTGATGGACACGGAGCCCAATTCTGTCGCGGACCAGACCCACGCGTGCCGTGCCTTTATTTTGGACCTGGCCCAACAACGCTCGGCACCGTGTATGGCCCAGGCCCGGGGGCTCCTATCGGTGTACTAAAGTAGGGGTACCTTAGCACCCCGCGGCAAGGCTTGCCGGGCGCCCGCCAGGGCCCTCCACCATTCTTTATTACTGCCATTCAAGAACAAAGTACTAGCCAAGAAAACGAAGGCCCCGGCAAGAGGAGCTTGCCGGTAAGGCCGACCAAGGCATGACCAGAAGACTTGCCGCGGTGCCCCGCGCGCACCGGCAAGGCCCGACGGCCGGCAAGCTTGCCGGCACAACAAGATAAAGGCCGCGGCAAGGCACTTGCCGCGGCAAGGCTGCCACCCAAACTCCAGCGCACCCAGCAACGTGTCATCACAAGGCCATCCCAAGGGCACGTGGCGAGGCACTACACAGCCATGCAGAGCGAGGTGGCAAGATGAGTCAGAGCGCCATCGTGGCAACCGGTGGCTCACCTAACGGTCGTTTCTTTACCTTTGTTGGGGCCACCAGACGGGCATTTAATGCCTTTGTCCCCTGCCGTCAGAGTTAGGTAGGGGCACTATTGTGCACTTTTGTACCAACCTGCGTTTTACCTTTCTACCCCTCTTCCCTCGCTGCCACCGTGGGTACCCCTTGAGACTATAAAAGGAGGCCCATGCGCGCGTAGAAGGGGTTGATTCATTCGACACCCACAGCACCACCATGCGCTCGCATACTCGAGCAAGATCAAATAAATCACCAAAGCAGCAGTAGGGGTTTTATCTCTCCGGAGAGCCCCGAAGCTGGGAAAAAATTGCCCGTCTCCCCCGCGCGCTCGACCTCGATCTGCTCTGCGCACGACCCCCACTCCCTTGCCGGACTAGAAGGGCCCCCAGTGCCCCATAGGTGTTCGAGGCCACAGAGATCTGCCCCGACACTACGTCTCGGAGCCTGGAGGCGGTCGACTGTATTATGTGCGTGTGAGTTGCAGTGGTGCGAACCCTTGACACTGAGGAGGGGAGTGGCTTATATAGAGTTCGCCAGACCCCTCCGGCCCTCAGTTATGTAGGGTTTAAAGTACATTAAGATCGGGAGTTACTGGTAACGTCCCACATAAAGTGCTATGATGACCACAAAAGCTACTTAATGACCGACCGTTTGTTTGCAGACTGACTTTAGATATCCTGGCGGTCGAGTGGTTGGCTTCATGGTCGAGGGTCTTCAAGTCCGTCGAGTGGAATCCTTCCAGGTCGACTCACAAGTGGTTTCTTCTAGAGATGCCCTTGGGGAGGGTATCTTGGACAGGCCCAGTGACCCTACCCTAGGTACATGGCTTCATCATTAGCCCCTAATGGATCGAGGTTTGAGTGGAGAAGGAGTTGAGAACTCTTTCGACCCATTTTTTGTGCTATGAGTATGTCTTGTTCTGGATCAATGAACTTAGGTGACGGCACCAACTTATTTTTCAGTCGCCTTGATCCATTCTTTGTATCCATCGAGTGAATTTTCTGTACTTGGAGATCTCCGAACGATAGAGCGCAGGAAATCTCCTGTCTGACAAGTTGTTCTGCAGTTCGCAGATTTAGTGGGATCCGAATTTCGGGAAGCGCGCGAGGTGGAGGAGGCTGCGGTACTCGGATGGGATAAGGCAGGAATGCCTCGATCTCCGTGCCACCTTTTTGACCACATATCGCGCGCGCGACTATTGCGGGTTTTGATAGGATCGTCCAGGCCTACAGGTCAGTCACTCGGAAGCAACCCCATATAAGGTGCCAGACGGGCATTTAATGCCTTTGTCCCCTGCCGTCAGAGTTAGGTAGGGGCACTATTGTGCACTGTTGTACCAACCTGCGTTTTTACCTTTCTACCCCCTCTCCCTCTTCCTCAGACTCATCTGCCGCGTTTGCCTCCATCCCAGCGCTGCTACTCCGTGTGCGCTTCACCGACGACGATGGTGAAGGAGAAGATTGCGGCTTTGGAGCGGGCGAAGAAGGCGACGGAAAAGCGAAGGAAGGCGACGATCAGGCGGATCCTCGTCAAGGGCCGGCCTGCCGCAGGGCTGGATCCAGGGCGACTAGATCCGCTCAACGATCCGCCAGAAAGATCTTGACGACCTGGCCAATGAAGGGCTGATCCCCCATGGATCAGCGCGGCTCCCGGGGAAGGAGTCAGAGCCGCAGCCTCAGGAGGGTGAGTGTGTCCTCTTGGCCACCCATGTTGACCGCAGGTTTTCTTTGCCTCCTCACCCTTTATTTCGGGGATTTCTGAACTTCTTTGGGGCACAACTCCACCACTTCACACCCAACTCCATCGTGTATCTCGCTGCTTTCGTTTCCTTGTGTGAGAATTTCTTGGGTTGTCGGCCTCATTGGGGCCTTTTCAAACACATTTTCACCTGTCGCTCCCAGACGGTGAAAAAGGCCAATCCGAGTGACGAGAGAACCCAAGTGATTCAGATGTGTGGGGGTCTTGGGGTTCAAATGAGAGGGAAAAGTGCCTTTCCGGCCATGGTCCTTCCCGAGTCGGTCTGTGGGTGGCAGTCGACCTGGTTCTACTGCCAAGACCAGCCAACGCCAGGGCAGTCGACTGGACTCCCTCCTTTTTCCATGGACCGAGTGAGGAAGCCGTCCTCTTTGAAGGTGGTCCCAGAGGAGAAGGTGCAGGTTAAGGTGCTGGTCGAGCGTGTAGTCCAGCTTATCCGTGATGGGGTGACCGGCATGGATCTCTTGGAGGTCTTCCTCCGATGATGCATCCAGCCGCTTCAATACCGAGACCATCCGATGTGGATGTATTCTGGCACTGAAGACACCACTCGGATCCACCCGGAGAAGGTCGAGGATGCCACGCTGGAGAGGTGGATGATCGCCATCACAGGGAACAAGGGCAACCCCCGAGGGGCCAGGAGGATTCCTCCACTCGACCAGTCATACGAAGTAGACAAGGTCCAATTCTGCATCTCCGACTGTGATCCGGTTTTCTTCACTCTGCTTTGCTTAAATCAGTCGACTGACTTCTATCTTGTTTGTTGTCTTCCAGGTCACCACTGAGATGTATTCGATGCCCAACGGGGCGCAAGATCAGGTCGAGGAGGAGGAGGCGAGCGGAGGTGAAAGTCAGGAGGAGTGGCAATCTGATGGAGAGGGAGATGAAGATGACAACGGCTCCGGTGAAGAGGAGGAGGAGGAAGTCGACCTTCCTCGCACAGAAAGGCGATCCAAGCTCGCCCATGACCCCCTAGTTGAGCGTGGCAAAGCGACTGAGCCTGTTGGGCAGTCGACGAAACGCCCTCGGACGACCTCTCCGGCACCGGTTGAAAAAGCGCCGAAGCAACCCCGAGCGACGTCATCAAAGCCGACGAAGGCCCTGCCCAAGATGAGGATGGTGATTCCCACCATTTCCAGGTAATAGCAGAACTTGTGTTTTCTTGTTTGGCATGGATAAACTCTTGGTCGACTCGTTGGCTAACCGACTGATTTCTAAATTCTGCAGCGCTGCTACCTCCGAGACTTCAGCCAGGAATGAGGACCAAGAAATGGAAGATGCTGCCACCTCCAACCTTGGTATGATCTCTATAGTTTCGCTTTTGGTCGATTGGATCTTCATTTTTAACTTTGAATCTTTCCTGTAGCCCCACCTCATGTCATTGATCTCCCTGATGATGACGATGAGGCGCCGCTGAGGCCGAGGAGGAATAAAAAGGCGCCTGCTGGCAAGACTGTTTAGGTTGCGTCAGCACCTGAGATGCTGGTTCAAGAGGGAGGCAACGTCACTCGGACTTCCATGTCCTTTGCTGTGCCGCTGACAAGTGCTTGACCTTCGTCGTCGACTGCTGATCCGCCTTCCCTTTTCGCAACACACCACGTCCCAGAGGGGGTCATGGTGGAGCAGGTGAAGGCGATCCGGGATGCCAGCCAAGCAGCTTATGATGCAAGCTCAGCTCTTCAGAGCAACGTCCAGGTTAGTTGGTCACCGCTTGTTCTGTTAGGATATGGTACCTGAACACTCTTGTTTATGAAGATCTTTGTATCTGTACACCCACTGGGTGTGTCTATTGAATTTTTAGATTGGTAGGGGCACGCTGAGTGCACCCACTGGGTGTAGTCCCCGAGACTATGGTGGACTGCTGGCAGTCGACTGTAGTCTTTATACTTTAAATTTGTTCACTCTAACTTCTCCACTCGGTCTGGTCGAATCGAATCTTGGAACCAGTGGGGGCACGCTGAGTCCACCCACTGGGTGTAGTCCCTGAGACCATGGTCGACTGCTGGCAGTCGACTAAGGTCTGAAGAACATCTCTCTTCTTTTTTTTAGATCATGATTTAGGATCATAACTTTTTGTCTCTTCGGTCGACTGATCGAACCGAGTCGGTAGAACCAGTGGGAGCACGCTAAGTGCACCCACTGGGTGTAGTCCCCGAGACTACTGTTGAATATTTTGATTCGACTGTAGTCTTAGAAATGCTACAATTTTTCTCTTGGTCACTCAGAAGCAACTTATCTTTAATGTTTGTCGACTGAACTTTTACAGAAATCTTGCGAGCTAGTGGCTCGCTATACTGAATTGGAGAACAAACATATCCAGCTCGAACTCGACTTGAAGCTTGTCCAGGAGAACTTCACGAAGGTGAAGGATGAAGCAAAAGGTATGTTTGGTGAGAATCTTGACGACTGTCTTTATCTTTTGTCCATTCCTGATTCTGATCTCATTGTTACTTTGCAGATAAACTGAAGGAGGTTCTGAAGAAGAAGGACCTTGACCTCGCCGAGGCGCAGAAAGCGGCTTCGGACAAGAAGAAGCTCGCAGAAGAAAAGCTGGCTTCAGTCGGTAAACTTGAAGAGGAGAATACCCATCTGAAAGCTGCTCTGGACGTGGCCAACAAGGAGGTCAGCCGTCTGAAGAATGACAAGATAGCTCTGAGTGACAAGGCTAGCAAACTGATGGGGAAGAAGAACGATCTGGAGGCTTATCTGGAAGGGCTCACCAAGAAGTTATTCCTCATGCTTGAAGGTAATCTCTTTTATCCGACTGACTCGTTATCATCGACTCATCGTAGAACTGTTGGCTTAACTTCAAACTGTGCTTACATAATTGTGTCAAAACTTCGATGAAGAGACCGGCCGACTGGAGACAAACTTGGACCCCATTAACTCTCCTGTGAAGGACGAGGCTGCTATGAACGTGTTCCGACTGGAGTCTCGCGTTTCTGGTGTGGTGGACTACCTCCCTCGACTGAAGGTTGCGGTGTCGCGGATCGGCATGACACTCTGGCTAAGAGAGACGCTTGAAAATGACCTCGAGTCTTTAATGACTTGACTGAATGACATGCCAGGTCGAGTACATGAATGGAAGAAGTCTTCCGCCAGGTGTGGTGCTAATGTTGCTCTGTCCCTGGTACGTGTTCACTGCAAGGATGCGTGAGAGGACAAGCTGGCGTCCATCAGGGTGGCCAATACCAAGAAGCATGACTTCCAATCTTTCATGGAGACCTTCATTGCTGCTGCCACTCGGATTGCTGACGGAATCGACCTGGACCAGTTCGTCACGCCCTCCAATCCTCCACCTGAGGAGTAAAAAAACTCCTATGCTTTGTCTTAAATTTGTAACCGATAAACTTTTACAGGATTGACGCCTGAGCACTTCTGAATCCGTAGGACGTTATCTGGACTTGGCTTATCATTAAATATGCTTGCACTTGCCTTTCACTCGAAATACACTTCAACGCTTGAGATGCAGCTCTGAGGTGGAAAATCCAGTCGACCTGCACTTCACCGCTTTTGCAGGTAAGGATGGAGTATAGATGGCAATCTACCTGCGTCCCTGCGGATCAGGATGGAGTGCACATTGTATTTGTGGCGTAGCTCAGAGGGAGAAGGTAGCAGTCGACCTGCACCTCGTCATCCTTGCAGAGCGGAATAGATTAAGTACTTAGGCGAGCACTGGGCTGCAGCTAAGCCCCCGAGTGGGAGGATTGCTCTCCACTTGGTGGGATTTTCAAATACTTAGGCGAGCACTGGACCGCAGCTAAGCCTCCGAGTGGGAGGTTTGCTCTCCACTCGGTAGGATTTTCAGATACTTAGGCGAGTACTGGTGTCACGCCCAATATGCGACCCTATCCAAAAGGAACTCGAAGGTCCCACCAAGGATAGACTCGCATATTGGAACGCTTTTGCAAGGTGGATATCATTACATCAACATTACATAATAGATGGGGATACCTACATAAGGCGAACAATGCCACACGAATACAACAATACATCATATACAAGAGATCAATATCCGACTATGGATGAAACACAAACAGAAGCTCAAACGACATCCACCCTGCTAGCCCAGGCTGCCGACCTGGAACCTATCCCCTGATCGAAGAAGAAGCATAAGAAGAACTCCAAATCAAGCAAACATCGCTCTCGCGTCATGAACATCGCATAACCGGTACCTGCAACTGTTGTTGTAGTAATCTGTGAGCCACGAGGACTCAGCAATCCCATTACCATGGGTATCAAGACTAGCAAAGCTTAATGGGTAAGGAATGGATAAGTGGTGAGGTTGCAGCAGCGACTAAGCATATATGGTGGCTAACATACGCAAATGAGAGCGAGAAGAGAAACAATGGAACGGTCGTGAAGCTAGCAATGATCAAGAGGTGATCCTGAACTCCTACTTACGTCAAACATAACCCAAAGACCGTGTTCACTTCCCGGACTCCGCGAGAAGAGACCATCACGGCTACACACGCGGTTGAGGCACGGCTCTCGAAAGTTTATACCTGCAGGGTGTCCCAACTTAGCCCATGACAAGCTCTCGCGATCAACAAAGGAATAGACCTTCTCCCGGAAGACCCGATCGGTCTCGGAATCTCGGTTTACAAGACATTTCGACAATGGTAAAACAAGACCAGCAAGACCGCCCGATGCGCCGACAATCCCGATAGGAGCTGCACATATCTCGTTCTCAGGGCAACACCGGATGAGACATCCTACAAGTAAAACCAGACCTCGAGTTTCCCGAGGGGCCCCGATCTACTCGATTCGAACCAGCACTTAGACAAGCACCGGCCCGGGGGCTAAAATAAAGATGACCCTCGAGAGAGTGACTCCCAAGGGAAAAAGTAGGTGGTGGTGAGGCAAATGGTAAAACCAAGGTTGGGCCTTGCTGGACAAGTTTTATTCAAAGCGAACTGTCAGGGGGGTCCCATAAATCACCCGACCGCGTAAGGAACACAAAATCCGGGAACATAACACCGGTATGACGGAAACTAGGGCGGCAAGAGTGGAACAAAACACCAGGCATAAGGCCGAGCCTTCCACCCTTTACCAAGTATATAGATGCATTAATAATATAAGAGATATTGTGATATCCCAACATAAACCCTGTCCACCATGGAGCAATCTTCAACTTCACCTGCAGCTAGCAACGCTATAAGAGGGGCTAAGCAAAGCGGTAACATAGCCAAACAACGGTTTGCTAGGAATGGTGTCAAAGGTTAGAGGTTCATGGCAATTCGGGAGGCTTGAAGAACAAGTGATAGGTAACGCAGCATAGCGGTAGAACGAAGCAACTAGCATAGCAATGATAGTAGTGAGATCCAGGGTAGCGGTCATCTTGCCTGACATCCCGCAAGGAAGAAGAACGAGTCCATGAGGAAGATATACGGATGAAGCCGAACCAATCGTAGACGAACGAATCCTCATGATCGCAACAAAACAGGAACTAACAAGAAGAAGCACACAACATAGGTAAACACACCACACATGAACAAGGCATGATGCACAACAAGCATGATGCATGACCAAGCTACATGAAGCTACTCATGGCAAGAGATGATGCAAACAAGAACAACACATCAAGGCAATTTAAATGAGGCCGGGAACAACATATAAAAATTCCGGTAAGTCCTCATATGCAAATTTCGAAATTGGTCCACAACTGAATAAACCTTATGTTCAAGTTGTTAAACAGCAAGTTAAGATGCACCAAGATGATCTATACGAAATTCTTGTCAAGTTCCATATAAAGTTCATTAGATTCGGAGCTACGGCCTAGAAGATATGAGCAAAACAAGTTAAACATGGCATTGATGCAAAATGCACCCAAACATCAAGAAAACACACCAAAACAAGGATGCAACATGATAATATGAAACTACATGCAAAATCAAGCAAGTTTCATATAGAGCACACTCAAAACGGAGCAACGGTTCAACACATGCACACTATACAAGTCATAACAACAATCTGTCCAAAACAGCAACTAGGCATCTTACAAGCATCAAAACAATATGCTACAGCACCCCAACATAATAACAAAAGGCATGCGCATGAAGTACTGGTAAAGCACAACAAAACATGAACACTGAGCTATCTCCAGAAACAACTAGAACATGCTCAAACACACATGGAAAGATTGCAAATAATAACAGTTTCAGACTTTGCAGAAATAACATCAGGTTGCAATGTTCAGAGCTATCAAACAACATGTTACAGGAACTTATCATGGCAAACAAAGGCATGGCATGAATCTACTAAAATCATAGATCAAAAGTCTCTTACTCACCATGAGCCAAAAAGGCATAGAAAATATGATGGCACCCATGTAAACATGGCAAGTTATATTACAGATTCATACATGGCAGGAACAACAATAAGTAGGCATGTTGGTGAGCTTGAACCACTCACCACAGAGCAATACATGGCATGGCAAGGCAACCAACAGTAAGAAGGCATGTTTATGAAGATATACATGGCAAGAGCAAGGTCATAGTGAGCATGGATCACTAGGAAACAATCATGAAAACATTGAACTTAATGTTAACAGGCTGATAGCAACATTATCAAGCAACTTTGGAGCAAGATATGAACAATCTACATCAAGCTATAAATGCAACCAGGGGCATGGATGGATAGGGCATAACATGTAGATCAAAACATGTTTATAGGACATCTCCAGATTATGCATAGAATGATTAGTAGCAACATGTTAACATGCCAACAAAATATAACAGAATCTGTCTAGCAAAACAACAACATCAAGTACACTACTTAACAAGCTCGATTCACTCACCACAAGTAATTGCATGATAATATAAGCATAGCATCATCAAGAAGACATGTTTGTGAAACAAACGAAGGCAAAAACAAGTCCATAGCATGCAAGGATCAACTATAGTAAGCTTGGCCATATTGAATAACACGTAAACAATCTGCCAGGAAACATTTTGAAGCAAAAGTAGAGCACTCAAATGACATGCTAGACTACTCCATAATTGCAAACAAGGACATGAATGGATAGACAATAACCATATGTTCAAAACACCCTTACTGAAGTATCTATAAATATGCATGGATCTCTCTGTAGCATCAAGTTTACATGGCATCAAAATAACAGCAGAACAGGGACTAAAATCAGCAATATCACGAAGCCTAGTTTGCATGCTTGTGCTAGTCACCACATTGATCACAAAAATACATGGCATACACCCCTGGAAAGATGGCATGGCATAGATCAAAACACATGTAGACATCAACCTCATAGGATGCACACATCAAACATGGCAAAAATAACAAATGAGCAAATAATAACAGTTTCAGCAGATTAACATCAAAATGCACTCTTCCAACATCATTTCGGGCATCAAGATGTGCTCAAATGAAAATGATGCAATGGAATGGAATTAAGTACTCGTCAATATGAACAATTTGACATATTACACGCACAAAACGGAGCTACAGATGCAGAGATACAATGCGATGAACATGACATGATTATGTCAGAAATCAGGGACTTAGAGAAATCGGGGGCAACCTCGGGTTCGCACGGAAATCGATGCACGTCGGAGAGGTCGCCGGAGAAGTGGCCGAAGCGGAGGGAGAGGGCGGATCTGGCGGATCCGGCCGGATCCGGAGGATCTGGAGGCGGGAGGCCGGGCGGCGCGACGGCGCTGGCGGCGTGGGCGACGGTGGGCGGCGGCCTCGGCGTGGCGGGCGCGGGCGCTGCCGAGGCCGAGCGGTCGCCGCGGCGGGCGGGCGGGCGGGCGCTGCGCGCCATGCAGGCTGGGCGCGCGGGATCCGGCGGCGGAGGCAGCAGGCCGGCGAGCATCGAGGCGGCGGCGGGATGGGCGGCGCCAACGGAGGCGGATCGGGCGGCGGCGGAGGCTCGGCCCGGGCGGCTGCTGGGCTGGGGGGCCAGCTCCTAGGCCCGCGGGCAGAACGCGGCGGGCGGCGGAGGGACACGGTGGCGCTCTGGTTGGAGCAGGAGGCGGCGGGGCTGACGTGTCGCGCCCTGATTGGGCCGGGCGACGTGTCCGACGGACATGTCCGGCGCGGATGGACATGTCCGGCGGCGCGGAGGAGGAAGAGGCTAGGGTTTGGACCTTAGTCAAATTTTGGGAGGAGGTCTATATATAGGTAGAGGGAGCTAGGAGAGTCCAAATGAGGTGCGGTTTTCGGCCACGCGATCGTGATCGAACGACCAAGAGCATGGAGGGGAGTTTGGTGGGTTTTGGGCCACTTTGGAAGGGGTGTTGGGCTGCAACAAAAGAGGCTTATGCGGTTACCCGGTTAACCGTTGGAGTACCAAACGACCTCCAAATGGCACGAAACTTGTCAGGCGGTCTACCGGTGGTGTACCAAGGCCGCTTGGCAAACCTCGGGCCATTCCAAGAAAGTTTAACACCCACTCACAACAAAAGACAAAAGGGGAATGCCGAAGGACATAGGAGTGCCGAATTGCAAAACGGACAACGGGGAAAATGCTCGGATGCATGAGACGAACATGTATGCAAAATGAAATGCACATGATGACATGATAAAATGCAACACACAAGCAAATGACATGGCAATGACGGCGAATAACTGGCAGACACCTGGCGCAACGAATCCGGGGCGTTACAACACTCCTCCACTAACAAGAGATCTTGTCCCGAGATCTTAGGACCGAGACGGAAGGGAAAAGGGATGAGGTGAAACAAGAACTCAAAAGAAGAATCAAAGAATCGAGAGCACTCGAGAAGAAGAAAGGAACGACGAGAATGACGAGAATCGAAAGCTCACGGAATCAGATAGACTATGAAATCACTCGTTCTAACCGGAGTGGTTAGAATGAGAAAAGAAACGGATAAGACTGAAAGGATTTAGGTAGCACTCCGGCTGAAAATGGGAGGATTAGAACGAACTTGAGAGGATGGAATGGTACTTGATGAACTCTTGAGAATGAATTATATCGTGAAGAACCACCATGAAGAACTCCGGTAACAAAAGAATGACGAGATAAAATTGAAGGATGAAAGAATAAGATTAAAGCTTTGTGATGATTTAGATGGAGGTTCCGACGAAATGGCCGAGGAAATTTGAACTCCAGAAAAGAAAAGATGAAACACTTGGAACTAGAATTTATTCATGAAGAACAAACTCTGAAGAAAAAGGATTAATCACTTGGATGAAATAAGAATAAGATTTATTGTATGCTTATCCTTCATCAAATTATATCGATGACAAACAATGGATTTTTGCATACTACTTATTCTTCTTGAAAAGGATTGAGAAGTGACATAGCGCAAACTTGAGAAGGTCTTCATGAATCACCGGTAGGATAGAAAAGAACGAATGGATTAATATGATAAACAAGGCAAAAGAATCTTGAACGAACCACCGTACGAATTCGAAAATGACTGATGAAAGGGACTTAATCATCGGGAAGAATTAGAAGAACAAATATGCTCGAGGGGATTTAGATGCAAAAGAACAAAGAGATCATGAGCTGATTAAAGAACACTTGAACGAAGCACCGGGATAAATGGATAACGGTAGTTGAATGTGAGGACAAAGAATTCTTCTGGAACGATGGCCTCCGGTGAAAAGAAACGGGAAAACAACTCCTGACATACTCCGGATGGGTGAAAGAATTGCATGGCTGGAAACAATTAGAAAGGATAACATCGAGCTAGCACCATGAATCTCCGGGAGAACGGACAAGATTTAGAGGAAAAAAATTCTTCTTCGGTCTTCAAATGACGATGGGAAACACCACTAAAATTACTGAGATACTCCGGTAGAATGAAAAGCAGAGAGGTTGAGCCAACAATGAAAAGAATTTGGAAGCGATCTTGGGGAAGGCATGTGGCTGATGAAATCCATTCTTACGTCACACTTGAAAAGAATTTGAGAATAACTCCGGGGAAAAGAAAAGAGTCAGGTAAGATCCTGGGAAAAGACCTATGGGTTAGGGCCCACTAAAAGAAAACACCGTTGGAAAGGGATTGTTGAAGAGATAGATGAAGCACCGGAACAATTGAAATATTTGAATGAGGTGGCAACCTCGAATTAACTCGACCATAGGCGATTCTCCTGAGATGTCTTCCGAACTCTGGAATGATTGAATGGCGAGAGGCAAAACGAGCGAGGAGAACACTTGAGCTGAGGGAAAGAATATGATCACTACCGAAAAAACTAGAATTGAATCCACCGGAAAAGAAAAAGAGTTGAAAAATGACAAACGAGACGAGAATTCACCAGTTGAAATAATTGACACAAGATTGAAGAGGCTCCACACGAATGAAATAGATGGTCGAAAGAGACTCAGACTCCGGGAAGAAGAAAGGGTGGGAGGGCGGGAAAAACGCAGGCGACTGGAAGGGGAATCGACGAATATCTTGAAGAGAAAACACCGGTTGAAATCAATGAGGAGAGAAAGCAAAGACTTCGCACGAGTAGGATGGATACTCGATTATGGACTCCGGTTCCGAGAAGAAGAAGGGAGGGCGGGTGGGAAAAACAAGGACAACTGAGGATTGAACTTGGCAAAGATGAAGAGGCTCGAGTCAACTTGACGAGAAATGCATCGGATAAAAGAGCTGAGGAACAACAATTGGAAAACCAACTGCGTGAACCTAAAGAAAAATTTGAAAGGGAAGAGGAGTAATTCAAAACATCTACGTCAAGATTCCTCACCAGAGCGACGAAGGGGCAAAGGAGTAAAAAGAATTCCTACTCTCCGATATAACTAGACTCCGAAAACAGTTTTCTTCTAGACTCAACAACGGCCAAACTACACGATCAATCAAGGGGGCTCCTAGGGTCGGTCGAGGCTCTGATACCAACTTGTCACGCCCAATATGCGATCCTATCCAAAAGGAACTCGAAGGTCCCACCAAGGATAGACCCGCATATTGGAACGCTTTTGCAAGGTGGATATCATTACATCAACATTACATAATAGATGGGGATACATACAAGAGGCATACAATGCCACATGAATACAACATCATACATAAGAGCACCATCCGACTACGGATGAAACACAAATAGAAACTCAAACGACATCCACCACCTTAGCCCAGGCTGCGACCGGAACCTATCCCCGATCAAAGAAGAAGCGGAAGAAGAACTCAAGCAAGCAAGCATCACTCTCGCCATGATCATCGCATAACCTGTACCTGCAACTGTTGTTGTAGTAATCTGTGAGCCACGAGGACTCAGCAATCCCATTACCATGGGTATCAAGACTAGCAAAGCTTAATGGGAAAGGAATGGGTAAAGTGGTGAGGTTGCAGCAGCAACTAAGCATGATATGGTGGCTAACATATGCAAATAAGAGCGAGAAGAGAAACAAGCGGAACGGTCGTGAAGCTAGCAATGATCAAGAGGTGATCCTGAACACCTACTTATGTCAAACATAACCCAGAAACCGTGTTCACTTCCCGGACTCCGCCGAGAAGAGACCATCATGGCTACACACACGGTTGATGCGTTTTAATTCGGATCTGGTGTCAAGTTATCTACAACCGGACATTAACAAATTCCCATCTGCCACATAACCGCAGGCACGGCTCTCGAAAGTTTATACCCTGCAGGGGTGTCCCAACTTAGCCCATGACAAGCTCTCGCGATCAACAAAGGAATAGACCTTCTCCCAGGAAGACCCGATCAGACTCGGAATCCCGGTTTACAAGACATTTCGACAATGGTAAAACAAGACCAGCAAGACCGCCCGATGCGCCGACAATCCCGATAGGAGCTGCACATATCTCTTTTTCAGGGCAACACCGGATGAGACATCCTACAAGTAAAACCAGACCTCGAGTTTTCCCGAGGGGGCCCCGCAGTCTACTCGGTTCGGACCAACACTTAGACAAGCACTGGCCCCGGGGGGGGGGGGCTAAAATAAAGATGACCCTCGAGAGAGCGACTCCCAAGGGAAAAAGTAGGTGGTGGTGAGGCAAATGGTAAAACCAAGGTTGGGCCTTGCTGGACAAGTTTTATTCAAAGCGAACTGTCAGGGGGGTCCCATAAAGCACCTGACCGAGTAAGGAACGCAAAATCCGGGAACATAACACCGGTATGACGGAAACTAGGGTGGCAAGAGTGGAACAAAACACCAGGCATAAGTCCGAGCCTTCCACCCTTTACCAAGTATATAGATGCATTAATAATATAAGAGATATTGTGATATCCCAATATAAACCCTGTCCACCATGGAGCAATCTTCAACTTTACCTGCAGCTAGCAACGCTATAAGAGGGGCTGAGCAAAGCGGTAACATAGCCAAACAACGGTTTGCTAGGAATGGTGTCAAAGGTTAGAGATTCATGGCAATTCAGGAGGCTTGAAGAACAAGTGATAGGTAACGCAGCATAGCGGTAGAACGAAGCAACTAGCATAGCAATGATATTAGTGAGATCCAGGGTAGTGGTCATCTTGCCTGAAATCCCGCAAGGAAGAAGAACGAGTCCGTGAAGAAGACGAACGGATGAAGCCTCCAATCGATCGAACGAATCCTCACGATCGCAACGAAACAGAACTAACAAGAAGAAGCACACAACATAGGTAAACACACCACACATGAACAAGGCATGATGCACAACAAGCATGATGCATGACCAAGCTACATGAAGCTCCTCATGGCAAGAGATGATGCAAACAAGAACAACACATCAAGGCAAGTTTAAATGAGGCCGGGAACAACATATAACAATTCCGGTAAGTCCTCATATGCAAATTTCTAAATTGGTCCAGAACTGAATAAACCTTATGTTCAAGTTGTTAAACAGCAAGTTAAGATGCACCAAGATGATCTACACGAAATTCTAGTCAAGTTCCATATAAAGTTCATTAGATTCGGAGCTACGGCCTAGAAGATATGAGCAAAACAAGTTAAACATGGCATTGATGCAAAATGCACCCAAACATCAAGAAAACACACCAAAACAAGGATGCAACATGATAATATGAAACTACATGCAAAATCAAACAAGTTTCATATAGAGCACACTCAAAACGGAGCAACGGTTCAACACATGCACACTATACAAGTCATAACAACAATCTGTCCAAAACAGCAACTAGGCATCTTACAAGCATCAAAACAATCTGCTACAGCACCCCAACATAATACCAAAAGGCATGGGCATGAAGTACTGGTAAAGCACAACAAAACATGAACACTGAGCTATCTCCAGAAACAACTAGAACATGCTCAAACACACATGGAAAGATTGCAAATAATAACAGTTTCAGACTTTGCAGAAATAACATCAGGTTGCAATGTTCAGAGCTATCAAACAACATGTTACAGGAACTTATCATGGCAAACAAAGGCATGGCATGAATCTACTGAAAGCATAGATCAAAAGCCTCTTACTTACCATGAGCCAAAAAGGCATAGAAAATATGATGGCAACCATGTAAACATGGCAAGTTATATTACAGATTCATACATGGCAGGAACAATAATAAGTAGGCATGTTGGTGAGCTTGAACCACTCACCACGGAGCAATACATGGCATGGCAAGGCAACCAACAGTAATAAGGCATGTTTATGAAGATATACATGGCAAGAGCAAGGTCATAGGGAGCGTGGATCACTAGGAAACAATCATGGAAACATTGAACTTAATGTTAACAGGCTGATAGCAACATTATCAAGCAATGTTGGAGCAAGATATGAACAATCTACAGCAAGCTATAAATGCAACCAGGGCATGGATGGATAGGGCATAACATGTAGATCAAAACATGTTTATAGGACATCTCCAGATTATACATAGAATGATTAGTAGCAACATGTTAACATGGCAACAAAATATAACAGAATCTGTCTAGCAAAACAACAACAGCAAGTACACTACTTAACAAGCTCGATTCACTCACCACAAGTCATTGCATGATAAGATAAGCATAGCATCATCAAGAAGACATGTTTGTGAAACAAACCAAGGCAAGAACAAGTCCATAGCATGCAAGGATCAACTATAGCAAGCTTGGCCATATTGAATAACACGTAAACAATCTGCCAGGAAACATTTTGAAGCAAAAGTAGTGCACTCAAATGACATGCTAGACTACTCCATAATTTCAAACAAGGGCATGAATGGATAGACAATAACCATATCTTCAAAACACCCTTACTGAAGTATCTCTAAATATGCATGGATCTCTCTGTAGCATCAAGCTTACATGGCATCAAAATAACAGCAGAACAGGGACTAAAATCAGCAATATCACGAAGCCTAGTTTGCATGCTTGTGCTAGTCACCACATTGATCACAAAAATACATGGCATACACCCCTGGAAAGATGGTATGGCATAGATCAAAACACATGTAGACCTCAACCTCATAGGATGCGCACATCAAACATGGCAAAAATGACAAATGAGCAAGTTATAACAGTTTCAGCAGATTAACATCAACATGCACTCTTCCAACAGCATTTCGGGCATCAAGATGAGCTCAAATGAAAATGACGCAATGGAATGAAATGAAGTACTCGTCGAGACGAACAATTTGACATATTACACGCACAAAACGGAGCTACGGATGCAGAGTTACAATGCGATGATCATGACATGATTATGTCAGAAATCTGGGACTTAGAGAAATCGGGGGCAACCTCGGGTTCGCACGGAAATCGATGCGGCGTAAAGAGGTCGCCGGAGAAGTGGCCGAAGACGCCGGAGGAGGGCGGAGATGGCGGATCCGGCCGGATTCGCCGGATCAGCCGGATCCCGGAGGCCGGGAGGCGGAGGAGGTCGCGGTCGGCGACGACGTCATGGCAAGGGCGGTGGCGGCGGGCGGCGGCCGGCGCGCAGGCCGAGCGCGCGCGGAGGGATTGCTGGCGAGCCCGAGCGCGAGGCGCAGCGGGCGGTATGGGCGCGCGAGGGCCTGACGTTAGGCGCGGAGGCAGCAGGAGATCCATCGGCGTGGGGTGCGCGAGGCGCGGCGGCCTTGCGGCGGGCGGCGGCGGCGGGCGCGGCGCGAAAGCGGCGGCGGCGCGCGCGGAGGCTTAAGCGGCGCGAACTGGCGGCGCAGGCGGCCCGGGAACGCCGGCCTGTGGGCGGGAGGACACGTGGCGCTGGTTGGAGCAGGATGCGGCGGGGGTGACGTGTCGCGCCCTGATTGGGTCGGGCGACGTGTCCGGCGGACATGTCCGGCGCGGATGGACATGTCCGGCGGCGCGGAGGAGGAAGAGGCTAGGGTTTGGACCCGAAATTTCGGAGGGGGAGGTCTATATATAGGTAGAGGGAGCTAGGAGAGTCCAAATGAGGTGCGGTTTTCGGCCACGCGATCGTGGTCGAACGACCGAGAGCATGGAGGGGAGTTTGGTGGGTTTTGGGCCACTTTGGAAGGGTGTTGGGCTGCAACAAAAGAAGGCTTCACGTTACCTTGCTTAACCGTTGGAGTACCAAACGACCTCCAAATGGCACGAAACTTGACAGGCGGTCTACCGGTGGTGTACCAAGGCCGCTTGGCAAACCTCGGGCCATTCCGAGAAAGTTTAACACCCACTCACAACAAAAGACAAAAGGGGAATGCCAAAGGACATTTTAGTGCCGGATTGCAAAACGAACAACGGGGAAAATGCTCGGATGCATGAGACGAACATGTATGCAAAATGAAATGCACATGATGACAAGATAAAATGCAACACACAAGCAAATGACATGGCAATGACGGCGAATAATGGCGGACACTGGCGCGATCGAATCCGGGCGTTACAACGACTGCAGCTAAGCCCCCGAGTGGGAGGTTTGCTCTCCACTCGGTCGGATTTTTTGTGGCGTAGCTCCGAAGGAGAAGGTAGCAGTCGACCTGCACCTCGTCGTCCTTGCAGAGCGCATGTTGTATTTGTGGCGTAGCTCGGAAGGAGAAGGTAGCAGTCGACCTGCACCTCGTCGTCCTTGCAGAGCGCACATTGTATTTGTGGCATAGCTCGGAAGAAGAAGGTAGCAGTCGACCTGCGCCTTGCCGTCCTTGCGGAGCGCACATTGTATTAAATACTTAGGCGAGTACTGGACTGCGGCTAAGCCTCCGAGTGAGAGACTAGCTCACCACTCGGTAGGATTTCAAACACTTAGGCGAGTACTTGGACTGCAGCTAAGCCTCCTAGTGGGAGGCTGGCTCACCACTCGGTAGGATTTTAAACACTTAGGCGAGTACTTGGACCGCAGCTAAGCCTCCGAGTGGGAGGCTGGCTCACCACTCGGTAGGATTTTAAACACTTAGGCGAGTACTTGGACTGCAGCTAAGCCTCCGAGTGGGAGGCTGGCTCGACACTCGGTAGGATTTTTCTTAAACTTAGGCGAAACGGATTCGCAACTAAGCCCCCGAGTGGGAGGCTGGCTCACCACTCGGCAGGGATTTTTTTTTTACAAACTTAGGCGAAACGGATTTGCAGCTAACTCACCCACTAGGGGATTTCACACATGAACAAAAGTAACAACAATCACTGGGAAAATTATAACACTCTTGTCTTTGAAAAACAAACTACAGAAGTACTTTTATTGCATCTCATCCGAGTGAATACTTAAGTATAAAAGGGGCGGAGCAGCTCTGCGTTCCAAGCTCGTGGCTCGTCAATCTGTCAATCAACATTGTAAAGACGGTACGCTCCATTGTGGAGGACTTTGGTTACAATGAAGGGGCCTTCCCAAGTAGGAGCAAGCTTGTGTGGCTTCTGCTGATCCACTCAGAGAACCAAATCTCCTTCTTGGAAGGCTCGACTCTTCACGTTTCTGGCATGGAATCGACGCAAGTCCTGCTGATAGATAGTCGATCGGATCATGGCCATCTCACTTTCTTCTTCTAGAAGGTCGACTGCGTCCTGCCGGGCTTGTTCTACTTCATCTTCAGTGTAGAGCTCGAATCGGGGTGCATTGTGAAGCAGGTCACTCGGCAAGACTGCTTTAGCTCCATAGACCAGGAAAATGGAGTTCTTCCAGTTGACCGATTAGGAGTGGTCCTCAATCCCCAAAGAACTGACAAAAGTTCATCGACCCAAGCGCCTGCGGCGTCCTTGAGATCGCGCATCAGTCGGGGTTTCAATCCTTTGAGAATTAGACCATTTGCTCGTTCAGCTTGTCCATTCGACTGGGGATGACCGACTGAAGCGTAGTGTACTCTTGTGCCTTGAGAGGCGCAAAAAGCTTTGAATTCGTCGGAATCGAAGTTTGATCCATTATTAGTGATGATGCTGTGCGGAACTCCATATCTGAATGTCAACTCTCTGATGAAACTGATAGTAGTACCAGCATCAAGATTCTTGATAGGCTTAGCTTCGATCCATTTAGTGAACTTGTCGACTGCTACTAGCAAGTGGGTGAAGCCGCTCCTGCCAGTTCTCAGCGGTCCAACCATATCTAACCCCCAAACAGCGAAGGGCCAGACGAGTGGAATGGTTTTCAAGGCTGAGACGGGTTTGTGCGATAGATTGGAATAGAACTGACACCCTTCACACTTGTCGACTATTCCCTTTGCCATTTCATTTGCTCTTGGTCAGTAAAATCCCGCTCGGTATGCTTTAGCCACAATGGTCCGAGAGAACGCATGCTGACCACAAGTCCCCGAGTGGATATCGTCAAGGATTATCCGACCTTCTTCTGGTGCTATACATTTCTGACCGACTCCAGTCGCGCTTTCTCTATACAACTATCCCTTTATCACGGTAAAGGCTTTGGATCGACAGACGATCTGTCGAGCCTCTTCTTCATTCTCTGGGAGCTCTTTCCTTAGGATATACGCGATGTACGACTCTGTCCAGTTGGGAGTGATGACCAAAACTTCCATGATCAGGTCGACCACAGCTGGAACTTCAACTTCAGTCGGATCCGTGACACTTTTTGGCTGTGGAGCTTCTTCGGTGAAAGGATCCTCTTGAACTGATGGTGTATGGATGTGTTCCAAAAACACATTACTGGGAATGTCTTCTCTTTTGGAACCTATCTTTGCCAAATCATCAGCCGCTTGATTTTTCAGCCGGGGTATATGATGGAGCTCTAACCCCTCAAATTTCTTCTCTAGCTTTCTCACTACATTGCAGTAACCAGTCATGGCTGGACTTCTGACGTCCCACTCCTTCATCACCTGATTAACCACCAAATCTGAGTCGCCATAGACGATGAGGCGACGGACGCCGAGTGAAATGGCCATACGCAACCCATACAAAAGTGCTTCATATTCTGCTTCATCGTTGGAGGAAGCAAAGTGGATCTGGAGCAGATATCTGAGCTTATCTCCTCGGGGGGAAACCAACACTACCCCAAAGACCGAACCATTCAAAGATCTTAGAACCATCAAATAACATGGTCCAAAGGCTCACGAGTGAACTTGAGTCGGTAGTTGCTGTTCAATCCACTCGGCGATGAAATCTGCTACTGCTTGGGACTTGATGGCTTTCTTTGCCTCAAATTTGATATCAAGGGGAAGGAGTTCAATCGCCCATTTCACCACTCGACCAGTTGCATCTCTGTTGTGCAGAATCTCTGACAATGGGGCGTCGCTGACGACTGTGATGGAATGGTTAGAGAAGTAATGGCCTTCCACGCTAAGGAAAGTCCCATCCGGACACGAGACAGAGTCTTCAATCTTGTATCTTCGTAGTCTTGGAGTCCGGCGACGATGATAGTCCGCTGTCCGGACACCCCTAGTCCAGACTCCTCAAGAGCCCCGAACCAGGCTTCAATGACGATAAGTCCAGTAGCGTATATAGTCTTGGCGTTGCAAGGCGGGTTCTCCTTCAAGTTCCATGTACAGCCGAGCGGTCGGCTTCATCATAAATACTGTGTTCCTCGGCTTCTACGTCCAATAATGGCCTTTTTCCACACGTCGCACGAATGCGAAAAGCCAGGGTGTCTTTTACGTTTCACCCCCTAGTCGTGTGAGTCGTCCGCCTACAAAAGAGGCAAAAATCCAGATCCAAACCACACCATCTTCCTCCCGCGAATACTTCATCGGAGCGCCTTTGACCTAAAAATCCATTCCATCATGGAGCGTCGACGCTGCTCCTCTTCCCGCTCCCAGCCCACCGCCAGGATTGGAGGAGGTGCATTCTCAAGACAACGAGCTAGTGAAGCTCCAAGCGGGAGGATATCTCCCTCCGGCCTTCATGGTCCCGGTTCGAGCCGGGCTGGTCACTTATCAAGGTGGGAGGCAAGCGGAGGCTACCCCATGCCTCAATAAAGGGGAGCGAGTATGCTTCGTCCCTTATTTGATAAGGGGACTCGGATTCCCAATACATCCGTTCCTCCACGGGCTCCTGGAGTTCTACGGACTCCAGCTCCACCACCTCACGCCCGCCTCTGTCCTGCATATCATGGGCTACGTGGCTCTTTGCGAGCTATTCCTGGGCATTGAGCCCCATTTTGCATTGTGGAAGAGGTTGTTCTGCCTCGTACCCCGTTCTCACGAGGGGTCCATATATCAAGTGGGTGGCGCCAAAATATGGCGCATCGCCGGGACCGGATACCCATCCGGTACTCCCAAGAAGGCGTCCGAAGACTGGCCTTCAGAGTGGTTTTACATAGGAGACGCTCCGCTGCCGGACCCAGTCCGGATTGGCCTCCCGGAGTTTAGTGCTGCTCCTCTGAAGAAACGCCTCAGCTGGCGCCCACGGAGCCCCCGTTTGGAGGAAGACAAGAGCGTCCATTACTTGATGGGCCGAATAAGATTGCTGGCCCATTCTGGGTTGACCATGATTGGAGTCATGGCGATATGCATCATGCGGGGGGTACAGCCATTGCAATATAGAGGCCACCCTATGTGGGATTTCAACGGGGAAGACGATGCTACCCGTCATGGCCGCAAAGGGCCGGATTCGACCGAGGACTGGTGAAGATCTGTCCCAGCTGTACAAGGGGAGAAGGAGGACTTCCTTGAGCGAACCCTTTAAATGGGTTTTCCATGAACAACCCTAGAGGATGGGTAAGCGAACACTTTAAGGGCTCAACCCATGCTTTCAAGCTTAGGCTTCTTACATTATGTCTTGGTGCGCAGATCTACGCCGACTATGGAGGACATGGTAAGTCCCGCTCCGCAACCCGAGGATCGAGAAGATCCTCGGATCCGGCCTCCAAGAGGATCCAGACATCAAGGTGGAGCTGATAGACGGGTATTTCACCAGCTCAAGATGGATAATTCTTTGGTCGCCATTACGGTGAACTACCCCGATCAGATCCGCTTCCCAGTGGTCGTGACCGAGGTCGGACACCATTATCTCTTCCTTGCCCATTTCTAACCTTCGACGATGGTATTTCTGAGAAGCGCCTTCACGGCGGAAGCCGAGCCAGCGGTGACCAACAGAGGTCAGTCCGGACCAGCGAAGCGGAAAAAGGCCTTGATGCGGACGGAAACGCGCCGCAAAGGTATAACTTCGTATTTGAATTTTCAGAGCAACGTTCCTAGGAAGCGTCGAGTGCTCATGAACTTTATAGGAGAAAAAGCGCCGCCGGACTACGGGCGCGAAGTTGCCGATCCAACCTACACCGCCAGCTCAGCGCCCGGCCCGGAGGGGAGGCAAGCGCAAGACGCGGGCGGATCCTTCTCCAACGGAGGACACCGACAGACCGTCCGCCACCAAGTCGAGGTGGAGAGCGCCATGAACCATAGGCGCCACGGACAAGATTTCATGAAGCGCTTCTCCCGTGAGGCATTGGGCGCCTTTTAGCGCAGGGGCGCGCATCTCCGTGCCGCTCAAGATGGTTTTACGAGCCACGGGCGGATGTGAAAGACATACGGTAAGGGAATTTTAATGGTTATATATACCAAGAGCCCCGAGACTTAAAGTAGTTATGTTAACTGATTTAAGGATCATTTGAAACGCAGGCTCTTACCGAGAAGAATGCCCAGCTGTCTCAGGAGCTGCAAGAATGCAAGGGCCAACTTGAGGCCACACTTGCTGCCGCAGGAGGAGACGCAGAGACCCCTCCTGGTAACACATTTTTATTAATAAATATAAGAGCTGTGCGGCGTGCGCGCAAGTCTAATAGTGACATTGCAGGTGCCGCCGGACAAGATCCGGACAGGCAAGAATTACTGCGCCAGCTAAAGGCCGGCGAGAGGGTGCTGAATAAGGTGCAGCAAGAAAGGAACAAGCTCCAAGATGCCAACGCCAAGCTCGGAGAAGAGCTGAAAGGCACTCAAGCCGGGCTGTCCAGCTCCGTTAAGGAGAATCAGCGGCTTCGTTGCGGCATTTATAGTAAGTGCTTGGCGGACTCTTTTGAAAAGAAGAGTTCGGCGAGGAAGTAAATTGACATAATATGTCTTGTAGGTATACTCACGAGTCGCCTGGAGAGAGATGCCCATATCAGCGGGTGATCAACTTCCCGAGTTGTTGCAACTGCTCGAACAAGTTCGGCAGCAATGGCGGCGTCGTCCGTGCTTTATGGCCAGCCCTCTCCCTACCCGAGGGCCTTGGGGAGCTTGCGGAGAAGCTTGAGGAGTCGGCAGCGCTTCCGTTTATGGAAGATTTCGCTTGCCGTCAAGGTGCCGAGGAGGCTTGGGCCATGGTGAAGGCAGCGTTACAAGAAGGCGGATCCCAACCACATGGCGAAGTTGGACCGGTGGGGCCCGATGGGAAGGAGATCCCTGTGAGTTTAGTATACAGCCTAGTAGAGTTGGCTGCTAAATTTTCCCAACGGGACTATAAGTTAGACATCCTGTTAGACGGGATTGAGGAGGAATACAATCAGTAAATTTGACAATGTATGTGTTCCTTTAAAGTGACATGTGAAATGCCTTCTAGACGGATTGTAGATCGTTTGTCTTTGCCGACCTTTTCGCTTCAACCTCGGGACCCTAGAGTCCTGAGTGTGTCCGAATACCTTTTGGTTAAGAAACAACCATGGTATGCATGGAGACCGAGCGTAGGGGTCATTAGTGCTTTATCGGACAAGTGCCCAACTAGTTATGTTATATTACATGGTTAGTAAGAAACATCTTCGGAGAGAATAGTTCCGTTAAGGGTTCCTTTCCACGGGAGGCATGCCCTAAAGTGCATGTCCGGACTCTGAAAGCGAGAAAAACATCTGAGGCGGATAAATGAGTAGGTAAAAAGTCATCTTTTAAGTCACCGACCGAATATTCCCTTAAGAACGCTAGCTTTGGCTTCACCCGGTCTGAGGTACACATCCGGTGACCAGCGATAATAATCGCAGAGGTGCTCCTTTACCTCCTAGCCGAACAATCGGGAACATAGGGGTAAGCACAGAGCGAGCAACCCAGCTTGGCCAAAACTTAAGTCATATCGATGCATATAATGGTGAGTAAAAGGTACATGTGGAAGCTTGACACATGTCTGGGCATGAAACCCTTATAATTGAGCTTCGTAAAAGAAGCCCCGGAATAATGAGTGCGGATGGCACATCAAGTGTATCTGAAAAATGCGAAAGTAGGCCCTTAGGGCTTTTTAGTAAAAGTTTATGAAAAGAGAAACAAAAGACAGCGAAGTGTAAAAATTTGGGCGGAGGAAGGGGCGAACTCTTAGTCGGCGCTAGGCATAGAATCTTGAAGGAGGGCTGCGTTCCATGGGTTCGGCTCGAGTCGGTTATCCAACGCATTTAAGTGAGCGGTATGCTCCGCGTCGGGACTTGATCGATAATGAAGGGCCCTCCCATTTGGGCTTGAGCTTGTCCTTTTCTTGTCCGGCAGCGTAGAACTAGTTCACCAACGTTGTAAGTCTTGGCCCGTGCTTCTACCTTTGATATCTTGGGCCTGCTGCGATAGAATGCGGAACGAGCCTTGGCGACGTCGCGTTCTTCCTCCAATGTGTCCAAGATGTCCTGCCGATCAAGCTCGGACTCTCTTTCCTCGTACATGCGCACTCGAGGTGAGTCATGAATAATGTCGCAGGGCAAGACTGCCTCTGCGCCATAGACCATAGAAAATGGTGTGAATCCGGTAGTGCGGTTAGGCGTTGTCCGCAGCCCCCAGAGTACGGAGTCGAGCTCCTCGACCCAGTCGTGTCGATTTAGTAAGTGACCGCACTAGTGCGGGTTTAATGCCGCTCATTATTAGACCATTTGCTCGTTCCACTTGACCGTTGGTTTGAGGTGATAGGCTGAGCGTAGTCGAGCTTGATGCCCATATTTTTGCACCATGACTTAACCTCGTCGGCTATGAAGTTCGTGCCGTTGTCGGTGATGATGCTGTGGGGGACTCCGTAGCGGTGTACTACCCTAGATATAAAGTCTATCACTGGTCCGGACTCTACCGTTTTGACCGGTTTGGCCTCTATCCATTTGGTGAATTTATCCACCATGACCAATAGGTACCTTTGCTTGTGGGTTCCCCCTTTAAGGGGTCCAACCATATCAAGCCCCGGACGCGACGGCCGGTAATGGGTATAGTTTTGAGGCGGTGGGCGGCATGTGGCTCTGATTAGCAAAGAGCTGACAACCAACGCATCTCTGGACTAAGTCCTGGGCATCTGCCCGGGCCGTCGGCCAATAAAACCCTATACGGAATGCCTTTCCTACAAGGGCCCGGGCTTCTGCGTGGTGTCCGCCTAGTCCGGCATGAATTTCAGCCAGAGGTTTCGCCCTTCCTCTTGAGAGATACACCTTTGAAGGACTCGGTTGTACTTTTCCTATACAGTTCTCCCTCATGGACCTTGTAGGCTTTCGATCGCCCGGACTATGCGGCGGGCCTCGTTTTGGTCTTGAGAAGTTCTGCCTAAGCAAGTAGGCTAGGAACAGTTACATCCGCAGGCGATTACGCCATTATGACGTGGGCTGAAGGCGTTATGTCATCGGCTGAATCGCCGATTGGCGCGGTTTTTCGGTTTGTCACTTCGGGCTCCTCTTCCCATAAATACGGATGGCTTGAAGAGCGATTGCGTGAATATATTTGGAGGGACAGCATCACGTTTTCGCACCGATGCTTGCGGATCGTCGGCGCTTGGTTATTATCTCGGGCTATGTGATGGAATTGAGTCCTTCAAACCAAGCGACATTTTAGGACAGCGTTGCAATATGCTGCCATTTTGGATCCTTGGCGTCAAAGTCTCCGTTTATTTGGGATATTGCAAGGTTTGAATCCCCGCACACCTCTAGGCGTCGAATGCCCATGGAGACTGCCATCCGGAGACCATGTAACAGGGCCTCATATTCGGCTGCGTTGTTGGAGTCCGTGTACATTATTTGAAGTACATACTGGACTGTGTCCCCGGTTGGGGACGTCAATACAACGCCAGCCCCCAGTCCGGCCAACATTTTAGAGCCGTCGAAATGCATAGTCCAATTGGAGTATGCGTCGTACTCTTTAGGGAGTTCGGCTTCGGTCCATTCGGCGACAAAGTCAGCCAAAACTTGTGACTTTATAGCTCGCCGAGGTTTGTAAGTTATATCGAATGGTAAGAGCTCAATGGCCCATTTTGCAATCCTGCCCGTTGCGTCGCGGTTATTTATAATGTCATTGAGTGGTACTTCAGAGGCCACTGTTATCGAACACTCTTGAAAGTAGTGTCGGAGCTTCCGGGACGCCATGAACACCGCATATGCTATCTTCTGATAGTGCGGGTAACAGGACTTGTAGGGGGTTAACATAGTGGATACATAATACACTGGTTTTTGAAGAGGGAATTTGTGCCCCTCTATCTCTTGTTCGACGACGAGTACCGCGCTTACAACTTGATGCGTTGCTGCGATGTATAACAACATTGGTTCGCCCAGTTAGGCGCGAGCCAGGACGGTTGTTGCCAATGTGGCCTTTATTTCTTGAGTCCGGCGGTGGCAGATCCGTCCACTCGAAGTGTTCGGTGCGCCTGAGGAGGCGATAGAGGGGCAACGCCTTTTCTCCTAGACGGGAGATGAAGCGGCTTAGCGCTGCCACGCATCCTGTTAATTTTGTATTTGTTTGAGGTCTTTTGGAATGTCCAAGCTGTGTGAGCTCGGATTTTAGCTGGGTTTGCTTGATTCCTCTACGGATACGATGAAGCCCAGCAGCTTTCGGCTGATACGCCAAAAACACATTTTACGGATTCACTTGATGTCATATGCTCTGAGGTTGTCGAACGTGAGCCTCAAATCGTCTACTATAGTTTCGACGTGTTTTGTTTTGACGACTACGTCGTCTACATATGCCTCTACTGTTTTGCCGATCTGGGTAGCCAGACATGTTTGAATCATGCGCTGATGTGTTGCGCCGGCGTTTTTAAGTCCGAAGGGCATCGTGTTGAAGCAGAATGGTCCGTAAGGAGTGATGAATGTCGTTGCGGCTTGATGCCTTCCGCCATCTTGATTTGATGGTAGCGAGTATCGTCGAGGAAGCACAATGAATCGTGCCTGCGGTAGCATCGATAATTTAGTCGATCGGGAGAGGAAGGAATCCTTTGGGCAAGCCTTATTGAGGTCTTTAAAATCGACCGCGAGGCTCCGTGTTTGTCCTTCTTTGGTACCATTACCAGTTTGCTAGCCAATCCGGATGTTTGATATCTCGATGAATCCGGCTTCCAATAGTTTGGCTAGTTCTTCTCCCATTGCTGTCTTTTGGGTTGGAAAATCGTCGAAGAGCCTGTTTGGTCGGCTTAAATCCTTTTAGGATGTTTAGGCTGTGTTCTGCCAACCTGCGTGGGATTCCGGGCATATCCGAAGGATGCCAGGCGAAAATGTCCCAATTTTCCCGAAGGAATTCGCGCAGCGCGGCATCTACTTCGGCGTTCAATTGTGCCCCGATGGAGGCCGTCTTTATTGGGTCCGTTGGATGGACCTGGAATTTTATTATTTCATCTGCTGGTTTGAAGGAGGTGTACTTGGATCTTTTATCGAGTATCACATCGTCCCTGTTCACCGTAGAGCGCAGCGCGATGAGTTCTTCTGCTGCTAAGGTTTCGGATAGTGCCTCCAGGGCTAGTGCGGATGTCTTGTTCTCGGCGCGGAGTGCTATGTCCGGATCACTAGCGAGAGTGATTATTTCACCGGGCCCAGGCATTTTGAGCTTCATGTACCCGTAATGAGGTACTGCTTGAAAAATTGTGAATGCCTCTCGTCCTAATATAGCGTGATATCCGCTGTTGAACGGGGCCACTTGGAATGTGACTTCTTGGATCTGTAATTGTCCGGTGAGCGAACACCACATCGAGTGTGATTTTTCGGTGCAGCGCGCTTCCGGCTAGGGATTATTCCTCCGAAGGTTGTCTTTGCTTCGCTCAATCGGCTCAATCGATTTCCATTTTTCACGAGTTTCCTCGTAAATGAGGTTTAGTCCGCAGCCGCCATCCATGAGGACTTTTGTCTGTCGAAAGCCGTCCACTATGGGACTAAGCACCAGTGTGGCTGGTGCTCTGGCTGTTCGGAATTTAGGCTCGTCGCTGACATTGAAGGTAATAGCTGTGTCGCTCCATGGATTTGCTATTGCTACTTGGTAGACTTCGGCGAGTCCATGGATTATTCGTTTTCGCATATTGTTTGATCGAAGGTCTCAAGATCGTTGATACCGCATCGTATTGTTGGAGTGGTTTTATGGGCTAGAAGCTCCTCGCCACTTTTGGCCACCGCCGTAATATCCAACATGTTCAAGGCTATGTGTTGGGACGGCTCCTCTCATACTATAAACTTCGAGGGTCCATTGAGCCATCCCTCCAGTATGGTTCCGTTTCCCTTATTGGGTTTTTGTTTTTTCGTTTTTTGCATCTGGGGCCTGAGTGTAAGGCACCCTTTTGTTGCGAACTGGGGTTGGGGCCGGATTATCCCAAAATTGATTTTTGGTTTTTCGGAAACTCTCCATCACACAGTACTTTCGTACTATGGACGCTAGATCGGTGAAGCGTGTAATTTCACGACGATCGATGGCGTTCAATATTCCCTTGTCCGTGCAATTATTGCAGAAAATTGAGATTGCGTTTTCCTCTCGGCAGTCCTTTATCCTGTCCATAACCGTATGAATCGGCCCAATGGTGATGTACTGTTTCAGCAGGCTCTTGCCGTATTAGAGATAGGTCGCATATGTCTGGGCGGGTGGGTGGACTAAAATCCGGATCCCTGCCCATCTTGGGGCTTAAAGGCCGAGAAGTTTCCGAATTTGGAAGCTTGGGTTGCTGGATACGATCCAGCGAGTCCGGAGCGATGCATGGTTTTAAGTTCAATGCTCGATCGAAGTCCGTCCCTCCGCGGAAATCCGGCATGGAGGGTCCGGGAATCCGGACGTGACTAGTTTTCAATATAGGCGAAGAGTTGCCGTATTGCTCCTCTACCATGCGGCGTGGTGGGTGGCACAGGGAGAGTTAATCTCTCTCATTGGTTTTAAGCCCAATCTGATTGTAGTCTATAGCGACTCCCAGATGCGATCGCGATCAAGAGCTCGTTAACGGGTGAGGCTCTATCGGATCAAGCTATTCGTGATTTCGGTACGCGAAGATTGCTCTTGATGACTTGAGAAGTCATTGTCGAGCGGTGGCAGGACGGCGGTCATAAGAAAACCACCTAGCCAGATAGTTTGGCCGGCCAAGGCCCTTTTAAGCGAAACACCGTCTTTGAAGGCGGGTGGAGGCATCCTTCCTATCGGTGGCGACACGAGGAACTCTCAATGAAAGCACCAATGTCGGTGTCAAAACCGCGGATCTCGGTAGGGGTCCCGAATCAGGCGTCTAGGCGGATGGTAACAGGAGGCGAGGACACGATGTTTTACCTGGTTCGGGCCCTCTCGATGGAGGTAAAACCCTCACGTCTGCTTGATTAATATTGATGATATGGGTAGTACAAGAGTGGATCTACCACGAGATCAAGGAGGCTAAACCCTAAAGCTAGCCTATGGTATGATTGTTGTAATGTATGTTGTGTCCTACGGACTAAAGCCCTCCGGTTTATATAGACACCGGAGGAGGCTAGGGTTACACATAGTCGGTTACAATGGTAGCAGATCTACATATCCGTATCGCCAAGCTTGCCTTCCACGCCAAGGAAAGTCCCATCCGGACACAGGACGGAGTCTTCAATCTTGTATCTTCGTAGTCTTGGAGTCCGGCGGATGATGATAGTCCGGCTGTCCGGACACCCCCTAGTCCAGGACTCCCTCAGAGGCAATGCCTTTTCACCGAGGCGATAGATGAATCGACTTAAAGCGGCCAAGCATCTAGTAAGCTTCTGGACATCGTGCACACGCACAGGGCGTTTCATTCGGAGTATAGTACCAACTTTTTCTGGGTTGGCGTCGATTCCTCGTTCAGAAACGAGAAAACCGAGTAACTTTCCGCCGGGAACTCCGAATGTGCACTTTGATGGATTAAGCTTGATATCATACCTCCTGAGGTTGGCAAATGTTTCAGCAAGGTCAGTCAACAGGTCGGAACCTTTCCGTGATTTGACCACAATATCATCTATGTATGCTTCCACATTCCAACTGATTTGAGTGAGCAAACACTTCTGAATCATCCTCATGAACGTGGCTCCGACATTCTTGAGGCCGAATGGCATGGTGACATAGGAGAAGCACCCGAATGGAGTGATGAAAGTTGTTTTGATCTCGTCGGGTCCATACAGACGGATCTGATGGTAACCGGAGTAAGCGTCTAAAAAAGACAGGCACTCACATCCCGTAGTCGAGTCGACTATTTGGTCGATGCGGGGGAGAGGAAAATGATCTTTCGGGCTAGCCCGATTGATATGTTTGAAATCAATGCACATGCGAAGTGACTTGTCCTTCTTGGGGACCATGACAACATTGGCGAGCCACTCGGAGTGGCAAATCTCTCGAATAAACTCTGCTGCTAAGAGCCGAGCCACCTCTTCGCCAATGGCCTTTCTCTTCTGGACAGCGGACCGTCGAAGATGTTCTTTGACAGGTTTCACCTTTGAGTCAACTTGTAGACGATGCTCAGCCAGCCCCCTGGGAACACACGGCATGTCAGCAGGCTTCCATGCGAAGATGTCCCAGTTCTCACGGAGGAACTGGATGAGCGCTTCTTCCTATTTGGAATCGAGTGTTGTGGAGATATGAGTCAGAGCAGCACTGGGATCGGTCGGGTGAATGTGAACCGGCTTTGTCTCACTGGACAACTGAAACGCTGACTCTGTAGAGGGCTTCTTGGCTCGCAACAAATCACTCGGATCTGCAGTTTTCTGGTATTCCTACAGCTCTACCACTGCCATCTGAGCATCGGCGATCTTTGAGCCTTTCTGAAAGCACTCTTCCGCCTTCTTCCGATTGCCAGTAATAGTGATCACACCTTTGGGACCAGGCATCTTCATTTTGAGGTACACATAGCATGGTCGAGCCATGAAACGTTCATAAGCTGGCCTGCCCAAAATAGCATGATAAGCACTCTGGAAATCCACCACTTCAAATGTCAACTTTCCTTTGCGGTAATTCTTGGAATCACCGAAAACCACATCAAAACAATTTGGCGAGTGACTCAGCCTTCTTCCCGGAATGACTCCATGGAAACTCATGTTCTTTGGTAATCGAGTCCGCACATCGTAATGCCCATCCCTTTCAATGTTTCTGCATACAATATATTCAGGCCACTGCCACCATCCATCAAGACTTTAGTCAGTCGAGTGCCTTCGACGACTGGGTTGACCACCAAAGCTTGCCTCCCAGGGGTGGCTATATGTGTCGGATGATCGGACTGGTCGAATGTGATGGCGATCTGAGACCACTTCAAATAACTAGGTGTCACCGGAGCAACCATATTTACCTCTCGGTTGATAACTTTCAATCGACTTTTGCTTTCAACATCTAAATCATCAGGGTGGAATTGACTTGGGGATATCCATCATCACTATCTTCTTTGTCTTCAACTTTGTCCGACTCCTTTTCCTTATCTTTGGGTTGTTTCCCCTGGAATTGCTGGATCAAGAGCCGACACTGTCGAGTGGTATGTTTCGGATAAATGAATTTACCCTCCTCATCCTTCTTCGTGTTGATGTGGCGCGGGAAATCCATCACGTCATTCCCTTCCTTGTACTTCACCTTCTTAGGGTTCCCAGACCCTTTGGGCTTCCCTTTAAATTTTCCTTTAGTCACGGCCAAGGCTTCTCCAGGAGCAGCCGGCTCGGCTTTCCGCCTCTGCTTCCGACTGGAGTTTCCTCCCCCGGTTTCATGAGCGGCTGGCTTGTACTTGCCACTCCGGAGCCGATCCTCTTCTTCACCATTGGCATACTTGGTAGCAATCTCCATCATTCAACTCAGGGTCATGTCTCCGGTCCGACCGAATTTCAAACTTAGCTCTCTGTTTTAACGCCTTCCTTGAAGGCCTGATCGCCTGGTGATCGATACATTCTCTACCGTGTGATGTAGAGTGATCCATCTCTGGATGTAATCTCGTAGTTTCATTCGACTTTTGCACACAAACCTGCAGCTCACAACCCCGTTGGTAAACTTGCAAGTTCCTTCAAATGTTCTGACAAACACTCGGGCAAGATCTTCCCAGGTGTAAATGCTGCTAGGTGCCAACTGATTCAGCCATACTCTGGCCGAGCCCTCCAACATAAGTGGTAGGTGTTTCATGGCTACCTCATCATTGTCGTCGCCAATATGAACAACCACTCGGTAGTCCTCAAGCCAAGTATCGGGCTTGGACTCACCAGTGAACCTACTGACTCCAGTCGCCAACCTGAAGTTGGGAGGAATCACCGCGGCCCTGATTGCTCTACTAAAAAACTCTGGTCCTGAGACGTGAACTCTGCTGCTGGTGGGCACATCTCTGTCATGGCCTTCTCGGTGAGCTCTGTTCCGGTCGACCAAACTTGAACGATAATGGATCTCGCATCAAAGCCTGGTTCTCTGGGGTCGACTGGAACCCTTCGCTCAACACTGTACTGGCGTCTGCCATCTTGCTATCGAGGAGCGTACGACCCACCCCGTGGGGGAGGAGTGGGCACTCGACGTCGATCATCGCGATCGAATCGGTCATCATACTGATCACGCTGGCCTCCATGTCCCTCATGCCCCGGGGGCGATCTTGGGCTATGGTCCGACTGGACTGTATTCGCAATGATGGATCTGTTGTGAATCCTATTTCGCGACTGCGATACAGCTGAATTTTGATCTCCTGCTGCCCGGAGTAAATCTCTGATCTTTAGCAAGCCTCTGCCAGCCTCTGACTGGGAGGGATGAATCGACTCTGCTATACGGGCTGCAGCTGCTAGATTCTGAATCGGAATTCGATATACCTGAGTCGGTGGTGGGAAGAGTTGACGTCGACTGGAGTCTGGGACCCGTTGCCGCGCACGCTCGTCGAGTGCTTGCTGGAGGTTCTCTAGTCGAGTGCACTCAGCCAAGTTGGCCAAACGCGCGTCCTCTAAGGCACGAGCCTCGGGGGTTTCTCCAACGATAGGAGTATGCAGCAAATCCATGTTCCGGCGGCGAAGATCTTCCCTTTGTAGCGACGTGAGGGGCTCGGGCTGATATTCTTCGTGGGCGTGCGCCGGATCGCCTCCGCCGTCGAATCCGTCGGTGCCGGGAAAACCGGGAGGACTGCGTGGTCCATTGACCATTAGAACCTCCGCCGCGGATCATCTTTGTCGCTTTTCGGATGCGATCTCTGGAGCGGTCGAACAGGCCATAGAGAGATTCGTCAGGCTCGATCGCCGCAACTTGGGGAGTGGCCGACTAGCGAGCCATCGCGTGCCTCACCCACTGCTGAAGCCTCGACCGACCGGAGCGCTTGCGCCGGCAAGAGACAGGGAGGGAGGATGACACAAGGGTTGACCGATACTGGGTCGACGGTTGCAGAGGAGGGCGCCCTGACGCCTTGCAGCGGAAGTCGTCGCCCAGCAGACGGGAGCTCGTCGATGTCGAGTGGAGCCTCCTGAAGCCAAGCAAAGTCGTCAGCGATGAACGTGAGCGCGCCGAGACGGATCTCGCGGCCCTCAACCAAAACTCTGCCTGAAACCATGATGAAGGAGATCGGAACAATCGCAACTTCTCCAATAGGTCGCAAAGACACCTGCCCCAAGGTGGGCGCCAACTGTCGTGGTTCTAAGTCTGACAGTAGAATAGGGGGTAGGAATGGAGAGGCAAGATCCTAGCAATGGAGTAGTTGTATACGCAAGATGTTTACGAGTTCAGGCCCTTTTCGGAGGAAGTAACAACCCTACGTCTCGGAGCCCGGAGGCGGTCGACTGTATTATGTGCGTATGAGTTACAGGGGTGCGGACCCTTGACACTGAGGAGGGGGGTGGCTTATATAGAGTTTGCCAGACCCCTCCGGCCCTCAGTTATGTAGGGTTTAAAGTACATTAAAATCGGGAGTTACTAGTAACGTCCCACATAAAGTGCTATGATGACCATAAAAGCTACTTAATGACCGACCGTTTGTTTGCAGACTGACTTTAGATATCCTGGCGGTCAAGTGGTTGGCTTCATGGTCGAGTGTTGTAGGACCTTGAAGTATGTCTAGAGGGGGGGTGATTAGACTACTTGACCAATAAAAACTTAACCTTTTCCCAATTTTAGAGTTTGGCAGATTTTAGCTACTTCAGGATAAGTCAAGCAATCATCACACAATTCAAGCAAGCATGCAAAGAGTATATAGGCAGCGGAAATTAAAGCATGCAAATTGCAAGAAAGTAAAGGGAAGGGTTTGGAGGATTCAAACGCAATTGGAGACAAGGATGTTTTTGGCATGGTTCCGATAGGTGGTGCTATCGTACATCCACGTTGATGGAGACTTCAACCCACGAAGGGTAGCAGTTCTTGAGTCCATGGAGGCTCCACCCACGAAGGGTCCACGAAGAAGCAACCTTGTCTATCCCACCATGGCCGTCGCCCATGAAGGACTTGCCTCACTAGCGGTAGATCTTCACGAAGTAGGCGATCTCCTTGCCCTTACAAACTCCTTGGTTCAACTCCACAATCTTGTCGGAGGCTCCCAAGTGACACCTAGCCAATCTAGGAGACACCACTCTCCAAGAAGTAACAAATGGTGCGTTGATGATGAACTCCTTGCTCTTGTGCTTCAAATGATAGTCTCCCCAACACTCAACTCTCTCTCATAGGTTTTGGATCTGGTGGAAAGAAGATTTGAGTGGAAAGCAACTTGGGGAAGGCTAGAGATCAAGATTCATATGGTAGGAATGGAATATCTTGGTCTCAACACATGAGTAGGTAGTTCTCTCTCAGAAAATGGTAAGTTGGAAGTGTAGGTTCGTTCGATGGCTCTCTCCACGAATGAAGAGGAGGTGGAGGGGTATATATAGCCTCCACACAAAATCTAACCGTTACACACAATTTACCAAACTAGGTGGGACTGATTCAACAGACTCGATCGGACCGATTTAGTAAACCTAGTGACCATTAGTGATTTTCGGTGGGACTGACATGCATCTCGGTGAGACCGATTCAGTTAGGGTTAGGGCATAACGTAATCTCGGTAAGACCGATTACACAAACTCGGTGAGACCGATTTGGTAATAAGCTTTCCAGAGAGTTGGTTAGGTAAACTCGGTGGGACTGATTTGCTCTTTTTGGTGAGACCGAAATGTTACAAAAAGGAAACAGAGAGTTTACATTGCAATCTCGGTGGGACCGATCGCTCACTTCGGTTAGACCGAAACGTTACAAAGGGAAACAGAGAGATTACAATCCCATCTCGGTGAGACCGAGATCCCTATCGGTTAGACCGATTTGCTTAGGGTTTGTGGCAGTGGCTATGACTTGGAAATCGATGGCGTCGGATAGGAAGGATCGGTGTGACCGATTTTGGCTTTGGGTTTAGGTCATTTGTGGATGTGGGAAAGTAGCTGAGGGTTTTGGAGCATATCACTAAGCACATGAAGCAAGAGGCTCATTAAGCAACACCTCATCCCTCCTTGATAGTATTGGCTTTTCCTATAGACTCAATGTGATCTTGGATCACTAAAATATAAAATGAAGAGTCTTGAGCTTTTGAGCTTGAGCCAATCCTTTGTCATTTGTATTTTGGGGGATCCACTTTCATCATCCATGCCATGCCGTTCATTGAGCTTTCCTAAAATAATAGTCTTGGAATAGCATTAGCTCAATGAGCTATATGTTGTTATGAATTACCAAAACCACCTAGGGATAGTTGCACTTTCAATCTCCCCCTTTTTGGTAATTGAGGACAACATATAGATCAAAGCTTCGACAAATGATAATAAGATTGAATAACATCGTCGCTTTGAGAAGTATGTGATAAGCAAAAGCTCCCCTAAATTTGTGCATAGTTTAAGATTTGTTTTGGACTGCAAATGCACAATGAATTAGGCTCATGGGTTACTCTTCCATGTCACATACATCATGGTGGATCGCTCAAAATAATAAACATTGAATACATGCACTCATCACCAAGCAAAGTGAATGATCACATAAGATAGATAGGATAATATCATAAAACATGCATAAGTGTAGCTTATGATCAAACACATGATCATCAATGTCTCACAAGCATAGTATCTCAACCGATCAAAAGCAAACAAGTTTAAACCATCAAATAAAGCAAGAGAGAACAAAAGCAACACTCTCTGTCTCGAAGCCTATGATCTATACATTTTTCTCCCCCTTTGGCAACAAGTTACCAAAAAGTTCATAGAAAATGCATAGTGCTAGATCGACTCTCGGGCTTGATCTTACGGTGGTGGTGTCTGATAACTCCAAGGACGAAGGCTTTAATTGAAGTAGAGGGTCTTTGGAGTGGATCTTTGGAGCTGGTTGCACTTTGGACCTGAAGGCGCGTGGTCGGTCTTTGAAGTTGTTGCTCTAGTGTCTGTCATTGGCACTGCAACTGACCTCTGGGCTCTAGGCACTCTAGCAAACACATTAGTTGTAGTCTTGCCCTGCCTCTCCTGCATATCATCCTGCAGTTGCTCCACAACTGACTGTATCTCAGTTACTTTGACATCAAGGTCATGGAATTTGAGTTCCATGATTCTCTCCAAGCTCTCCTGATTCTGAGTGAGGGTGGCCAGTCCCTTCTCAATCCTCAGTGTTGATGCTATCAAGTAACCAAGCTGCTCCTGCTTGTTCTTCAAGAAATATTTAGATGCCTCCTCTTGAGTTGGCATCCTGGCAGCCTTCTCCTTCTTTGCCTTCTCCTTCTTCTCTTGAGCTTGAACTGATGATGGGTCATTCTCATTCATGACAACCTCATTGTCCTCAAAGTCTGGATAAAGTGGTAAGTGTTCCTTATCCAATTGATATTTCCCTGTTCCCATCTTTGAGTTGATCAATTCCTAAATCTGAGGTGCATATCCACAGCTCCTCTTCTGATCTGCTGCAGTCCTCTTAATGGTTTCAATCATTAGGCTCATGACTTTAAACTTTTGTGGCACATCAAACACATGCAACATGTTGATGGCATGCCCTCTGATCATGTTATGGTCACCAGACTTGGGCAACAGAGTGTGCCTCAGAATCCAATTGATTGTTGGCAACCCTGACAGCAGAAAATGAACTGATCCAAACTTGTGAGTCTCAATTGCCTTGTCTGGGATTTCCTTGTACATGTGAGCCATGGAATTGTGATCCATCTTCTTCTTTGCATAGATATCCAGGTCATCCTCATTTTCCTTTGGGGCATTTATCGGTCTTGCCCATTCTTCAACAAGGATTGGTACCTTGTACCTTGGACATCAAACAATTCTTCCATCTGGTAAAAGTGTCTTTGTGGAGTAGAACTGCATGATAAGCTCATCATTCCAGTGGGTGAACTTTTGTCCAACAAAATCAGCAACTCCACAAGCAACAAAGCTTTCTTGCACTCCAGGATAGTGCTCTTCATTGTCCTTGATGTAGATCCAGTCGACCCACCTCATGTCACAAACTATGGGCTTCTTATCCAACAGAATTGTCTCATAGAAGTCCTGTTGCTCCTTTGTATGGAACCTGTAGTCAACAGTACTCCTTCTCCTTGAAGCATATGGATCTTCCAACCTCCACAGCCTCAGCTCTGAATCCTTCCTGATCCTCATGTCCTCAGCCACAGGATGGGCATCATTGTGGTCTGGTATCTTGGGTTTGAGCTTCCTTAGGACCTGTCCTTCTTCATCTTCCTCTTCAGCAACATTTGGCACTGGGGCCTTGTTCTTCTCAGCAGCTGGAATACTCCTAGTATTCCTTTTTGGTAGTTGCTTGGCCTTGGATGTAGCTTTGGGTGCTTCCTTGGGCTTAGGTGTTCTCTTGGCAGGAACTTTCTTGTTGAGGTCTGGCTTGGTATTCTTTGCTGAGCCATATTCCTTCTTGAGCACTACTTTCTTGGAAGTAGCCTCATCTTCTTCAGCTTTGTAGTCCTCATCCTCTGAGTCTGAGGTTCTCTTCCTCCTTTGCTTGGTAGCAGCCTTAGGCAGATTGCTTGGAGTGCTTCTACTCCCTTCATCTGTAGTTGAGGGACTAGTGCCTTCACTCAAGTCCACCTGCTCTTCTGACCTGTTCTGGCTGTCACTCTGGTCTGACATGCTGCAAAAGCTGACTGCTGACCCTGTGAAGAGTTGTAGATGAGATAGAATAGATGAGCATCACAAAATGCAGAGATTTTTGCAAAAGACTGACTCAAAAATTCAGTTTTAGTTTTCCACAGAAAGCATTTCGGATCAACCAATTTTCAAACTCGGTGATACCGAAGCAGTTTCGGAACCTAAACTGATGATCTCGGTTGGATCGAGTCACAGTTTGGTGGCACCGAGACTGCTAGGGTTTCACAAAGTCCTCAAATCGGTCGCACCGATTAGTAATTCTCGGTCAGACCGAGAGTCACTAGTGCAATGGCATAAGCCAAATCGGTGAGACCGAGTTTTTCAACTCGGTGGGTCCGAGATGGTTTCGGCAGAAACCTAACCCTAAAAATTTGAATCCCATCTAATCTACGGACTATATTGAGTGGATAGGATTGTTTCAATCGTGGCAAGATTCAATAAGAGTACAATGTGCTAGGAATCAGATGTGGATAGCACAAAGATCGTGTCCATACCCTAGCTTGGCAGTGGACTCGCTACGGCGGCAACGGCGGGGACGAAATCCGTTGACAGCGGCGGAGACCAGCGACAGGAGGCTGCTAGCGACGAGGAGACGATCCGAAGACCTTCGATGGCAGAGCGAGCTATTGCGCAGGCGAAGGGTTTCGGAGAAATTTCCAAAATTTTGCACGTGACTATATATAGCCCGACCCTGTCGGTGTGACCGAGTGGAACAACTCGGTGGCACCGAGATGCATAACGTGTACGATTCTGACCGAATCGGTGTGACCGAAAAGTTCAAATCGGTTGCACCGAGATTGAAAACTCAGATCAACTTAATGATCTCGGTAGGACCGAAACGGAGGAATCGGTCAGACCGAGAGTCACAAAGAGGTTTTGGAAGTTTAAGTCCATGACGAATCGGGGACTCCGAGTGCTCCTCACACAGAGTGGTTCGAATCTGACTTGATCAAATTTTGTGATGTAGCATGAATAGAGTTTGAGACGAGAAATGCATAGATAGCTAGAGAAAGTTCTTAGGCATTCTTGTCCATCGACTTGGCAAAAAGAAAAGAAACCAAACAATCAAAACAACAAGTGGATGTCCTTGAATGAGAAAAATATGCACCAACATGCTCACACATAAAATGGCAAATGAAATATGTGGCAAAGCATGCACAACCAATTCTAGCATCTATCAAGCAATTGGCGATGACTAGGTCATCTATATATGAGTATATTGACTTAGGAGTCAAATGAGAACATTTGATCATAGGTCATACTCATCATTTAAGCTCAAGTGGGGTTACCACTTTTACATAATGCATTGATATGTTCACACCATTAGAGTTGCTTTGACTCAATTCTTATAGTTAAGCTCCCCCTAGATGCGAGATCCCCCCTTAGAGGGATGAACTAACCTTGGGTTTTGTCGATGATGACTTCATGTAGGTGTCGAAGATGTGGATGCTCAATGTTGATGTAGATCATTTGGAGCAATCCTTTGGAGTGAGTTGCACTTTCAACTTACCTACATGGGTTAGTCCCACAAGGAACAAACAAGAATATCCATAGACATAGAGTGATGCACACATAAGATGATGTCCATGAAATCATTAGGTTACCTTGTCCCTTGCCTTACCAACATGAGGGTTTGTGACTCCTTGAACCAGTGCAAGATGTGGAAGTTGATTGCACTTGTTCTTGCCAAAATGATATGAGTGAAGAATGTTGGCGGAGTCGCCCTCAAGAACTCTCTAGTTCTTCTTCTTCGGGATCCACATCATCTTGATAGGAATCCTTGGAGTTGTAGTTGTACTTGATGAAGTAGAACTTGACGTAGTCTTGGGAACCCACTTGAACGAGGCTTTAGGTGCTTCTTCAAATGCATCAATCTCTTCTTGAAGCTTGTCCTTGCCTTTGTTCTTGTGGTCTTGTAGTGGAAGGTCATCTTGAGCTTGTGTTCCCTTGAAGGAAGTAGGATCATACTTCTCTTGTCGAGCAACAAACTTTGTCTTGGGGTATTGATCTTCTTCCCACTCAACTCCATTGGCATTGAACTTTCGTTCAAAACCAACACCTTGATTCTTCCGGTGCCTTCCTTGCTTGCGTACAATTTCCTCGAATTGCTTACTCCCGGCAAGGATCTTGTAAACACCTTTCTCTATAATTCCCTTCAATAAGCTATTTTCTTGCTCAAGTGTAACTTGGCTAAGAGAATCATTAGTGGAATCAAGAGAACTACTAGAAGCAACAATATTGGATTTGACATTATTATTGTTACTACTAGAGGAAGTATCTTTCTTGTACTTGTTACTAGACTTGACTTGAGGCATGTAAGTACATAAGAGTAAACGCTTGGCAATGTAAGAAGAATTTTTCTTGCGGAGATCATCATTGATTGCTTTTAAGAACTCATGCTCTTGCTCAAGATTGAGCTTTTCAAAGCGTAACTTCTCATGAGCCCTTAAAAGTTCTCGATGATCTTCGAAGATAGTTTCATGAGCCAACTTAAGAGTGTTTAGTTCTTTAGTTAGAAGCTCAATCTTCTCCTTATCATTGTCATTTGTTTTATCTTGATTAGCATGATTAATTGACGTTTCATCATAGTATTCATCACTAGAGTTGTCAACAAGTAAATCATCATCCACAAGCAAGTCATCTTCATCACTATTGAAATCAACATACTCAGGATGTGTTACCTTTGGACCTTTAGCCATGAAGCATCTTCCAACACCTTCATTTGGTGAATCAAATATGTCGTAGGAGTTGGTTGACACAAGTGCTAGACCGACAACACCTTCATCTTGAGTATATTCGGAGTCCGAGTGATAGCTTCTCTCGGAGTGATTGTCAGAGTCGGAGCCGGATACCCATTCACCAACATGAGCTTGATGTCTTCATTTTGTGTAGCTCCTTGATGACTTGTCCTTCCTTTCCGAATCCTTGCTTCTCCGTGAGGGTATTCGTTCATAACGATCATCTCTACTCCTCCTCTCTCTTGGTGGTGATTCTTCTCTTTTGCTTCTTCTTCTTGGAGAATCTTATCTTCTTTTGTAGGGTGTCGTACACTCATTGGAATAGTGTCCGGGTCTCCCACAATTGTAGCAATTGCATTCTCGACTAGAAGATCTTTTGTCATTGTAAGACCTTGACTTGGAGCTTCTTTCTTTGCTTCTACTCTTGTAGAATTTGTTGAAGTTCTTCACCATTAAGCTCAATTCTTCATTGAAGGTTTGTTTCTCACTTGATGATGTGGGGGCTTCACTTGAGGCTTTGTAAGCACCACTTGACTTGTTGTGAAGTTCCTCCTTATCCTTGAGTGACATCTCATGAGCAACAATTCTTCCAATGACTTCCGTTGGCTTGAGATCTTTGTAGTTTGGCATCATTTGAATCAATGTGCTGCGGTATCATACTTTCCATCCAATGCTCTTAGGATCTTCTTGATGATGAATTTGTCGGTCATCTCTTCACTCCCTAAGCCGGCAATCTCATTTGTGATAAGAGCAAGCCAAGAGTACATTTCAGCGACACCTACACCATCCTTCATTTTGAACTTGTCAAGCTGACTTTGGAGCACATCCAACTTGGATTCCTTGACGGATTCGGTACCTTCATGCATATCAATCAAAGTATCCCAAATTTTCTTTGCATTCTCAAGACGGTTGATTTTGTTGAATTCTTCGGGGCACAATCCGTTGAAGATGATATCACAAGCTTGAGCGTTGTATTGCAGCATCTTCAATTCTTCCGCATTAGCTTCACGGTTCGGTTCTCTCCCATCGAAAAATTCACCTTGCAAGCCAATACAAATAATTGCCCAAACGGCGGGGTTATGTCCAATAATATGCATTTTCATCTTATGCTTCCAACTAGCAAAATTAGTACCATCAAAGTAAGGACTTCTCGGTGATAATTTCCTCGCTAGGCGCCATACTCTCCTAGGTTGTGAAACCAAGGCTATGACCACCAAAAGCTATGGAAATCAAAGCAAATGGAGACCAAAGCTCTGATACCACTTGTAGGACCTTGAAGTATGTCTAGAGGGGGGTGATTAGACTACTTGACCAATAAAAACTTAACCTTTTTCCAATTTTAGAGTTTGGCAGATTTTAGCTACTTTAGGATAAGTCAAGCAATCATCACACAATTCAAGCAAGCATGCAAAGAGTATATAGGCAGCGGAAATTAAAGCATGCAACTTGCAAGAAAGTAAAGGGAAGGGTTTGGAGGATTCAAACGCAATTGGAGACACGGATGTTTTTGGCGTGGTTCCGATAGGTGGTGGTATCGTACATCCATGTTGATGGAGACTTCAACCCATGAAGGGTAACGGTTGAGCGAGTCCACGGAGGGCTCCACCCACGAAGGGTCCACGAAGAAGCAACCTTTTCTATCCCACCATGGCCGTCGCCCACGAAGGACTTGCCTCACTAGCGGTAGATCTTCACGAAGTAGGCGATCTCCTTGCCCTTACAAACTCCTTGGTTCAACTCCACAATCTTGTCGGAGGCTCCCAAGTGACACCTAGCCAATCTAGGAGACACCACTCTCCAAGAAGTAACAAATGGTGCGTTGATGATGAACTCCTTGCTCTTGTGCTTCAAATGATAGTCTCCCCAACACTCAACTCTCTCTCATAGGTTTTGGATCTGGTGGAAAGAAGATTTGAGTGGAAAGCAACTTGGGGAAGGCTAGAGATCAAGATTCATATGGTAGGAATGGAATATCTTGGTCTCAACACATGAGTAGGTAGTTCTCTCTCATAAATGGTAAGTTGGAAGTGTAGGTTTGTTCTGATGGCTCTCTCCACGAATGAAGAGGAGGTGGAGGGGTATATATAGCCTCCACACAAAATCTAACAGTTACACACAATTTACCAAACTCGGTGGGACCGATTCAACAGACTCGATCGGACCGATTTAGTAAACCTAGTGACCGTTAGTGATTTTCGGTGGGACTGACATGCATCTCGGTGAGACCGTTTCGGTTAGGGTTAGGGCATAACGTAATCTCGGTAAGACCGATTACACAAACTCGGTGAGACTGATTTGGTAATAAGCTTTCCAGAGAGTTGGTCAGGTAAACTCGGTGGGACCGATTTGCTCTTTTCGGTGAGACCGAAATGTTACAAAAAGGAAACAGAGAGTTTACATTGCAATCTCGGTGGGACCGATCGCTCACTTCGGTTAGACCGAAACGTTACGAAGGGAAACAGAGAGATTACAATCCCATCTCGGTGAGACCGAGATCCCTATCGGTAAGACCAATTTGCTTAGGGTTTGTGGCAGTGGCTATGACTTTTGGAATCAATGGCGCCATATAGGAAGAATCGGTGTGACCGATTTTGGTTTTGGGTTTAGGTCATTTGTGGATGTGGGAAAGTAGCTGAGGGTTTTGGAGCATATCACTAAGCACATGAAGCAAGAGGCTCATTAAGCAACACCTCATCCCTCCTTGACAGTATTGGCTTTTCCTATAGACTCAATGTGATCTTGAATCACTAAAATATAAAATGAAGAGTCTTGAGCTTTTGAGCTTGAGCCAATCCTTTGTCCTTAGTATTTTGAGGGATCCACTTTCATCATCCATGCTATGCCATTCATTGAGCTTTCATGAAATAATAGTCTTGGAATAGCATTAGCTCAATGAGCTATATGTTGTTATGAATTACCAAAACCAGCTAGGGATAGTTGCACTTTCAAGTGTCTTCAAGTCCGTCTAGTGGAATCCTTCCAGGTCGACTAACAAGTGGTTTCTTCTAGAGATGTCCTTGGGGAGGGTATCTTGGACAGGCCCATGACCCTACCCTAGGTACATGGGTTCATCACTACCTACCACTTGTTTATCATGCTTCCCATATTGCCATGTCAAGCTTCTAACCCACTTTCCTAGCAAACCGGTGTTGGGATATGTTACCGCTTTTGCTCAACCCCTCTTATAGCGTTGTTAGTTGCAGATGAAGTTGAAGATTGCTCCATGTTGGAACATGATTATGCTGGGATATCACAATATCTAATATTTAATTAATGCATCTATATACTTGGCAAAGGGTGGAAGGTTTGGCCTTTTGCTCGGTGTTTTGTTCCACTCTTGCCTCCCTAGTTTCCGTCATACCGGTGTTATGTTCCTTGATTTTGTGTTCCTTACGCGGTTGGGGTTATGGGACCCCCTGGACAATTCGCTTTGAATAAAACTCCTCCAGCAAGGCCCAACCTTGGTTTTAACATTTGCCTACCACCACCTATACTTTTCCCTTGGGAGTTGCAGACCCGAGGGTCATCTTTATTTTAACCCCCCCGGGTCAGTGTTCCTCTGAGTGTTGGTCCAACCTGGGAGATGTCTGGCGCCCCCTGGGCAACCAGGGTCTATGCCAAACCGACGTCTGGCCCATCAGGTGTGCCCTGAGAACGAGATACATGCGACTCCTATCGGGATTTGTCGGCACATCGGGCGATCTTGCTGGTCTTGTTTTACCATTGTCGAAATGTCTTGTAACCGGGATTCCGAGACTGATCGGGTCTTTCCGGGAGAAGGAATATCCTTCGTTGATCATGAGAACTCGTGATGGGCTAAGTTGGGACACCCCTGCAGGGTATAAACTTTCGAGAGCCGTGCCCGCGGTTATGTGGCAGATGGGAATTTGTCAATATCCGATTGTAGAGAACTTGACACTTGACTTAATTAAAATGCATCAACCGCGTGTGTAGCTGTGATGGTCTCTTTTCGGCGGAGTCCTGGAATTGAACATGGTTTGGGTTATGTTTGAACGTAAGTAGTTCAGGATCACTTCTTGATCACTTCTAGCTTCACGACCGTTGCGTAGCTTCTCATCTTACTCTTAATTGCGTATGTTAGCCACCATATTTGCTTAGCGCCTGCTTCAACTCCACCTCATTACCACATCCTACCCATAAGCTTAAATAGTCTTGATCTCACAGGTTTTAAGATTGTTGAGTCCTCGTAACTCACAGATACTACCAAAATAGTTATAGGTGCCGATGATACCAGTGCATGTGATGCTACCGAACTCAAGTGGGAGTTCGACGAGGAACTTGGTCGTTACTGTTTCGTTTCCTGATGATCAGTAGTGTAGCCCAGTTGGGACGATCGTGGATCTAGCATTTGGGGTTATCTTCTTTTCATTTGGATTTGACCGTAGTAGGTCTATGTGTGTGTTTTGGATGATGTATGAATTATTTAAGTTTTGTGTGAAGTGGCGATTGTAAGCCAACTCTCTTTATCCCATTCTTGTTCATTACATGGGTTTGTGTGAAGATGACCCTTCTTGCGACAAAACCACAATGTGGTTATGCCTCTAAGTCGTGCCTCGACACGTGGGAGATATAGCCGCATCGTGGGCGTTACAAATATCAATATGAAGATAATAAGGAATGACCAGACCCTTAGCTTGGGGATGCCCAAGGCACCCCAAGGTAATATTTAAGGAAGATCCAAACAACTAAGCTTGCGGATGCCCCGGAAGGCATCCCCTCTTTCGTCTTCAACCGGTATCCTCACTTGGAGCTATGTTTTCATTCGTCACATGATATGAGTTTTACATGGAGCGTCATTTTCTTTTGTTAGGATTTGCTTTCTGTTATTTAGAATAATATTTGCATCTTTATTTTTAATAAAAATGCCAAGGATAGCCTTTACCATGCTTATTTTGCAAGTGTATGTGTTGCTGTTTCGAAACAGAAAGTTTGCCACTGTTGCAAAAATTCCCTAGAAAAGTCAGAATGTGATAATATGTTAAAACTTTTTGCACAATAAGCTCTAATATTTTTTTACAATGTGTTAAATTTTCATAATTTTTGAAGTTAAATAAGTATTGATACTCTTGCATTCTTTACAGACTGTACTGTTTTGGCAGATTGCTGTTATGTTTGCATTGTTCATATGTTTGCTTGTTTAATGATTCTATTTGAGGATAGGAGTATTAAATATGCAGAGGCATTTAGTATGCAATGTTGAATAATAATTTTGGTGATTTTCTACATTAGAGAATGATAAGGTTTTTGCATTGGTTTATACTAACTTATCTCACGAGTTCTTGTTGAGTTTTCTGTGGATGAAGTTTTTAAGATTTAGGGAAACCATGATATAAAAGGGGTTAAGGAGACACAAAAGCTCAAGCTTGGGGATGCCCAAGGAACCCCAAGATAATATTTCAAGAAGTCTCAAGCATCTAAGCTTGGGGATTCCCCAGTAGGCAAACCACCTTTCTTCTCCAACAATTATCGGTTAGTATCGGTTGAGCCTAAGTTTTTGCTTCTTCACATGATGGGTGCTATTCTTGGAATGCCATTTTGTTTTGTTTTGCTTGCTTTTTTAATAAAATACTTATATCTGAAAGTTTTTTAAATAAAAGAGAGTCCTCACATAGCTACCCATTTACATAACTACTCGCTTGATCTTCACTTATATCTTTTTAGAGTAGCTTGTCATTTACTCTTGTACTTCACTTATATCCTATGAGTAAATTGTTGAATGAATTGAATATCATGAAACTGAAATTATATCATGCCTAGTGGTAGCTTCACATTGTGTTGTAGGGTGGAAACCTAAGTGAAGATCTTTCACGAGTTGGAGGGGGAATCCCCAAGAACAAGATGAACGCAAGAGAGAAAACAAGAGGAACACTCAAGAACAAGTCCAATCACACATCCAATAGACCAACAAACACACAAGATCCACAAGGTACATGAACAATCAAAGGGAAACAAGATACATGGTAGATTTCATCCCAAATCCTATGAAGGAGATGAGGGCTTGAATCCCTAGGGATCTTCTCCAAGAGGAGGGCTTGATCTCCAAGAGGAGGCCTTGATCTCCAAGAGGAGCTTCTCCAAGAGGAGGTCTAGATCTCCAAAAGGAGGAAGATGAGTAAATCTCTCTCTTTATCTATCCAATACTTTGCTATCCCTCTAAATGAGCTAGGTGGGGGGTACTTATAGTCTAGGGGCGAAATAAGATGGGAAGATGGGTCCAAGGGCAAAAGCCCAAAAAGGCACGCAGGCCCTCTAAGGGGTCCGGGCACCCGGGGGTCCTAGGCTCGGGCACCCGGGGTAGATGCAGGGGCTGGGCAGTCGAGGCCGGGCACCAGGGGTCCAAAGCCCGAGCACCCGGGTGTGCTGGCGGCCGGGCGAGGAGGGCAGACATCTGGGCCCTTTGGCGGGCACCGGGGCCGGAAGGGGCCAGTGGAGGAGGGCCGGCACCCGGGGTTGGTGGCCCGGGCACCCGGGGCGGCGGTGGCAGCTCCCAGCGAGGGGTCGGGCACCCGGGGCCTATTGGCCGGGCACCTGGGGTGCTCAGGGGTGCCACCCAGGCAGCGGCCGAAGGCCCGGGCACCCGGGGCATGAAGGGTCGGGCACCTGGGGGGTTCAGCGCCTCCGTGACTTCGTGCTTCGGCCCCTCTCCCTCCTTCTCCTTCTCCTCGGTTGCTTGTGGCTCCCTCCTAGCTTCTTCACGATCATGTCCTTGGTACCTAAGAATGCACAATGTATCCATTTGAGGCGGAACCTGACTCTCGTGTGAATCCGAATGAAACTCGAAGAGGAAAGAATTCACCTTGGTCTCGATGGTGCGTGCACGTGCTCTTGTCATTGGTCCTTGAGGTGCTTGACGAGTTGAAGTAGAGTCCATGGGGATGATGTAGGGATGCTCTGTATCATCTCCCCTCCCTTGGGAGAGATCTGTCCACGGATCGTGATCTTCATCACCATGGGAAAGAGAGGGCGTCGCCGTGTAGAAGTGGACAACCACCAGGTACTCATCATCGTCAAGCTTGAAATGGGCACTCTCCAATGTTGCACTGTCTCGTGATTCCTTCAAAAGGAGCAAGTAGAACAAATACTTGGAAAAACAAATGCGGTTAGCGTTAGAGCAACACCAAGCATTCAAGAGGTGATTCACCAAACAAGTGTCATCATCAAGCATAGCATATGGTGTGATAAGGGAGGGTGGCATGGCATGTAAGCACATAACTTGAGCACATGGAAAATCATCATGGAAACAAGCATGCAAAGGTGAGGTAAAGATGCTAAAACGGTAGACAAGAGAACAAGCATCAACCTTAAGATCATAGCAAGCATGCATAAGACCTTCAATGAACGGTCTATGGTAGGCATAAGAGTCATTCACAACACCAAATGAAAGGCAATGTCTAAACACATGGGTCAACTGCAAGACAACACAAGCATAATGTGCATATGGTGTCTTGAAAATCAAGTGGCACTCAACACAATAGAGAGAGAAATTGTTCATCATGTGTGATGCAATCAAATCAATCATGTGACAAGCAATGGGACATGGCATATGTGAAGGAATGACATTGTTGCAACCAAACATATGATAGGAGCAAGTAATCCAAGAATTGGATGCAACATGAGAAAGCATAGGAATCAAGTCGTGCGAACTAGTGGAGCGAAGATGCAACACACTAGAGGAAATCATGGCAATCATGTCATGTGTGCAAGTAGTAGGCATAGGCAATAATGCACATGACATGTCGCAAGCACGAACACAAAGCAAGATCATAGTATCATCATAAGCATAGGTCATAGGTAGAACATGGCAATAACAAGCAATATCTCCACCAAGCTTGCAAATACACATACACGTAGTAGAATCAATCATCATGTGTAATGCAAAGCATGGGTCACAAATGCATGGCAAAGACATAGGAATGAGCATATCATGCAAACTGAACATGGCAAGATGTGCATAGAATATGTAATGGACAATAGCCCATAGCCAAGTGAGGGCCATGTACAAGAAATGCGCGAAGTCTTTGCACGAAGAAAGCGGTGGGAAAGACACTCCATGGAATCCCAAGTCATCATTGCTCTCGAGAGCTCGTTTTGTCAACTCATGGGATTGTGAGGTTGACAAGTATTCATGGGTACCTACACAAAGGAGACACAAACCAAAGAAAGTGTGTGCGTGGTAAATGTACACATCATCCATCATGATGTGTATGTGCACGTGAGTGTTAGCACAAGATAAGCATCGCTCAAAGAAATTTGAGGCATGATAGAGAAATATGTCATCCATCAAGCAATGATAGTTATTGTGTTCAACATGATTGGGACGCAAATTATAGAAAGTGTGTGGCACAAAAATATCATTTTCATTCATGGAGAGCATATGGTGCACACAATCAAGGGAATTATGCAAAGAACGGGATGTAGCAAAATCTCCTAATGGGTATGAGGAAACTATGGGGGTCTCCTCATGAGCAATAGCGGAAGCATAATATGGAGAATATTGACAACATGGCAAACAATGCATTCCCGAAGCTAGGTGGTCATGGCATGGCATATGAGATAAATGATGCAAAGGGAGCATATCAATATTATCACAAGAAAAACAAATGCCAATAACTAAGGGCTTGTCATCTATGCCATATGTGCAAATTGGGTTTATGTTGATGGCATAGGCATAGTCACTATGAAGAGATTGCAAATATGACATATTGTTGATCTCATGCATAGCATATGACAAGTCAAGAGGATTGTCAAACATGATGTGACCAAGATAATTATCACAAGAAATCCTATGTAACATGGCATCACAACTAATAGACTCCACGTGGCAATCATCAAACTCATCATAAATGGGTAAATCATCACATGGGGAAATCATACTAGCATGAAGCATGGTAATAGGTGGATCAACATCATGCAAGCAATCAATGTCTAGAATGTCCACTAGTGGGACTAGAGCATCACCTTCACCTATGTTACCTTGTTCATTCCACTCAAGTGGTGTAGGTGAGGTGGCAAAGACCAAATGGTGGTCATCATCTTCATCTTGATGGAACCATGTGGGGGGTGCATCGTATTCCACCATGGCCATCGTCTTGTCCATAGGAAGGACGAAGTCGTCGCGGATCGGCGCATCATCATATATGGGACCTAGCACCAAATGAGAAGACACAATAGAGGTAGAGTCAAGTTGTTAGCAATGCAAATGCCCTCACGTGCCCTATCAACTTCCTCACTCTCTCTATGTGGTTGTGGCTCACTCACTCCCTCATGGTAGGTGCACGCGATGTCACATATGGTGGAGTCACTCATCTCACTCAAGTGGTGGGGGTTGTGGCTCTCCTCACATGGGAATTGTGGCAACTCATCATATATGGGGCTAGTGGTGAAGTCACTCTCACTCTCCATATGGTGGCAAAAGTCACTCAAGTCATCATACATCATCGTGGTCGAAGGGAAAATCCCATGCTCAACCATCTCGTCACCGTTGTCGTGGAGGAAGGCCAATGTAGGCGTACTCGTCGGACGTAGGCGAAGATGCCATACGTCCAAAGGCGAAGATGCCTTGATGACACTTGGCGAAGATGCCAAAGTGGTCGTAGTATACGTAGCTCCATCTTGGTGGTGCTTGTCTCGCGGTCTTCTCTTGTGCTCATGATGTCTGGTCGTAGCTTGATGTAGAGCTTTTTGGGACTTGTAGGTGTACGCATCGCGAGCAGCTTCATCTTGATGGTGTTGTGGTGCTTGATCTCGATAACGTTCTGAAGATTGGCCACTTGAGCGTCGCCACCTTGAAGATGACGAAGGGGAAGAAGAATTGTAGTTGGCCAGCATGTCTCGTACTTGATCCCTTTGTTCAGCCAACTTGGTGTCGAGGTAGTCCCTTATCCTTGCTTTGTTTTGGCGAATGTCGATGGCGAGTCACTCAATGCCTTGCATTGCTCGTTGTAGTCCGAAGATGGACGTTTTAGTGATGTAGTTGTTCGCGTTGTCGTTGTCGTGGAAGACCGGAGATGAAATGCCTTGCCTATCCATCACAAGACTCGAGTAGAGGTGAGTAGGAAATGAGATAAACAATGCCAAGTTACCTTTTCCCAAAGTTGAGGATGTATCCCATTTCACTCAATGTGAGATGAAAGAATAGTGGAATTGGTACCGGACTTGTTCACTCACACCTATCAAGTAAAGCCTATGGTGAAGCTCGGTGAGGATAGTGGCACAAAAAATTTGATGCAAAATGTTAGCAAGAGTCAATAATGTTGGAAAAGATTCACAAATTCGCAAGAGAAACAAGTAGACAAATAGCAATATGTGGCACACGGAAACACACACATGGATAGATAAATGGGGTCGTGCAACTAAGGAATGAGCACAAAATGTGGAATCCATGGAAAATGCTCGTGTTGCACAACTCAAGAGAGATGCTAGCATGATTGCTCAATAGGCGGATATGACACTTGTGCACAACCTATAAGATCAAAATGTATGAGCCTTCAATCCCAAGAATGCTATGTGTATGATGTTCCCGATGTTCCTCTCAAGATGATCCAAGATGATCGGATATGACAATCTTATGTGCAATGTGGTATGATGCTATGGCTCTTGCTCACAAGCTCTTTGCTCTCTTTTTCCTTTTTTGCTTAAAAGCTTATTCTCTCTCTCTTTTATTTTGTATTGCCACTTATGCGAAATGCACAAACCAAGATAGCAATTGTGTATATGCATGAACGATCTTGTGACACAAGGGATGATATGATGATACCAAGATGACACCAATATGATATGGTATGTATGCAATGGAAGCTATGGATCACTAATGTGCACAAGTAACATTGTCGGCAATACTCAAATGGCTAGTCTCGATTAGCAAGTGACGCAAAATGGGCTAAGGGGTTAACGAAGTAATGTCAAGAATGTACAATGAAGGGATACCATGATACCAAGGTGATACGGAGGTTACCGTTCTTGCTTATAGTTAGGTTGTCAAAATGGTGAAGTGGTAGATGTCGATGATGACCTCGTGGTGATGATGAGTGGCGGTGTTCTTGATGTAGATACCAAGATGATGTAGGCCCGTCCCTAAGTAGCCGAAACACCTTAGGAAACGGTAAAAAACTGCGAACTCAAAATCTCAAGGAAAATGTCAAATGGTGGTAGCAAGAAGCATTGGTGGTTCCAGAGTTAGCAATGCGGAAGTGGTGGTGGTGGTTGATGATGAAGCAACCGTCCCTAAGTAGCCGAAACACCTTAGGAGACTCAAGTCACCACTTGTCGGTGTCAAACCCGGCAGATCTTGGGTAGGGAGTCCCGAACTGTGCGTCTAGGCGGATGGTAACAGGAGACAAGGGACATGATGTTTTTACCCAGGTTCGGGCCCTCTCGGTGGAGGTAAACCCTACTCCTGCTTGATTAATATTGATTATATGGGTAGTACAAGGGTAGATCTACCACGAGATCAGAGAGGCTAAACCCTAGAAGCTAGCCTATGGTATGATTGTTGTTCGTCCTACGGACTAAAACCCTCCGGTTTATATAGACACCGGAGAGGGTTAGGGTTACACAGAGTCGGTTACAATGGTAGGAGATCTACATATCCGTATCGCCAAGCTTGCCTTCCCCGCCAAGGAAAGTCCCATCCGACATGGGACGAAGTCTTCAATCTTGTATCTTCATAGTCTAGGAGTCCGGCAAAGATGATAGTTCGGCTATCCGGACACCCCCTAGTCCAGGACTCCCTCAGTAGCCCCCGAACCATGCTTCAATGATGATGAATCCGGCGTGTTGATTGTCTTCGGCATTGCAAGGCGGGTTCCTCTCCAAATACTATGTTGAATAGTGTCCGGCTTCTTGTGAATATCGCGCTCCTCGGCTTCCACGCCCAATAATGGCCATCTTCCACGTGTTGAATGAATGTGAAAAGCCAGGGTATTTTTTCATTTACCCCCCTAGATGCGCAAATGAGCCGCCTATAAAAGGGACGGGGATCTAGATCCGAATCACACCATCCTCCCTCTGCAAGCATTCATCGGAGCGCCTCTGACAAAAATCCATTCCATCATGGACAATCGACGCGAATCCTCCTCTTGTGCTCCCAGCCCTCAACCTGGAGATTGGGAGAGATGCTCGGTCCCGCACAGCGAGCTAGCGGCGCTCCAAACCAAGGGATTTCTTCCCCCAGCCTTCATGGTTCCGGTTCGAGCCAGAATCGCCACCTATAAGGGCGGAAAACAGGCGGAGAGCGTTCCCAACCCCTCCAATGGAGAGCGGGTATGCTTCGTCTCTTATCTGATAAGAGGACTCGGAGTTACAATACATCCGTTTCTCCGGGGGCTCCTGGAGTACTACGGCCTCCAGCTGCACCACCTTACTCCTGCCTCCATTCTGCACATCGCGGGCTTCGTGTCCCTTTGCGAGCTGTTCCTGGGCGTCGAGGCTCATTTTGCGCTGTGGAAGAGATTATTCTGCCTCGTACCCCGTTCTCATGAGGGGTCGATATATCAAGTGGGCGGAGCCGAGCTATGGCGCATCACCGGGACCGGATATCTATCCGGAACCCCGAAGAAGGCGTCTGAAGACTGGCCTTCGGAATGGTTTTATATAGAAGACGCCCCGCTACCGGATCCAGTTCGGATCGGCCTCCCGGAGTTCAGTAATGCTCCCTTCAAGAAACGCCTAAGTTGGCATCTGCGGAGCTCTCAAAGGGAGAATGACAGGGACGTCCTTTACCTGATGGGCTGAATAAAATTATTGGCTCATTCCAGACTGACCATGATCGGGGTCATGTCCACATGCATTATGCGGGGGGTGCAGCCGCTCCAGTATAGGGGCTACCCCATGTGGGATTTCAACGGGGAGGATGATGCCACCCGCCATGGACGTAAGGGGCCGAGATCGGTCGCCGATCTGGTGAAGATCCTGTCCGGCCTGTACAAAGGGGAGGAGGAGGACTTCCTCCGTGCTAGTCCATTGAACGGATTTTCTATGAACAACCCTCGAAGCTGGGTAAGCGGACATTTCTTTTTGCCTATCCGATCCATATTCCCACGGTTAAGTATCTCATTTTGTGATTTTGACGCAGGAACTGCGCCGGGCTGTAGAGGATATACACAGCCCGGCTCCACAACCCGAGGATCCAGAACGATCCCTCGATCCGGCCTCCGAAGAGGATCCGGACATAAAGGTGGAGCTGATCGATGGGGTGTTCCATCAACCTAGCATCGACGATGCTTTGGTTGCCATTACGGCCGACTACCCCGGAATATTTCCAGCTTCCCAGGTAACTGTGACCGGAGTCCTGATACCATGACCCATCCGTGCTTATTTCTGATCACCGCATACCAATGGTGTTCCGCAGGAGGTGCCTTTGAGGCGGGAAGCCGAGCCCGCGGCGGCTGGCCAACAAGGGGCAGCTCGGCCCAACAGGCGGAAAAGAAGTGCGGTGCGGATCGAGACGTCGCCGCAATGGTATGGCGCACCACTGTGTTTCAAGGAAAGGTTCCTGGAAGGCATACTAACGCTCGTGATTTTTTCAGGAGAAAGAGCGCTCGCCGGACTGTGTTCGGAGAGGTTGCCAATCGAGCCTCCGCCAGCTAAGCTCCAACGCCAGGTCCGGAAGGGGAGACAAACACAAGGCGCGCGTCAGATGCTCCTCCAACGGAGGATGCCGACAGATTGTCCGCCACCAGATCTGAGGTGGAGAGTGCCATGAATCACAGGCGTCGCCGGACAATTCTTCGTGACGCATGTTTCTCCCAAGAGGCATTGAATGCCTTTAATTCGGGAGATGCGCACCTCCGTGCCGCTCAAGATGGTCTAACCAGAGCCATGGAGCAGTATGTGAAAGACATACGGGTGAGAAATTTTGTGATTATATATGCGGTGAGCCCCGAGACTTAAAATAGTTAGAATAACTGATTTAAGGATCATTTGTTATCTGAGATCTTCTGAGAAAGAATACATAATGTCCCAGGAGCTTCAAGAGTGCAAGGCCCAACTTGAGGCCGCACTAGCCGTGACAGGGGAAGCCACAGAGACCCCCTCTGGTAATATATGCTTCAAAAGAAAAGCAATTTGCTAAATGCGGCATGTGTATAAGTCTGATAATAACTTTGCAGATGGCGCCGGGGTAGATCCGGACAAGCAACAGCTCCTGCGCCGGTTAAAATCCAGCGAGAAAGTGCTTACAAGGGTGCGGCAAGAGAAAAATAACCTCCAAGATGCCAACCCAGCTGGGCGAGGAACTAACAGATGTTCGTGCCCAGCTGTCTGACTCCGTGAAGGAGAATCGGCGGCTTCATCATGGCATTTATAGTAAGTGCTTGAGCGAACTTTTGAAAAGAAGAGTTCGGCGAGGAAGTCGGTTAGCAGAAATGTGTCTGTAGGTATGCTCACGAGTGTCGTCCCGCGGAGAAATGCCCGTTCAGCGGGTGACCTACTTCGAGCTGCTGCAATCGCATTTAACGAGTTCGGCAGTGATGGCGGCGTCGCCCGAGCCTTGTGGCCATCCATCTCCCTACCGAAGGTCTTGGAGAGCTTGCGGAAGCTTTAGGGAGAACGGCGGCGCTTCGGCTATGGAAGATATCGGCTGCCGTCAAAGGCGCCAGTGAGGCTGGGCCATGGTGAAGGCAGCGGTACACGAAGGCTGACCCAAACCACATGGCCGAGGTCGGACCTGTGGGGCCCGATGGGAAGGAGATCCCTGTGAGCTTAGTGTACGACCAAGTAGAGTTGGCCACAAAGTATTCCCAGCGGGACTGTAAACTAGACAGCATGTTAGATGGTATTGAAGAGGAATACAATCAGTCATTTTGACGATGTAATTTAAAATGACATGTAAAATGCCTTCTAGTCGGATTGTAGATCGTTTGTCGTAGCGGACCTTTTCGCTTCAACCTCGGGACCCGACGGTCCGGAGTGTGTCCGAATACCCTCGCGGTTATATAAAAACCGGGGCATGCGTGGAGACCAGGCGTAGGGGTCATTAGTGCTTTATCAGACAAGTGCCCAACTAGTTATGTTATATTACATGGTTAGTAAGAAACATCTTCCAGGAGAATAGTTCCGTTAGGGGTTCCTTTCCACAGGAGGCATGCCCTAAAGTGCATGTCGGCTGCTGCGAAAAAGCAGGAAAGCATCTGGGGCAGATAGATAAATAGGTAAGAAATCATCTTTTAATTCACCTACGAATATTCCCTTAAGAACGCTAGCTTCGGCTTCACCCGGTCTGAGGTACACATCCGGTGACCAGCGATAACAATCACAGAGGTGCTCCTTTACCTCCTAGCCGAACAATCGGGAACGTAGGGGTAAGCACAGGAGCCAGGCAACCCATCTTGGCCAAAACTTAAGTCATATCGATGCATATAATGGTGAATAAATGGTACATGCGGAAGTGTGACACATGTGTTGGGTATAAAGCCCGTATAAATAAGCTTCTATTAAAGAAGCCCCCAGGTATAATGAGTGCGAGTAGCACATCAAGTGTGTGCGAACAGTGTGCAGGCGAGCCTTCAAAGGCTTTGAGAAAAAGGGAGGGAGAAGGAGAGAAATAAAAGACAGCTAAATTATAAAATGTAGACGGAGGAAGGAGACGAACTCAGAGTCCGGCGCTAGGCGTAGAATCTTCGGAGACGGGCTGCGTTCCATGGGTTCGGCTCGAGTCGGTTATCCGATGTGTTTCGTAGACGGTACGCTCCGCCGGTCAGGACTTGGTCGATGATGAAGGGACCATCCCATTTGGGCTTTTGTTTGTCCTTTTTCTTGTCCGGCAGGCGTAGAACTAATTCACCAACATTGTAAGCTTTGGCATGTAATTCTCTGCTTTGGTATCTTCGAGCCTGCTGTTGATAGAATGCGGAACGAGTTTTTGCCACGTCGCGCTCCTCCTCCAAGGCGTCCAAACTGTCCTGCCGATCCAGCTCTGCTTCTCTTTCTTCGTACATGCGCACGCGAGGTGAGTCATGAATTATGTCGCAGGGCAAAACTGCCTCTGCGCCGTATACCATAAAAAATGGTGTGAATCCGGTAGTGCGATTCGGCGTGGTCCGCAGCCCCCAAAGTACGAAGTCGAGCTCTTCTACCCAGTGCGTGTTAGATTCCTTAAGGGACCGCACTAGTCTGGGTTTAATGCCGCTCATGATTAGACCATTTGCTCGTTCGACTTGACCGTTAGTTTGAGGGTGATAGACTGAAGCGTAGTCGAGCTTGATGCCCATGTTTTTATACCAGAGTTTAACCTCGTCGGCCGTGAAGTTCGTGCCGTTATCAGTGATGATGCTATGGGGGACGCCGTAACGGTGTACTACCCCTGATATGAAGTATATCACGGGTCCGGATTCGGCCGCCTTAACTGGCTTGGCCTCTATCCATTTGACCATTTGGTGAATTTATCCACCATGACCAATAGGTATTTTTGCTTGTGGGTTCCTCCTTTAAGGGGTCCAACCATGTCAAGCCCCCAAACCGCGAACGGCCAGGTGATTGGTATAGTTTTGAGAGCAGTGGGTGGCATGTGGCTTTGATTAGCAAAGAGCTGGCAACCGACGCATCGTTCGACTAAGTCCTGTGCATCTGCACCGGCGGTCGCCGGCCAATAAAATCTGTCGGAAGGCCTTGCCTACAAGGGCCGGGCTGCGGCGTGGTGCCCACCGAGTCTGGCATGAATTTCAGCCAGAAGATTTCGCCCTTCCTCTTTGGAGATACACCTTTGAAGGACTCCGGTTGTGCTTTTCTTATAAAGCTCTCCCTCATGGACCTTATAGGCTTTAGATCGCCGTACTATGCAGCGGGCCTCGTTTTGGTCCTCGGGGAGTTCCTGCCTAGTTAAGTAGGCTAGGAATGGCTCGGTCCACGGGGCAATGACTGCCATTATTTCATGGGCTGAAGGTGTTATTTCATTGGCAGAACCGCCGATTGTGTCAGAATGTTCGGTGTTGGGCGGTGCGGTTGGGTCCGGATAGTTGTTTCCGGACTCCCCTTCCCATAGTACGGATGGCTTGAAAAGCCGCTCCAGGAAGATGTTGGGAGGGACGGCATCGCGCTTTGCACCGATGCGTGCCAATACGTCCGTCGCTTGATTATTATCCCGGGCTATATGATGAAATTTGAGCCCTTCAAACCGAGCTGACATTTTCAGGACGGCATTACGATAAGCTGCCATTTTCGGATCCTTGGCGTCGAAGTCTCCATTTATTTGGGATATCGCGAGGTTCGAATCCCCGCGCACCTCTAGGCGTTTAATGCCCATGGAGACCGCCATCCGGAGGCCATGTAGAAGGGCCTCGTATTCGGCTGCATTGTTGGAGTCCGTGTACATTATCTGGAGTATGTATTGGACTGTGTCTCCGGTTGGGGACGTCAGGACGACGCCAGCCCCCAGGCCGGCCAACATTTTGGAGACGTCGAAGTGCATAATCCAATTGGAGTATGCGCCGTACTCTTTAGGGAGTTCGGCTTCAGTCCATTCGGCGACAAAGTCAGCCAAAACTTGCGACTTGATAGCTCGCCGTGGTTTATAGGTTATGTCCAATGGGAGGAGCTCGATGGCCCATTTCACAATCCGGCCTGTTGCGTCGCGGTTGTTTATAATGTCATTAAGAGGTACTTCGGAGGCTACTGTTATCGAACACTCCTGGAAGTAGTGTCACAGCTTCCGGGATGCCATGAAACCGCGTACGCTATCTTTTCATAATGTGGATACCGGGACTTGCATGGAGTTAGGACAGTGGACACGTAGTAAACTGGTTTTTGAAGAGGGAACTTGTGTCCGTCCGTTTCTCGTTCGACGACGAGCACCGCGCTTACAACTTGATGTGTTGCCGCGATATATAATACCATTGGTTCGCCCAAGTTGGGCGTGGCCAGGACTGGATTTGTTGCCAATATGGCTTTGATTTCTTCCAGTCCGGCCGTGGCGGCATCCGTCCACTCGAAGTGTTCGGTGCGTCGGAGGAGGCGATAAAGGGGTAATGTCTTTTCTCCTAAGCGGGAGATAAAGCGGCTTAGAGCCGCCACACATCCAGTCAATATTTGTATTTGCTTGAGGTCTTTTGGGATATCCAATTGTGATAGAGCTCGAATCTTGGCTGGGTTTGCTTCAATTCCTCTACCGGATACAATGAAGCCCAAGAGCTTTACGGCTGATGCGCCCGCGCATTTTTCCGGGTTGAGCTTAATGTCATATGCTCGGAGATTGTCGAATGTGAGCCTCAACTCGTCTACTAGAGTTTCGACATGCTTGGATTTGATGACCACATCATCTACGTATGCCTCCACTGTTTTGCAGATCTGGTTTGCGGACATGTACGAATCATCTTGCCGATATGTTGCGCCGGCGTTTTTGAGCCTGAAGGGCATTGTGTTGAAGCAAAATGGGCCGTATGGAGTGATGAATGCCGTTGCGGCTTGTTCTGGCTTTGCCATCTTAATTTGGTGGTAGCCAGAGTATGCGTCGAGGAAGCACAATGAATCGTGCCCTGCGGTAGCGTCGATAATTCGATCGATGCGGGGAAGGGGGAAGGGATCCTTTGGGGAAGCCTTGTTAAGGTCCTTGAAATCGACACACAGGCACCAGGATTTGTCCTTCTTTGGTACCATTACCAGGTTTGCTAGCCAGTCCGGATGTTTTATATCTCTGATGAATCCGGCCTCCAATAGTTTGGCTAGCTCCTCTCCCATTGCCTGTCTCTTGGGTTCGGAAAATCACCGAAGAGCCTGTTTGACTGGCTTGAATCCTTTTAGGATATTTAGGCTGTGCTCGGCCAGACGGCGTGGGATTCCTGGCATGTCTGAAGGGTGCCAGGCAAAAATGTCCCAATTTTCCCGTAGGAATTCTCATAGTGCGGCGTCTACATCAGGGTTTAATTGTGCCCCAATGGAGGCCGTCTTTGTAGGGTCCGTTGGATGGACTTGGAATTTGACTATTTAAATCTGCGGCTTAAAGAGGTGGACTTGGATCTTTTATCGAGTATCACATCGTCCCTGTTCACCGTGGAGCGCAGCGCAGTGAGTTCCTCGGCCGCTAGGGCTTCGGATAGTGCCTCTAGGGCTAGTGCGGCTGTCTTATTTTCGGTGTGGAGTGCTATGTCCAGATCACTGGCAAGAGTGATGATTCCGTTGGGCCCGGGCATTTTGAGCTTCATGTACCCGTAATGGGGTATAGCTTGAAAAATTGTGAATGCCTCTCGCCCTAATAAAGCGTGATATCCGCCGCTGAACGGGGCCACTTGGAACGTTACCTCCTCGGACCTGTAATTGTCCGGCGAACCGAACACCACATCCAGTATGATTTTTCCTGTGCAGCATGCTTCCCGACTAGGGATTATTCCTCTAAAGGTTGTGCTGCTTCGCTCAATGCGGCTCCAGTCTATTTCCATTTTTTGAAGGGTTTCCTCGTAAATGAGGTTTAATCCGCTGCCGCCGTCCATGAGTACCTTAGTAAGGTGAAAGCCGTCCACTATTGGGTTGAGGACCAATGCGGCTGGTGTCGGGCTGTTCGGAATTTAGGTTCGTCACTGGCGTTGAAGGTAATAGCCGTGTCACTCCATGGATTTATTGTTGCTACTTGGTATACTTCGGCAAGGCTGCGGAGTGTTCGTTTCCGCATATTATTTGATGCGAAAGTCTCGAAGACTATTAATACCGTACTGGTATTGTTGGGCTGGTTCTCTAGAGCTAGAAGCTCTTCGCCACTTTTGGCCACCTGTCGTAGTAACCAACATGCTCGAAGGCTATGAATTGGAGTGGCGCCCTCTGTACTATGAATTTTGCAGGGTCCATTGAGCCATCCCTCCAGTACGGTTCCGTACCCTTTAGGGGTTTTTTGCTTTTTGGTATTTAACCCAGGTGCCTGGCGATGATGCACCCTTTTATTTCGGACTAGGGTTGTATTCGGAGCCGGATTATCCCAAAATTTGGTTTCGGTTTTTCAGGCGCTCTCCATCGCATAGTACTTTCGTACTATGGACGCCAAGTCGGCAAAGCGTGTAATTTCACGACGACTTATGGCATTTAGGATTCCCTTGTCCGTGCAATTATTGCAGAAAAGTGAGATTGCGTCTTCCTCGTGGCAGTCCTTTATCCTGTCCCTAACCAGGAGGAATCTGGCCCAGTAATGGTGTACTGTTTCAGCGGGCTCTTGCCGGATTCGGGATAGATCGCTTATGTTTGGGTGGGCGGGTGGAACTAAATTCGGAACCCCGTCCAATCTAAGACTCAAGGGCCGAAAAGTTTCCGAACTTGGAAGCTTGGGTTTTGGATATTGTCCAATGAATCCAGCCCGCTGCCTGACTTTAGGTTCAGGACTTGATCGACGTCCGTCCCTCCGCGGGAATCCGGCATGGAGTGGTCGGGAATCCGGACATAACTAGTCCTTAATATTAAAGAAGGGTCGTCGTACTATTCCTCCACCACATCAACGTGGTGGGTAGCCTGGGGAGAGTTGATCTCTCTCAGATCGGTTTTAGGCCCAATCGATCGTGATGCATGGCGACTCCTGTATGCAATGCGATCCAAGAGCTCGTTTAAGGAGTAGATCTCCATCGGATCTAGCTGCTCGGCGAGTTTCGAGTTGACGTGAAGATTGCTTTTTATGACCCGAGAAGTCATCGTCGGCGCGGCGGTCGAACAGGCGGTCATAAGAAAACGGCCGATGGCCAAAGCTCCTTTAGCAATGGTGCCGTCTTTAAAGACGGGACGAGGCATCCTTCCTGATGGCGACGGCACAGAGGAACTCTCAATGAAAGCACCAATGTCGGTGTCAAAACCGGCGGATCTCGGGTAGGGGGTCCCGAACTGTGCCTCTAGGCGGATGGTAATAGGAGACAAGGGACATGATGTTTTTACCCAGGTTCGGGCCCTCTCAGTGGAGGTAAAACCCTACTCCTGCTTGATTAATATTGATGATATGGGTAGTACAAGAGTAGATCTACCATGAGATCAGAGAGGCTAAACCCTAGAAGCTAGCCTATGGTATGATTGTTGTTAGTCCTCTGAGACTAAAACCCTCCGGTTTATATAGACACCGGAGAGGGCTAGGGTTACAGTCGTCACAATGGTAGGAGATCTACATATCCGTATCGCCAAGCTTGCCTTCCACGCCAAGGAAAGTCCCATCCGGACACGGGACGAAGTCTTCAATCTTGTATCTTCATAGTCTAGGAGTCCGGCCAAAGATGATAGTTCGGCTATCCGGACACCCCCTAGTCCAGGACTCTCTCACCACTCAAGCAACCACAAATGCTATATGGAGCAAAAATGGGTTAGGTTGCGGAAAGTTATGGTGGATGGCCGAGGCAAAGATGCCAAAATGCCAATTTTTTGATGGAGTCAAATGGTGCTAAAACCAAGATGAGCAGCTCGAGCACGTTGCTAGCTTTTCAACGAGCCAAAGAACACTCAAATCGGAGTTCGGGTGTGAAAGTTATGAGTGAAAACGTAAAGTGCACGCGGCTGATTCTGGGGGGTGCTGGTGCCCGGGAGTGGAAGGTGCGGGCACCCGGGGTGGTCCGAGGCAAACAGCCCGGGGGTGCGGGTGCCCGGGAGTTTTGGGTGTGGGCACCCGGGGTGGTCATCGGGTATGCACGGGGGGTCCGGGTGCCCAGGGTTTGAAGTCCAGGTGCCCGGGGGTGTCGGATTTGGGCGGAAATTCATGGGAAGATGCAAGAAATTGGTGGATCTTGTGGAGGGAAAGGTGGATATGGATAGGGGAATGCTAGATCCACTTGAAACCAAGCAAATCCATGGATCAAATCCAAAAAAACCTCATCAAACTAACAAATCACAAAAAAAAAATTGGGGCTATTTTTGATGGGGAATTTTCGAAATTGGGGAAGAACACACAAAATTAGGCTAAAAACAAAGAGGGGGCTCCAATTTCGTGAGAAACCTTGGCTCATGATACCAAGATGTTGTAGGGTGGAACCTTAAGTGAAGATCTTTCACGAATTGGAGGGGGAATCCCCAAGAACAAGACGAACGCAAGAGAGAAAACAAGAGGAACACTCAAGAACAAGTCCAATCACACATCCACTAGACCAACAAACACACAAGATCCACAAGGTACATGAACAATCAAAGGGAAACAAGATACATGGTAGAGTTCATCCCAAATCCTATGAAGGAGATGAGGGCTTGAATCCCTAGGGATGTTCTCCAAGAGGAGGGCTTGATCTCCGAGAGGAGCTTCTCCTAGAGGAGGCCTTGATCTCCAAGAGGAGGTCTAGATCTCCAAAAGGAGGAAGATGAGAAAAGCTCTCTCTTTGTCTATCCAATACTTTGCTATCCCTCTAAATGACCTAGGTGGGGGGTACTTATAGTCTAGGGGCGAAATAAGAGGGGAAGATGGGTACAAGGGCAAAAGTCCAAAAAGGCTCGTAGGCCCTCGTAGGGGTCCGGGCACCCGGGGGTCCTAGGCCCGGGCACCCGGGGTAGATGCAGGGGTTGGGCGGTCGAGGCCGGGCACCCGGGGGTCCAAAGCCCGGCACTGGTGGCGCCTGGCGGGTGGCCTTGGAGGGCAGCACCTGCCCTTTGGCCGGGCACCTGGGTCCGGGTAGGGGCTGGCTGGAGGAGGGGCCAAACACCCGGGGGTTGGTGGCCCGGGCACCCGGGGCGGTGGCAGCTCCCAGCGAGGGGCCGGGCACCCGGGGTGCTCAGGGGTGCCACCCAGGTAGCGGCCGAAGGCCCGGGCACCCGGGGCATGAAGGGCCGGGCACCCGGGGGTTTAACGCCTCCGTGACTTCGCGCTTCTGCCCCTCTCCATCCTTCTCCTTCTCATCGGTTGCTTGTGGCTCCCTCCTAGCTTCTTCACGATCATGCCCTTGGTACCTAAGAATGCACAATGTACCCATTTGAGGCAGAACCCGACTCTCGTGTGAATCCGAATGAAAGTCGAAGAGGAAAGAGTTCACCTCGGTCTCGATGGTGCGTGCACGTGCTCTTGTCATTGGTCCTCGAGGTGCTTGACGAGTTGAAGTAGAGTCCATGGGGATGACATAGGGATGCTCCGCATCACATTGGGTTTAGGAAGTGAAATCTTTTGAAGCTTGACAATCACAATATTGGTCATACAAGCAATTCATGAATAATTAGTATAAGGAAGAGAACTTTCACATGCAAATACACTATCTTGGAAATCTTTTGTGATTGTGAGCCCCCATCAAAATATTATATGCCAAAATTGTAGACGTTGGACAAGGAAGACAACATAATGGTTTATGTTTGTTCATATTCACATAGAAGTTATATTGTCATAGATCCTTCAACATGTGGTGCTTGCCCCCCATCTTTGCTAGCCAGAAATTCCGCACCAAGTAGAGATACTACTTGTGCATCCAAAAACCCTTAAACCCAAATCTAATTTTCAAGCGTCCACCATATATACCTACCTCAGGATTGAGAAAGATCCTTCAAGTAAGTTGTCATTGTGCAATAAGGCAATAAACATTGCTTCTAGAAGTGTTAGATCACTTAGCGTAAGAGAACATTGAGAATTGTACGAACTTGTGATGGCGAAGAATAAAAAAGACAGACTTCATAATAAAGGTTGCTATCATAAGGGCAAACATAACATGACGTTCTTTTGCACTAAGGGGTTGAGCATACAAACAAATAAGCGCATGGCAACCTCTGCTTCCCTCTGCGAAGGGCCTACCTTTTACTTTTATGTATTTACTTTCATGCAAGAGTCAACGTTTTTCTCTCTATTCACTTTTATTTTCCTATTTTGGCAAGCACCATGCGGTGAGGAAAGATCTACGCACATATATCCAGTTGGATATGGGTAGCACGCGTTATTATTGTTGACATCACACTTGAGGTGAATACGTTGGGAGGCAAAATTATAAGCCCCTATCTTTCTATGTGTCCGGTTGAAACGTTTTGCTCATGTGTATGCGGTGAGTGTTAGAAATCATAGAAGACTATATGATGGTTGAGTATGTGGAGCTCTTACTTAAACTCTGTTGAATAAGTTGAATTACGAATTGCTTGGTGACTGAGAACATAGGTTGTTGAGTTTCAAGAGAATTCATTGTTTGAACCTTAACATGTGAATTGGCTGCTACTTTGACATGACAAGTTTCATAAGAAAGAATTGTTGTTATGATGCTAGGAAAAGTGATTGAAATTGTCATTGATCAAACTTGTGCACTTTGCTAGCGTTCACACTTCATAAATTATTTCTTTTATCATTTACCTACCCGAGAACGAGTAGGAATTAAGCTTAGGGATGCTGACACGTCTCCAGCGTATCTATAATTTATGAAGTATTCGTGTTATTATATTATCATTCTTGGATGTTTTACAATCATTTCATAGCAACTTTATATCATTTTTTGGGACTAACCTATCGACCCAGTGCCTAGTGTCAGTTGCTGTTTTTTGCTTGTTTTTACATTGCAGGAAATCAATATCAAACGGAGTCCAAACACCGCGAAACTTTTCATGGTACTAGAAGGCATCCATTGGGCCAGAGCAGCACCTAGGGGGTGCCTCAAGGGGGGGCACAACCCACCAGGGCGCGCGTGGGGGCCCAGGCACGCTGAGGTGGGTTGTGCCCACCTCGGTGGCCTCCCGCAACCCCTCTTCGCCCTATAAATTCCCGAATATTTCAAAGACCCTCGGGGTAACCCTAGATCAGAAGTTCCGGTGCCGCAAGGCTCTGTAGCCACCGAAAACCAATCTAGACCCCGTTCTGGCACTCTGCCGGATGGGGAAATCATCATCGGTTGCCATCTTCATCATCCGGGCGGCCACCACAATGAGGAGGGAGTAGTCCACCCTCGGGGCTGAGGGTTTGTACCAGTAGCTATGTGTTTAATCTCTATCTCTCTCTCTCTCTCTCTCTCTCTCTCATGCACGCGCACGTTCTTGATATGTCACGATCTTGATGTATCGCGGGCTTTGTTAGTATAGTCGGATCATATGGTGTTTTCCCCTCTATCTTGTTGTGATGAATTGGGTTTTTACCTTTGAGATTTCGTTGTTATCGGATTGAATAATTTGATGGATTTGAGAGCACTTGATATATGTCTTGCATATGAATACTCCTGGTGACAACAGGGTATCATATTGATTCACTTGATATGTGTTTTGACACTCAACTTGCGGATTCCCGCGGTGACATTGGGGTAATCTATGCATAGGGGTTAATGCACGTTTTCGTATTTTGTTTCTCCAGGAGAAATCTTGGGGCACTCTTTGAGGTTCTTTGTGTTGGGTTGAGTTTTATGAATTTGAAATTATTTGGTGTTATTTTAGTACGAACTCTTGGATAGATCGATCAGAAAGAATAGCTTCGAGGTGGTTTCGTACCCTACAAATGATTTCTTCGTTTGTTCTCCGCTAGATAGGAACTTTGGAGTGATTCTTCATTGCACGTTGAGGGATGGTTATAGGATCCAATTATATTAGCATTGTTGAGAGATTGCACTAGCGAAAGTACGGACCCTAGGCCTCATTTTCAAGCATTGCAATACCATTTTTGTGCCCGTTTACTATTTGCTACCTTGCTGTTTTTATTTATTCAGGTTATAAAAATATATTCTATCATCCATATTGCACTTTTATCACCATCTCTTCGCCGAACGAGTGCACCTATACAATTTGCCATTGTATTAGGTGTGTTGGGGACACAAGAGATTTCTTGTATTTGGTTGCAGGGTTGTTTGAGAGAGACCATCTTCATCCTACGCCTCCACGGATTGATAAATCTTAGGTCATCCACTTGAGGGAAAATTGCTACTGTCCTACAAAACTCTGCGCTTGGAGGCCCAACACGAGTCTACAAGAATAAAGTTGTGTAGTAGACATCAGACCACGACCACTTGGCATCCATATCCCTAGGCACCACCAAACATCCATCTCACGACCACCCAACCATGATAGTAGAAGCGAAAGGTACCACCTTTCACCCCTAGCCTGACACCAGCCATCGGGCCTGGGTCCGCGCCGCCACCATAGGAAGCACCCACACCCTCATCCCCAATCGGTTCTGGTTGGGGGGGGGGGGGAGGATACAACCCAGTGACTACCAACGGCCACCGCTAAGCACACTTGAGCGCAACCATATCCATGGTCCTCGGCGCCGATCCGATTGATGATACAATATTGCCCAAAGAGCGAAACTCAAACCGACGCCACGAACAGGGTGCAAGCAAGTGGGCCATAACACAAAGGCTTGCACTAGCGCGGACCAAGTCAGCGCCTAAAACCTGCGCGATGTCGGACATCGTCCACCACCACAGACCATGAACGCCGCCGCCACCCCGTGTTTCTGCAACCCTTCACATGTTTGCTGAAATTCTACGTGGCATTCTGTTCTTTTCTAGGTTGTACGGTTATGTCATACAGAAACAATTTTCTTGAGGGATCAACAAGTTATTTAGGAGTTAGGACGACATATATCTTAATTGACATCTTTAGCTACATTAATGATATTGGCCAAAGTTATACCATATGTTGTTCCTGCAGAAAGAAAAAGGAAATATACCATATGATGAATATGACATCTCCCTATTATGTTACCAGGTTTTGAGATGATGAAAACTGTTTACACAATTCAGATTGTTTGTTTCATTCCATCAGGAAGTTCAAGTCTTGATCGGTCTTCTCTATTCACTTGGGTAATCTGAAGTTCTGTTATTCAACTCACACGGAAACTGCAGATGTGCATTGTCATGGTAAATTATAATACACTGATCAATTCCGATTCAGTTTGAGTTTTCCATGTGATTTTCTACTCGAATGTTAAGATCACATATGACTTAACAGTACAGTGTTAATTGGCGTCTGGTTTACTTAACAACAATCCCTTGCTACTTGCATAGTAGGTGAAAAACCACCCTAAATAAATAGGTTAAAGAAATACACTTGACTGCGAATGGACTTGGTTGATGCTTAGGTTGTACTATTCATCAGTAGACCAAGTCTGTATTTATCTTCTGTACTTCAAGCCCGAGCTTTTAGTGCAATATTTTATCTATTTGTCATCTATTCATTTTCATGTCTTGGTGATCATTTGCGGGGCCAAATTATGATGTTGTTGATGGTTCTCAAGTCTGCTGCATTCGTGAATTCAGTATCGACCCTCCTTTCAAGCTCCTATGTTGATCCTAGAGAAAAATAAACAAAATATATCTGAACTATGTATTTAATCAGTCTATCGTATATTGATGGAGGATAGCCTTTTCTCTGGAAGCATTGAGTCGCTAATTACATACTCCCTTCGATCCAAATTAATTGACACAGCTTTAGTACAACTTTTTACTAAATATGTACTAAAGGTACTTCAGTTAATTTGGATCGATGGAGTATTAGATGCTATGCTTAATTAAACATCCTACATCAACAACAGAAAATACCAACATGCTGCACTACATCACCTGGATAAACATTTGGATTTTAATTTTGCGTCACCATAAAGATGAATTCTTAATTTTTGACCAACATAAACAAGAAGCAATTGTCCACACCAGGTGAGAAATATGCAATAATCTAGGACCCGTTTATCCGGTGAACATTAGCTAGGTGCCAGCGAACACCCAAGTTGCCATGCCAAATAACTAAATTGCCATGCATTTTTTTTAGGGACTTGCCATGTGAAAAGGTTAAAATTGCCATGTTTAGGGGGAAAATGCCATCGACGCAGTGTAATTTTTTTTAAACGCCGAGCGTTTGATAACGATCCAACAGCTTTAAGGTCGTTCGCTGGGAGGTCCCTTCCAGTGAACGTTCGCCAGTTAGATATACCGATAATCTAATGTGTATGCATCCATACATCTTTACAGTTACTAAGCTCCCGTCAAATGGGGCTCTCTTCTGCGTTGAGGCTGTGAAAGCGTGTTGACCAACATCGTGAGCGTGTGGACTGCAGGCCGTCCCATTTGAGAATAACGCGTGGCGATCTCTGGGTTCTTCTGGCCAACGTGTGTTGAGAAAACTTTTCTTCTTCCAATTCTTTTTTTCTTTATTCAACTCAGTTCAAAAAGATACCTCAAAATACTTCAATTGGTACGCGCAACAAATAGGCCAATTCGGCAGATTTTTGTTCAATTTCTCGTGGAGTAAAAAAATTATCATCAGTACGAGTCAAGGGAATGATCCCCTAGCCCCGGATTTCCATATAAAGAATACGACGAGGATAAAGACCCTCTTTAACCTGAATTCTAATTAACTGGATATCCCGCATAAGGAATCGAAGGAAGACGCGACGTTTTATTTCAGGGAATCCCCAACGAAAAATGCCCTCCTTCTTTTCTATCGAATCGGCGCGTTGCTGGTTTCTTCTACTTCCTCCGGAACGAAACAGAAAAGGGGGGCGACAGCACGCGTGAAGCTTCCATATCTTTCCCTTCGGTCTCCGTGTATTTTTCTGGGGCGGGCGACACTAAGCACAACGTGATGCTTGTTCTCTGCTTGGGCGTTGTCATGTCTCTCCACTTCCTATCCGAAGGCGCACGCACTCTGCCGCTGCCCTTTGTCGTGCGTGCACCCACGCTGCTGCCTTCTCTTCTCTCTCAAGCGCGTGTGCGTTGCAGGGGAGCTACCGCAGCTGCCTTCTCTCTGTGTGCATAAGCTATTCTCTTCTCACATATCTGGTTGCTGACTGCCGAATGTATCGTGACTCCCATGGTGGCCGTGCAGGAATCGCTCAGCAGAACAATAGCCTGGTTATATGTTATTTGCTCATTCAGCTATTTTTGTTTTTGCTTTTTAATCTCTCTTTGTTGAATCAAACATGGCATATTCATTTGTTGCAAACAGGACTCCCGAGCGTAGGTAGCTGACTGAGAGGGATGGTTCAGAGGAGAACTAGCAACAACAGCGACAAAAACTGGGCTTTTTTAAAAAAAGGAGGATGACCCCCGGCCTATGTATCTAGACGATGCATACGGCCACTTTATTAATTATTCTCACAAGACCTTACAAAATAATACAACAGTAAGACTAAAGCCGCCGTCTAAGCAACTCTATCCAGTTGATGAAGGGGCGCAGATAGCCTGGGCCTAATACCAAACAGACATCGCAGCCAAACCTAACATCTAAGACCTGAGGTCCCATCCAGGACGTCTGCCGGGCATGGGTCTTACCGGTCCGGCGTGCACTCGAGGCCGCCGCCGCCAACCGCCACCGCTCCATCTTTAGAATCTGTCTTGATGCATCAACCTTGCTCGGTCCAGCTATCGTCGGCGCCACCACGGCGCCTAACGGCACCCCCTGGCAGCAAAACAATGAGCGCGTCGCGGTCGCCATCGATACACCTCGGCACCATGCTGCCAAGTACCACCAACCGACACGGCTTGAAGACTTTGGAAGATCGTCGTGCGTAGCACCCGCCGACCAGGCATGACAAAGCGTAGCACCTGTCGGTCAGGCATGACTTGACATCTCCACCGAAGCTCCGTGCAAGATGAAGCCGCTCCACCTCCCGCCTCTCTGAACGGGACGGGAGCACCCCAGGAAGACACGACGAAGAGTTGGGCACCACAATCACCACGAGAGCCGGACCAGCCGACCGCCATGGCGAAGCGACACCACTAAAGCGAGAACCGCCGCCATCAGGAACACCAAGAACGCGCTGCAGCTGTCCCACCTCCCCGGGCACCCAAAGCGGCGCCTTCAAGAAGGTGACGGAATCGGGCACCGCCGCCGCCCAACCAAAGTTGTGGGTTTTCACCCGGGTGTAGGGGGAGGACGAGGGGGAGGGAGCTGGATCTCGAAGCCGCCTTCAAGAAGGAAACAACGCCTAGAGCGCCGCCGGCGTCGTGGCCGCCGCAGCCGGCCAAGAATTTACTCCGATCCAGAGCTCCCAACCCCACATCCGCGCAGTCCGCCATAAGATCTGGCCGGACTGACGAGGAGGAAGCAGCAGACGGGAGCACCGTCTTGGATCTGGCGAAGAGAGCAGCGAGGGATCCTCCACGCGGCGCCGCATCCACCGCCAACTTCGCCGCCAGCAGCGCCGAGTAAACGCCGCCCTCAACTCCGGCGGCGCCGCCGCCGCCAGGCGACACCGCCCTCACCAGCGAGGCCGCCGCCTCAAACCCTAGGCCCGAGCCCGGCGGCGTCGCGGCCAAGGGCCTCGCCGCCACCCTCATCGTGACGCTGCGAGACCAGGCGCCCGTCTCCGGCGGCGGCGAGGGAAGGAATCGAGAAGGGGAGGAGGCCGACGGGTAGTTCGATCGCCCCCGAGTCGCCCTCGAGAGGGCGGCACGAGGGAACGGTAAAAACTAGTCTCTACTCCTAATGTCTCAGTTGGTAGGTCGCGTTCCGGGTTTTATTTTCGTCCCACCTCACCCGGTCTTTTTTGGTACTTCTTTGGTACTTCCTCCCACCTCCCACCCGTTTTATTTCGCTGGTTTTTTATGCCCTCCCCACCCCACGGTTTAGTTTCGCGTCACCCTCTCACTGCGAAAAAAATCTTAACGGATCATAACTTTCCATCTGGTGCAAGTTATTTTTAGTAATGTCTTTATGTGAAAGAATCAATCACGATCAATCTCTAAATATCAAATCTAAATTAATTAACCTTACCTTAGATTGCTCAATCACATTAATTAGGAAACAAAATAACCGATTTTAAGAAAATATCTACTCTTAATGGAGGGTATTACATACGAAACATAGGTACCTCATTAGCTCGCTTCCTTCCCTTCTCTTCCCTTCGTCCCTCAGTCCCATGCTCGTGGCGCTGAAGTGGCATCGACAGGCGATGGCGGCGAGGGCAGCACGTGGCAGCCCCTGAAGCACGAACACGACTGCACCTCGGGTCTGCCGTCTCCCAAGATATGGGTGAGTTCTCGTGATGCCCACCCTAAACCCTCACGTCCTACAAATTCCTCAACCTCTACAATCTCGATTTCGTCCATGCTCTGATCCAAATGACGATGCAGCTCCGGCCGATTGACAATGGGGGTTTGCCATCCTTCCTCTCAGCACCCACTCCTGGAGGAACGACACGCCATGCCGATCGAACCCGGTCGAGATCACTCACCAAGATTGCTATTTAGAAGTTTTTTGTCAAAAAGTGAAGAGTGGGACGGGATCTGCACTTTTGTTAATATCTCTACTCCTAATATCTCAGTTGGTAGGTCGCGTTCCGGGTTTTATTTTTGTCCCACCTCACCCGGTCTTTTTTGGTACTTGCTCCCACCTCCCGCTCAGCCGAGACGGTTTATTTTCGTACTCCCTCACACCTCCCAGGTAGTTCCCTCCATGCAAAAAAATCGAACCAACCAATCTCTACTCCTAATGGAGCAGTTGGTAGTCTCCGCCGGTCAATTTTCGTCCCACCACTTTCGTCCGGGTTTTTTCGTAGGTTAAGCGTCGTAGATTTTTTTCGTTGCCTCCCCCACTTCATCGGTTTATTTTCACTTCACCCTCTCACTAGCGAAAAAACTGAGCGGATCGAACTTTCCATCTTGGCGCAAATTATTTAGTAATGTCTTTATGTAAAAGAATCAATCACAATCAATCTCTAAAGATCAAATCTAAATTAATTAATCTTCATAACGTTTGTTTCCTTTCGAATCACATCCATAACTTTCCTTCCTTGTTTGGGCAGAAACTGTTTGGTAGCAGAGATTAGGAAGCTTCCTATGAGTGTAGTAATAGGAAGTATTCTTTTTCTTGATGATTCGTTTCCATGCATGATGATAGTAAATTATGCCAACATTCACCACTATTTATCAACGTCATCAATCGTATCCATTTCTACCAGTTTAAGGGAATCTGCTCGCCTGCATGGCTGGACGCCGCCGTCTCCACCGCCACGTACAAGAAATCGGTGGGCAGAACCATCCATTCAAATCGCACACCCCCACCCTCCTCCGCAATCCCTAGCCCAGCATCACCCTATCGCTTTCTCGCCTCTCTTTCCCCTCGATGTAGATGGTGCGGCGGCGGCCTCGAAAGATCGGCGGTGCCGCCTCTCTATCTTCACTGCGTCGAGAGATGGGCCGAGGCTATCATTGGTTCGCCGCCCATGATTGGGCCGCCTCCGGTTGTCGCGCACCACCGACTCCACCTAACGTGCCCGACCCTCTCCGCTTTCGACCTTCCGGTGACCACATCCCTCCGCGCCTCCATCCATCATCCACAAGGCCACTCCCTGCACCCACCCTTCTAAATTCTCCATACCGGCGGACAATCACCAAAGATCCAAGTTGGCCCGATATCAATTTTCTTACATGCTTTCTTTATCAGTTGGTGATGGGAATGGGTTCCAATTTCTCTCTCATTGTGGATTCGCGAGCAAGAAGCGCTTCTACATGCATCCTCCTGTCGGTCCCTAAAGTACCAAGGTAAATGATTGATGTTGCGTTTGTCTAGGATGATATATGTTGGCTCTGTTCGGTTCATCCGAGCAGTTTGGTGACTAATTTACTGATAATTTAATTATATTAATTAAATCGTCGGGTGTATCGTCGTGCATTTATCTTGCGAAGAATGTTCGTGATGCTCGATGCACTTTGGGAATTGTTTATCTTGTCTTCAATGCAGAACATTTATTTATTAATGCATGAGAAGAATCCTTGTTACTACCTTGAACCTGTTTTATAATCCATATTGTTATGCACTAGCGCGTATGCGTGTGAAATAGATGGATTATGGTCCCGTACCCAATAAGATGGATATGTGTGTGTGTGTTAGAGAGAGAGAGAGAGGGAGAGGAGGAGAGAGAGTGAGGAGGAGGGAGGGAGAGAGTGTGTGTGTGAATTTGATGGTAAAAAGGTCGCCAATGTCACTTGATATGTATGAGAATATTAAATGTAATATTAACATAGTTGATATTGAACTCTTAAAGTTAATGTGGCCCCGTTGCAACGCACGGGTGTTCTTCTAGTTTATGTTAAGATCTTAAAAATGGGGAGATTTTCACTTCCCGGCCTCTGTACCAACTAAGGATGCATACGGTCATTTTAGTATGAGTACCAAGATAAACATGGTCCTCAGAATTCTTTTAAATGAGTATCAAGATATTTCTTGGTGAGTGGTTCCACCACACATCAAGCTTGATCCTCAATAAACGGGGGAAAACCCCTGTGCATCACCTGTCAATTCTGGGAATTGAACTCGGGTCGTTGGGTTGCAGAACCACATACCCAACCACTGAGCCAAGGCTCTCTCTGCAACTGGGCTAAATCGACAGTTTACTGAATATATAAGTAGCAAGGCGAACAGGAACATCAAAGATAAAATAGCAAAATAAATGTTAAGTTTTTCATTACTCCTTCCTCCGTTCCACCCATCAGGTTTTATAACACAGCCCAAGCCACGAGATTAGTTTCTTAATCTTGATTACAGCAAATGAGCCCATTTACTAAGTAAATATCTCAAAAGGAAATTACAGTATAGCCTTACGATTGCAATCGAAAAGGGCAAGAAGGAAGCTCAGGCATAGATGTAGCCCGATGCTCTACTGAACATAATTGAAGAACAGAACAAGTGGCGAACTTAACTGAAGAATGGCTGTTGAACCTGACAAAGTATGCGGCGGAAGGAGAGCGATCAACGGTGGCTCATGTATGGCGTGCACGGGCACCAAGGGTGAGCGATGGCTGGTATGTTCTTGGGAGGCGACGGCAGCTCTGTTCTGGGGAGGAGATGCTGAGGATTTCGATTTTTCTAGCCTCTTTCTTAATGTCGATTCTATTTTTGATCCCCATCTGTGTTTTTGTTTGGCTATCTTGTGATTGGTTTCTCTCTGATCTTTAATGGCCTAACCCGTGTACCTTTTCTCCTTTTTCTTGTTATGCATTAGGCTATTTTGTTAAAGTATACCGTATTGTCCATGAATGAATAAAGTGCAATGCCCAATTAAGTTGTGTAATGGCTTACCCATGGATTTAGTACTTGAACCAAGCAGGAAAAACGTGTGCCTTTAATTGGGATTTTGCATAAACTTTTGGCTTTGGAACTTCTGAAAGCAAGTAGATGTTAGTACCTCTCCTGGATGTTTTTTCCTGTATGTATGTATTTAGTACCAAGAATTGACAGGAGTTTGTGATTCGACGGCCATCCTAAGCTCATTGCAAGTTACTGCTGCTTAGATCCCCCTAATGGTTGGATTAGTATCCCCTGACGTGGGCTATTCTATCATTGGGTCACTGGCATGTGGGTCTCACCAAGCATCGGTCCCACATGTCAGTGACGGAAAGGCAAGGTAAGGCAGTGATAGCCACGTTAGAGGATCCATGTTCCTAATGGTTGTGTTGCATGCATCAGCACCAAGGAAAAGGAAGTAGTTTTACATATTTAGAGTTCAGTGAACAGGTTTCAAGATGGTAATCTAGATAGAGTATACTTGAGTTAATATCCCTCTCACATAGCACTTCGAGTTTTAAGTAAGATATATTTATACATCTTTCTTTTTTGCCAAGTAGCACATGTATCCAGTCTGTGCTTTGTTGTGAGTTGTGATCATACTCATTCAAAGGATTTTCATGCCACGATGCGCATCCAAAGGGTCTGAGGGCTTACAATCAATTCGTTGTCTTGTTTTCTATTAAAAAAAACAGCCAATTTGTTGATGCAATTAGCATAAAGCACACGAGGATGCGCACAAACAAGCTGATGTGCACCGACGAAACTCTACTACAGCTCTAACCTATAACAGCCACGGTCGACTTGGGAGTCTGCTTCTGCATTGCACATTCAAATCCATAATCATATGTTGCGCAATTGCATGTTCCAAAGTGCAATTTAGTCTTTCCAGAGGAATAATGAGACGGTGCAGATTGTTTTACCGGGAGATTCAAGTAGCGATTCATAAGAGAATCTATTGTCAATCCATTTCTCCCCCATGTTGCAGTGATCTGCTTCCCCAAAATCACATGTGAAAGGGGACAAAAAGGAAAAAAAACGATAAACAACACCGGGCTCATGGTAAATGGTAAAAGGCCAACAGACAAAATCTATAAATGAAGTCGGCACAGCAAAGCGCGCGTTCGCCTCTAGTGAGTTTCAAATCTGATGATTGTGCATGTGATCGGATGGTGGGCAGAGCGTTCGTTGGGACTTGCTAGATATCTAACACCCCTCTTGATTCATCACTGTATCCTAGTTGTTCTCGCACTTCTCAACCCCCCCCCCCCTACATATTGATTAAAAAAGACGTACAAGGATTTTGCTGTGCTTTATATTTTCATTTTGAAAAACATAGAAGTCACATGTAGGAAGTTGCCATGACAAAACATAAATACAAATGCCATGTTATTAAAAATAAAATTGCCATACTCTTTAAAATAAATTTGTCATGTGAGAAATTAGAAGAAAAAAAACTGCCGTGTACATTTTTTGAGGGGTTCGCTGGAACTTGCCATGTTACAATTTCAAAATAAAAAAATAAAATCTGCCATATACATTTTTTGAGGGGTTCGCTGGAACTTACTAGACATCTAACGTTCGTTCAATAACATTTTTCGAAGACAAAAAAACGTGTATACCTGCGTTTCAATGTTTGTATCTATATCCAAACTCGTGAATACAGTAATAGCCATGGTATGAGAGTTCGATTCAAGACAGATTCCTCCTTGATTACTAACTTCTATATAAGCACGAGAAGCACGGAAAACGCAGATCATCGTTCGATGATGGTGGAGCACCTCCTTGATCTTGGCGAAGATCTTATCGTCGAGATCTTGACCCACCTGCCGACCAGGTCCGTCCTCGTCGCGCGCGCCGTCTGCATCGACTTCCGCCGCGTCGCCACCAGCGCGGCCTTCCTCGCCGCCCACGCGCGCCGTCGCCCGCTGGCCCCGCTCGAGATCCTCCTCTACGACACAACGACGACAGGCCACGTCGACGACTACGTGTACCTGGACGCTCTGTCCGTCTCCGTCCGCCATCCGGGCCGCCCGGCGCGCCGTCCGCTCGCGCGCCTCCCCGCGACCAAACCCCAGGCGGACCTCCTGGGTGAGCAGTTCTGCCTCCCGCTGGCCTCGTGCGACGGCCTCCTCCTGCTCGGGACGGCCGTCGCCGGCCAGTACCTCGTCTCCAACCCCACCACGCGGCAGTGGGCCGAGCTCCCGCGGCTGCGCCGCCCACACATTGAGGACGGCGGCCGGTCGCTGGAGTCCTTGCATACCTCCGCGTACCAAGAGTCCGGATTCTACTTCCACGAGCCGTCCAGCGAGTACCGGCTTCTGTGTCACGTCACGATCCAAGAAGGCTTGCCCCCGGCGTACTACATCTTCTCGACCGGCGCCGACGAGCCCCGCCGGCTAGATAACGTGAAAGCCGGGAGCATCGGGGACTTCTTTTCCCCTTCTGGCTGTGACATGATCACCCCGGCGGTTCTCCGCGGGCACCTGCACTGGCTGAGGCACCCCGAGGCCGGTTCGGCCGGCGAGATCGCGGCGTTCGACACGGCGGACGAGACTTTCCGGCGGATACCTGCCCCGCCAGTGGCCAACGAGCTCATGGCCAGACTGCTCGTCGCGGACGGGTCGCTCATGGCGTCCGAGTTCAGGAAGCTAGCCGTGGACCTGTGGGTGCTCGCGGGTTACGCTGGCGCCGCTTCTGCATCCGCGGGAGGGACGAGGTGGGAGCTTCGTCACAGCTTTGAGGTGCCGTGGCAGGCCAGAATGCCGACGTCCGCCCTGGTCGTGATCGGCGGCGACGAGGAGGGGGACGTCGTCTTGGGCACCCGCCATGGTGTGGCGGTGTACGACGTCCGGAGCAGGACGGTCAGGGCCGTCGACGTCGGGCCCGGGGGCTCTAAGGGCGTTAGACTGACGCAGCGCGCGCTAAGGATACGGGAGAGTTTGGTGCGGCACACGTTTTTCGAGACGCAACGGCATCCCGGCATTCCATCGTTGTATTGGCGGTTTTGTTCTCGTTAAGTCGCTTCAGATTTTTCAGATTGCTCGATCCATGAAGACTTAGGAATTGCTTCCTTGAGTTAAGGGCATCTCTTATCGGATCTTCAGAAATCTCAACTTCTTGTATTGGCATTTTGGGGAGTTCAACCTTTGCTCACCCAATACTTACAACTTCTAGATTTGAGTAAGAAACACCCGTTCTCTTCAAATTCGACGCTAGCATTTATTGTTCTTTCATTAGCAAATAGAGCCTTGGCTCAGCAGTAAGGCATGCGATTGTGCAGTCGGACCACACGGGTTCAATTAGCAGAATTGACATGTGATACTTATGGGATTTCTCCATTCTATTTCGTTGAGGACTAAGCTTGATGCATGGTCATGCCTTCTATGTAAGGCATGCAATTATGCAGCCGGACCACGCTGGTTCAATTTGCAGAATTGGCGTATGATGCTTATGGGGTTTCCCCATTCTATTTCCTCGACGGCCAAGCTTGGTGCATGGTGAGGCCTTTTATTAAGCTAAAAATCTTGGTACTTGTGACATGGTGCTTTATCTCTGACCGGTGGCTCTGGCCCAGTCAGTGATGATGGGCATTGCTATTTGGTTCTGTAATAGCGTATTTTCTAATGAATTCTTAATTGAATGACCTAATTTTTTTGAGACTGAGAATTACTTTTTGCACATATAATTGTACTAATCTTAAACATATACTTTAGCAATTGATATTTGTTTTTGCGAAACACAATATAAACAATGCGTTCACATACAAGTGCATACACTCATATCTATGAATGCACGATGCCATCATCCCTTTATGAGAACCTTCGAGAGACTCAACCGGTAGGTCTTGAGATGTTCTTCACATGTTGGTCTCACTCATCCAATACAACTAAATAGGTCATCCCCACTATCTCAACTAGTAGAGCGCCCGTGCGTTGCCACAGGCCAAGAAATGTATCTATCACGAGCCCCTCAACTTCAGTTCTTTGATCATTGTGTTATTATTATTTTGCTATGTTGTCACGCCGCCAGCACCCTCTTGCCGCCTCCTCCTGCCGCCGTTGCCGCCGGCGTGGGCCGCGGTGGCGGCGGGCCCGGTGCCGAAGGTTTCTGGGTGGGTGGATGCGGCGGATCCCATCTGAGGCGGCGGGGGCGGCTCTCATGCTATCCAACGGCAACGTCTGGGACGGCGAATCCGGGCTGTGCGGCGGGGGCCGGAACACCATCACCGGCGGAGCGGCGGCCTTGCATGGATGGCGGCGGTGGCAACGCCCCATCTGGCGGGGTGGGCTGTCCTGGTCGTGATGGTGACGGCGGTCACTGCGGATCCAACGCCCCGTTTGGATCCGTCGCGGGGAGGCCTTCCGCCGACCGGCGGCGCGTGGAGGGACCGGTGAGGAGATGCCGGATCTCCGCCAGAGTACCGACGGCGACATACGTCTTCGTGGCGAGGTTCCGCTCGGTTCCAGCCATCCGCGAGGTCGGGAAGACGTGGCTTCTGGTGAAAATCGCGCCTGACTGCGGTCTTGGCGGACGATGGCGGCGTCTCAGACGTCGTTCTCTTCTGGAGGCATCATCGTTGCAGGTCATATCAACCTGATTGGGAAGCTCCGGGGAAAACCCTAGACTTGGGTCTACCGGATCGGATGATGATGGTGCCTTCGGTATCATTCTCCCTCATGGGGGCATCGTTTTTGAGCAAGTGCTGGTTGGAGGGGACGAGAGGAGGAGCGGTGATTCATCTGGTCCACTGATGACAGCGGATCTCAGCGGCGTGGCGTGGTGGAGACTCGGCGCCTGATGTACGGAGATGGACTCGCGCAGGAGGGTGACGCTGCCTGGTGCCGTGGTGGCATCGGCGGCAGCTAGACCGAGCAAGGTTGATACAACAGTACAGCTCTGAGATGGATTAGTGGCAGGTGGCTGCGGCGGCCTCATACCCGGCAGGCGTCCTGGTTGAGAAGCGCGCCGGACTGGTGGGTGCCCATACCCGGCGGGCGTCCTGGTTGGGACTTCAAGTCTTAGATGTTAGGTTTGGTTGCAAGGTCTGTTTGGTAATAGGCCCAGACTTTCAGCGCCCCTACATCAACTGGATAGGGATAGCGATAGATGTTACTTAGTTGGTGGCTTTAGGCTTATTGTTGTATGACTCTGTAAGGTCTTGTGTCAATAATTAATAAAATGGTTGTATGCATCGTCCAGATGCAGAGGCTGGGGTCGTCCTTTTTTTCTAAAAAATAAAAAAATGTTGTCACCTCTCTTCAAATTCACCCGGTATTGCCTCCAAATCTATCGAATTGTTGATTCCCATCATCCCTAACACATGGACTAATAGATGAACACGAGCCGCTTGGCTTCACCTCTACATTGTCACCCGACTTAAATTCGCGTTTGTTTTTTCCAAGTTCGCCAAATTGCCATAGGCATTCCCATCATCCCTAACTTCAAAGGTCTTCCGACATTCGTCATCAATTCCCTCCTAAAAGTTCTGACATACTAAACAATTTTCCCATACAATTTTGCAATGTTATAAACATCCCAAGTTGCTCTCATTTTCCTTTGTAAGCATTGCATGAGAACTGATAGTTCCACTCGTATGAACCCTCCTACCCCAGGATTAAGATCACCCATACAAAGGAAAAGAGCTAGAATCGTATCATATGCACATAATGATCAAGGTGTAGCACTTGTGTTGTCGAATTAGTAATTTAAAAAAAGTTTCCGCTTTTGCCCACTACAAATCACATGAAACAAGTTACTTCTTACTTGAATTGATGACTCGGTCAACATATTCTATTCTGTTATGCAAATGATAGTGCCCCTTTGTCCCTCTAGCTGGCTACTATGACACTTTTTTTAAATAAAGGGTGCTTTTATTATCTCAAAATGTAGCATCAAGCGATACAAAGCATTTAGAGTATCACCTGGCCTCTGCATAACTAGGATGCACACAGCCAAACATCAAAAATCTGACAAGAAAAAAATGACAATTCGGAAGAGTAGAGTCCTATAGACCGACACTATGCATATGTCGAAACGGTTGGTGGACCGATGCGGAGATTATGCTGCCACCCATGTTGGGTAAAAAACTCCATAGCCACCTGCTCCAATCGCGTACACACCACCTTGCATAGTGGTTGGTACTCCGCACGTTGTAGCATAGACCACATACGAAGCGAGTGCGTACAATGGAAAATAACCTGCAAAGGAGAAGCAGTTTTGTCATTAAAAACCAAATCGTTTCTACATAGCCAAAGCGACCATAGTAAGGCGTACGCTCCCACCCTTATTAGCGTTTTGAACCTATTTGAAATACCGTCCAACCAATGACCAAAAATATTGACAACACTTATGGGCGGATACAAATTTGATGCTATTTGGATGACTGACCACGTAGAACGCGCAAACTTGCATTGAAAAAAGAGGTGTTTGATTGTCTCGTTATGAGTACAAAAACAACATTTCTTACTTCTTGGCCAGTTAAGTCGTGCAAGGTTGTCTTTGGTTAGCACAACACCTCTACGAAGATACCACATGAATATTTTAACTTTTAGTGGAATCTTTACCTTCCAGATGTTTTTGTTATTGCTCTCCGATACCTCAGAATGCGTGAGCGCAATACATAGAGTCTACCGTGAAAGACCCTGATGTAGTAAGGTTCCAGTGAAACACATCACGGCCTTGTGTCAGGTTAATCAGATCCAGACGGGATAAGAGATTATGCCATGACATAAGTCGGGCGCCAACCAAATCCCACCTGAACGAAATATTCGGAGGGAATGAGCTGAGCACCTGCGCAATATTATTGTTCTTATCGCGAGCAATGTTGTACAAGGCTGGATATTGTTCTCGGAGACTGGCATTGTCTAGCCATATGTCTTCCCAGAAACGAATCTCCGACCCGTCCTTTATCGCAAAAGACCCAAAGCGAAAGAGTTCTTTGCCGCCATTAGGCCATCCCAAAAGTGTGAGTCGCTAGGTTTCCAATATGCCTGAGACACCGCCGTTTGGCCTAGATACTTGTTGCGCAGCATGGTTTGCCAAACACCATCCTCAGTAAGAAGTTTGAACAACCATTTACTAAGTAGGGCCTCATTCTTGACCTGCAGGTCATGAATTCCAAGGACACCTTGGTCTTTCGGCCTACAAACCACGCTCCATTTGGTCAGCCGGTATTTTTTCTTTTCACCATCTCCTTGCCAAAAGAGTCTGGACCTAAAATAGTCCAATCTTTGCAAGACCCCTTTCGGGAGTTGGAAGAAAGAAAGCATATAGAGAACCATATTTGTGAGGACAGAGTTTATCAAAACCAGCCGTCCTCCAACTGAGAGCAACTTGCCTTTCCAACTGCTCAACCGTTTCTCTAACCGCTCCTCTACATGCTTCCACTCCGCAATGGTGAGACGTCGATAATGAATTGGTATTCCCAGATATTTGATCGGGAATTGGCCAAGTGCGCAAGCAAATAGGTCCGAGTAATCGGCCGCTACCTCGACGGCTTCTCCAAAGCAGAACACTTCGCTTTTATGGAAGTTAATTTTAAGACCTGACATTTGCTCAAACGTTGACAACAGGAGTTTCATGTTTCGAGCCTTGTCCAGGTCGTGTTCCATAAAAAGTATTGTGTCATCAGCATATTGCAGAATAGAGAGGCCACCATCCACAAGGTGTGGCACTACCCCAGCAATTTGCCCGTCCTGCTTGGCGCGCTCAATTAGAATTGCCAACATGTCAGCAACATGTCAGGCTACTATGACACCTACCTAGAGAAATGATTGAGTACTGACTTACGAATAAGGAAATTTGCATGCAATACTATTATCGAAGTCTTCGAGCGTAACAAAATAACGATTTTGTGACCAGCTGAAACAAAAAGAAAAGCACCCATTCATGAAACTTCACTCACTTAATTGTGCTATCCCCACCTTTGGTACTGAATTACAACGCATGTATACAAATTCTAGTGCAAAGTTACACCCGACTGCTATGACTGCTATTGAATATGCACCTGGGCAGCTCATTCTTGGATAAATTAAGATTAGATTTGTCGACCTTTGGTCACTGTTTTGCTACGTAGAGTGCACTAGCAGAATTCCGCCATCTTTCAACGAGATGGCAGCTAAAGCATCTTATTTTTCAATCTGATTATGAGTTATTAAATTAAAGTAAATAAAATTGTAATGTTGCAACATATAGACTTAACTTTACATTCCTGATAAGGATAAGCACTACACCAACTTATGATTAGTAGGCAATGCTGTGATATATGTTGCAACATCAATAAGAATGCAATAGCGATCCTGCAGCCTAGAACAAGAAACATGTCCTCTGTTAAATTCGTATAGTCCACTTTTTGTATATCCCCATTATATAATAGGTTTCTTGCACTTTGACACATATGTATATGTATTGGCCTTTGACCTCAGTGAATACTAGTTGCTGATTATCCAACATGATATCAGATGCTAGGCTAGCCCCTTCCCCCGCACGATGCAACTCTGTGTGCCTCGTTCCTAGCCTACTCATTTCCGGCCGCCGCAGGCTGTCTCCGGCCGTCCGGCCGCTGCATCTTCAGCCCGGCTCTGCTGCTTCTCCAGCAGGACGCTTTCCCGTCCGGCTCCTCCTGCCTGCTGCCGCCCCGTTCGGCTGCCGCAGCCGTCCGACCGCTGTCGCCTCCGTCTCGTCCGGTAGCCGCCGCCTCCGTCTCATTAGGCAGCCGCCCTGTCCGGCCGCCGCCGCCCCGTCCGGCCGCGGCCTAGTTCGGCCACCCCGTCCGGCCGCTGCCCCGTTCGGCCCCGCCTCAATTTGGCGCTGCCGAGGCTCGCTGCTTCTGGCCCGCAGCCCTAGCTGTTGGTGCTCGGACGCCCGCCCCTCTCGATCCTGCCTCGCACGTGAGCGAGAACGCTCCTGCCCGCTTCTCTCGATCCAGATCGGGTCTCTATGGCAGTTGACTTCCGAAAAAAGAACTCTTCATGTCTTCTTCGGCCATGTCGTTGTTCCTCGATGTTCGGTGATCTTTGATGGCACCAACTACGCTGAGTTTGTGGGCTTCATGCGCATCCATATGCGTGGCCTTCTTCTGTGGGGTATTCTCTCTGGCGAGGTCCCCTGTCCGCCATGCATTGTTGCGCCAGTGGCCCCAATCCCACCGGTGCCGCCGGTACTTACTGTTGATGCTTCTTAGGCTGACCGGGATGCAGCTAAGACTCTCGATGATGCCGCGGTTGATGCTTATCACCAACATGTATCAGCTTATTCAAATGATTTGTCTGCTTACACTCAGTGGTGCAATGATGATGCTCATGCTGCTATTGTTCTCACTGCAAGTGTCCTCCCTCAGTTTGCTTTAGAGTTCATGGGACTTGGCACAGTTGCAGTGATGTGGGCTTATCTTTGTCAGCGCTATCAGCCCTCTGGTGATGCTCTCTACCTATATGTGGTGCGTCAGGAGGACGCACTCCAGCAAGGTGATTCTTCTGTTGATGAGTTCTATTCATAGTGCTCTGCCATCTGGCGCCAGCTTGACTCTCTTCGGATAGTTGTTTGTGGGACTTGCCATTGCTGTCAGACTACATGGTCCGGTTTGGAGTTTCAGCGGGTCCATGAGTTCTTATCACGTCTTCGTTCTGAGTTCGAGCCTCGATATGCTCACTTGCTTGCTCATGGTCGTATTCCTATCTCGGAGGTGCTTACCGAGCTTCGTGCTGAGGAGACCCGCCTTTGCTCTGCTGGTTTGCTTGTGGTTCCGTCAGTGTTGGCTGCCCGAGCTCCTATGTCGTCTGCTCGCCTCGCCGCTCCATCGCTCATGCCTACTCTTTCAGGGGGGTGGGTCACCCTCCTTATGCTAAGAAGGGCACGTTGCATCGTGACACCTTCTGTGGTTACTACTTCCGGCCAGGTCACCCAGAGTCTGATTGTCGCTAGAAGAAGCGAGACCAGAGGCGCTCCTCTTCCAGTGGGACTCCTGCGTCTTCCTCGACTCCGTCACTCACTGACCAGGACATTGTACGGCTCAAGCATCTATGTGCTTCCTCCGTCTCCTCATCGAATGGTTCCACTGCCGCTGTGACTGCATCCACCCCTCCACCACCATCGGCATCTACACAGTCAGGTACATCTTCGTGGGTTCTGGATTCTGGAGCTTCCTTTCATATGTCTTCTGGTTCTTTCGCGTCGTCTTCTCTTTGACCTCTTGATTCGCCTGTTAATGTTCTCACGGCTGATGGCACACCTCTTCCTATTGCTAGTCGTGGCACTCTTTCTACTCCGTTCTTTTCTGTTCCTAGTGTTTTACATGTTCTCCGTCTTACCATGAATCTTTTTTCCGCTGCCCAACTTACTGATTTTGGTTGCCGTGTCATTCTTGATACCGACTCTTGCTCTATTCAAGATCGTCGCACCAAGGCTTTGGTTGGTGCTGGCCCTCGACACCGTGAGTCAGAGGGCCATTGGGAGGTTGACTGGCTTTGTGTTTCCCCCGCTGCCACTACTTCTGCCAGTTCCCATGCTCTTGCTGCCTCCTCGTCTGCGTCCTTCAAGCAGTAGCATCATCGCCTTGGTCACATCTATGGCTCTCGCTTGTCATCATTAGAGCACCAGGGCCATTTAGGGTCTCTTTCTGGAGATGTTTCGTTGCATTGTAATGGTTGTAGACTTGGCAAATAGACCCAACTACCTTATCCCACCAGTGAGTCAGTATCTCAGCGTCCTTTTGACTTAGTTCATTCTCATATTTGGGGTCCCGCTCCCTCTGATTCAAAAGGTGGTCATCGCTACTACGTTCTGTTTATTGATGATTTCTCTGTTGGGGAACGTAGTAATTTTAAAAACTTTCCTACGCACACGCAAGATCATGGTGATGCATAGCAACAAGAGGGGAGAGTGTTGTCCACGTACCCTCGTAGACCAAAAGCGGAAGCGTTAGAACAACGCGGTTGATGTAGTCGTACATCTTCACGGCCCTATCAATCAAGCACCGAAAGCACGACACCTCTGAGTTCTAGCACACGTTCATCTCGATGACGTCCCTCGAACTCCGATCCAGCCGAGTGTCAAGGGAGAGTTCCGTCAGCACGATGGCGTGGTGACAATGATGATGTTCTATCGTCGTAGGGCTTTGCCTAAGCACCGCTACAATATTATCGAGGAGGACTATGGTGGAGGGGGGCACCGCACACGGCTAAGAGATCAATGATCTGTTGTTGTGTCTAGAGGTGCTCCCCTGCCCCCGTATATAAAGGAGCAAGGGGGAAGGGGGCAGCCGGCCAGGAGAGGCACGCCAGGAGGAGTCCTACTCCCACCGGGAGTAGGACTCCCTCCCTTCCTTGTTGGATTAGGAGAAGGGGGGAAAGAGGAGGGAGAGAAAGGAAGGAAAGGGGAGCGCCGCCCCCTCTCCTTGTCCTATTCGGACTAGGGGGGAGGGGCGTGCGACCCTACCCTGGCCTCCTCTCCTCTTCTCCACTAAAGCCCACTATGGCCCATTAAGCCCCCAGGGGGTTCCGGTAACCCCTCGGTACTCCGGTAAAATCCCGATTTCACCCGGAACACTTCTGATATCCAAATATAGACTTCCAATATATCAATCTTCATGTCTTGACCATTTCGAGACTCCTCATCATGTCCATGATCACATCCGGGACTCCGAACAACCTTCGGTACATCAAAACTCATAAACTCATAATATAATCGTTATTGAAACTTTAAGCGTGCGGACCCTATGGGTTCGAGAACTATGTAGTCATGACCGAGACACGTCTCCGGACAATAACCAATCGCGGAACCTGGATGCTCATATTGGCTCCTACATATTCTACAAAGATCTTTATCGGTCAAACCGCATAACAACATACGTTGTTCCCTTTGTCATCGGTATGTTACTTGCCCGAGATTCGATCGTCGGTATCCCAATACCTAGTTCAATCTCATTACCGACAAGTCTCTTTACGCGTTATGTAATGCATCATTCCGTAACTAACTCATTAGCTACATTGCTTGCAAGGCTTATAGTGATGTGCATTTCTGAGAGGGCCCAAAGATACCTCTCCAACAATCGGAGTGACAAAACCTAATCTCGAAATACGCCAACTCAACATGTACCTTTGGAGACACCTGTAGAGCTCCTTTATAATCACCCAGTTATGTTGTGACGTTTGGTAGCACACAAAGTGTTCCTCCAGTAAACGGGAGTTGCATAATCTCATAGTTGTAGGAACATGTATAAGTCATGAAGAAAGCAATAGCAGCATACTAAACGGTCAAGTGCTAAGCTAACGGAATGGGTCAAGTCAATCACATAATTCTCCTAATGATGTGATCCCGTTAATCAAATGATAACTCATGTCTATGGTTAGGAAACATAACCATCTTTGATTAATGAGCTAGTCAAGTAGAGGCATACTAGTGACATTATATTTGTCTATGTATTCACACATGTATTATGTTTCCGGTTAATACAATTCTAGAATGAATAATAAACATTTATCATGATATAAGGAAATAAATAATAACTTTATTATTGCCTCTAGGGCATATTTCCTTCATCTCCCACTTGCACTAGAGTCAATAATCTAGATTACACAAGAATGATTCTAACACCATGGAGCCTTGGTGCTGATCATGTTTTGCTCGTGGAAGAGGCTTAGTCAGCGGTCTTACGCAACATTCAGATCTATATGTATCTTGCAAATCTCTATGTCTCCCACGGACTTGGTCCCGATGGAATTGAAGCGTCTCTTGATGTGCTTGGTCCTCTTGTGAAATCTGGATTCCTTTGCCAAGGCAATTGCACCAGTATTGTCACAGAAGATCTTCATTGGTCCCGATGCACTAGGTATGAAACCTAGATCGGATATGAATTCCTTCATCCAGACTCCTTCATTTGCTGCTTCTGAAGCAGCTATGTACTCCGCTTCGCATGTAGATCCCGCCACGACGCTTTGTTTAGAACTGCACCAACTGACAGCTCCACCGTTCAATATAAACACGTATCAGGTTTGCGATTTAGAATCGTTCGGATCAGTGTCAAAGCTTGCATCGACGTAACTATTTACGACTAGCTCTTTGTCACCTCCATAAACGAGAAACATATCCTTAGTCCTTTTCAGGTATTTCAGGATATTCTCGACCGCTGTCGATGATCCACTCTGGATTACTTTGGTACCTCCTGTTAAACTTATTGCTAAGCATACATCAGTGCGGTGCACAACATTGCATACATGATAGAGCCTATGGCTGAAGCATAGGAACATCTTTCATTTTCTCTCTATCTCCTCGCCGTGGTCGGGCATTAAGTCGACTCAACTTCACACCTTGTAATGAGCAAGAACCCTTTCTTTGCTCGATCAATTTTGAACTTTTTCAAAACTTTATCAAGGTATGTGCTTTGTGAAAGTCCAATTAAGCGTCTTGATCTGTCTCTATAGATCTTGATGCCTAATATGTAAGCAGCTTCACCGAGGTCTTTCATTGAAAAACTTTTATTCAAGTATCCTTTTATGCTATCTAGAAATTCTATATCATTTCCAATTAACAATATGTCGTCTACATATAAAATCAGAAATGCTACAGAGCTCCCACTCACTTTCTTGTAAATACAGTCTTCTCCAAAAGTCTGTATAAAGCCATATGCTTTGATCACACTATCAAAGCGTTTATTCCAACTCCGAGAGGCTTGCACCAGTCCATACATGGATCGCTGGAGCTTTCACACTTTGTTAGCACCTTTTGGATCGACAAAACCTTCTGGTTGTATCATATACAACTCTTCTTCTAGAAATCCATTCAGGAATGCAGTTTTGACATCCATTTGCCATATTTCATACAAAAAATGCGGCAATTGCTAAGATGATTCGTACAGACTTAAGCATCGCTACGGGTGAGAAAGTCTCATCGTAGTCAACTCCTTGAACTTGGCGAAAACCTTTCGCAACAAGTCGAGCTTTGTAGACAGTAATATTACCATCAGCGTCAGTCTTCTTCTTGAAGATCCATTTCTTCTCGATGTCTTGCCGATCATCGGGCAAGTCAACAAAGTCCATACTTTGTTCTCATACATGGATCCCATCTCAGATTTCATGGCCTCAAGCCATTTTTCGAAATCTGGGCTCATCATCGCTTCCTCATAGTTTGTAGGTTCGCCATGGTCAAGTAACATGACTTCCAGAATAGGATTACCGTACCACTCTGGTGCGGATCTTACTCTGGTTGACCTACGAGGTTCGGTAGTAACTTGATCTGAAGTTTCATGATCAATATCATTAGCTTCCTCACTAATTGGTGTAGTCGTCATAGGAACCGGTTTCTGTGATGAACTACTTTCCAATAAGGGAGCAGGTACAGTTACCTCATCAAGTTCTACTTTCCTCCCACTCACTTCTTTCGAGAGAAATTCCTTCTCTAGAAAGGATCCGAACTTAGCAACAAAAGTCTTGCCTTCAGATCTGTGATAGAAGGTGTACCCAATAGTCTCCTTTGGGTATCCTATAATGACACATTTCTCCCATTTGGGTTCGAGCTTATCTGGTTGAAGTTTCTTCACATAAGCATCGCAGCCCCAAACTTTAAGAAACGACAACTTTGGTTTCTTGCCAAACCACAGTTCATAAGGCGTCGTCTCAACGGGATTTGATGGTGCCCTATTAAACGTGAATGTGGCCGTCTCTAAAGCATAACCCCAAAACGATAGAGGTAAATCAGTAAGAGACATCATAGATCACACCATATCTAGTAAAGTACGATTACGACATTCGGACACACCATTACATTGTGGTGTTCTGGGTGGCGTGAGTTGCGAAACTATTCCGCATTGTTTCAAATGTAAACCAAACTCGTGACTCAAATATTCTCCTCTAGGATTAGATCGTAGAAACTTTATTTTCTTGTTACGATGATTTTCCACTTCACTCTGAAATTCTTTGAACTTTTCAAATGTTTCAGACCTGTTTCATTAAGTAGATATACCCATATCTGCTCAAATCATCTGTGAAGGTGAGAAAATAACGATACCCGCCGCGAGCCTCAATATTCATTGGACCACACACATCAGTATGTATGATTTCCAACAAATCAGTTGCTCGCTCCATAGTTCCGGAGAATGGCGTTTTAGTCATCTTGCCCATGAGGCACTGTTCGCAAGTACCAAGTGATTCATAATCAAGTGATTCCAGAAGTCCATCAGTATGGAGTTTCTTCATGCGCTTTACACCAATATGACCTAAACGGCGGTGCCACAAATAAGTTGCACTATCATTATCAACTCCGCATCTTTTGGCTTCAACATTATGAATATGTGTATCACTACTATCGGGATTTAATAAAAATATACCACTCTTCAAGGGTGCATGACCATAAAAGATATTACTCATATAAATAGAACAACCATTATTCTCTGATTTAAATGAATAACCGTCTCGCATCAAACGATCCAGATATAATGTTCATGCCCAACGCTGGCACCAAATAACAATTATTCAGGTCTAAAACTAATCCCGAAGGTAGATGTAGAGGTAGCGTGCCGACCGCGATCACATCGACTTTGGAACCATTTCCCACGCGCATCGTCGCCTCGTCCTTAGCCAATCTTAAGCAATCGTAGTCCTGTTTGAGTTGCAAATATTAGCAATGTAACCAAGATCAAATACCTAGGTGCTCTCATGAGCATTAGTAAGGTACACATCAATAACATGTATATCACATATACCTTTGTTTACCTTGCCATCCTTCTTATCCGCCAAATACTTGGGGCAGTTCCGCTTCCAGTGACCAGTCTTCTTGCAATAGAAGCACTCAGTCTTAGGCTTAGGTCCAAATTTGGGTTTCTTCTCTTGAGCAGCAACTTGTTTGCCGTTCTTCTTGAAGTTCCCCTTCTTCTTCCCTTTACCCTTTTTCTTGAAACTGGTGGTCTTATTGACCATCAACACTTGATGCTCCTTCTTGATTTCTACCTCGCAGCCTTTAGCATTGCGAAGAGCTCGGGAATAGTCTTGTCCATCCCATGCATATTATAGTTCATCACGAAGCTCTTGTAGCTTGGTGGCAGTGATTGAAGAATTCTGTCAATGACACTATCATCAAGAAGATTAACTCCCAGTTGAATCAAGTGATTATTATACCCAGACATTTTGAGTATATGTTCACTGACAAAACTATTCTCTTCCATCTTGCAGCTATAGAACTTATTGGAGACTTCATATCTCTCAATCCGGGCATTTGCTTGAAATATTAACTTCAACTCCTGGAACATCTCATATGCTCCATGACGTTCAAAATGTTGTTGAAGTCCCGGTTCTAAGCCGTAAAGCATGGCACACTGAACTATCGAGTAGTCATTAGCTTTGCTTTGCCAGACGTTCTTAACGTCGTCGGTTAGCATCTGCGATGAGCACTCGCACCCAGCGGTGCTTCGGGACGTAATTCTTCTATGCAGCAATGAGGATAATCCTCAAGTTACGGACCCAGTCCGTGTAATTGCTACCATCATCTTTCAACTTAGCTTTCTCAAGGAACGCATTAAAATTCAACGGAACAACAGCACGAGCCATCTATCTACAACAAACATAGAAAAGCAAAATACTATCAGGTACTAAGTTCATGATAAATTTAAGTTCAATTAATCATATTACTAAAGAACTCCCACTTAGACAGACATCCCTCTAATCATCTAAGTGATCACGTGATCCAAATCAACTAAACCATGTCTGATCATCACGTGAGATGGATTAATTTTCAATGTTGAACATCACTATGTTGATCATATCTACTATATGATTCACGCTCGACCTTTCGGTCTCAGTGTTCTGTGGCCATATCTGTATATGCTAGGCTCGTCAAGTTTAACCTGAGTATTCTGCGTGTGCGACTGTTTTGCACCCATTGTATTTGAACGTAGAGTCTATCACACCCGATCATCACGTGGTGTCTCAGCACGAAGAACTTTCGCACCCGTGCATACTCAGGGAGAACACTTATACCTTGAAATTTAGTGAGAGATTATCTTATAATTCTACCGTCAATCAAAGCAAAATAAGATGCATAAAGGACAAACATCACATGCAATCAATATAAGTGATATGATATGGCCATCATCATCTTGTGCTTGCGATATCCATCTCCGAAGCACCGTTATGATCACCATCGTCACCGGTGCGACACCTTGATCTTCATCGTAGCATCGTTGTCGTTTCGCCACCTATTGCTTCTGCGAATATCGCTACCGCTTAGTGATAAAGTAAAGCAATTACAGGGCGATTGCATTGCATACAATAAAGTGACAACCATATGGCTCCTGCCAGTTGCCGATAACTTGGTTACAAAACATGATCATCTCATACAATAAAATATAGCATCACGCTTTGACCATATCACATAACAACATGCCTTGCAAAAACAAGTTAGACGTCCTCTACTTTGTTGTTGCAAGTTTTACGTGGCTGCTATGGGCTGAGCAAGAACCGTTCTTACCTATGCATCAAAACCACAATGATAATTCGTCAAGTTAGTGTTGTTTTAACCTTCTCAAGGACCGGGCGTAGCCGTACTCGGTTCAACTAAAGTTGGAGAAACAGACACCCGCCAGCCACCTGTGTGCAAAGCACATCGGTAGAACCAGCCTCGCGTAAGCGTACGCGTAATGTCGGTCCGGGCCGCTTCATCCAACAATACTGTCGAACCAAAGTATGACATGCTCGTAAATAGTATGACTTGTATCGCCCACAACTCACTTGTGTTCTACTCGTGCATATAACATCTACGCATAAAACCTGGCTCGGATGCCACTGTTGGCGAACGTAGTAATTTCAAAAAAAATCCTACGCACACGCAAGATCATGGTGATGCATAGCAACGAGAGGGGAGAGTGTTGTCCATGTACCCTCGTAGACCGAAAGCGGAAGCATTAGAACAACGCGGTTGATGTAGTCGTACGTCTTCACGGCCCGACTGATCAAGCACCGAAAGCACGACACCTCCGAGTTCTAGCACACGTTCAGCTCGATGGCGTCCCTCGAACTCTGATCCAGCCAAGTGTCGAGGGAGAGTTCCGTCAGCACGACGGTGTGGTGACGATGTTGATGTTATACCGTCGCAGGGCTTCGCCTAAGCACTGCTACAATATTATCGAGGAGGACTATGGTGGAGGGGGGCACCGCACACGGCTAAGAGATCAATGATCTGTTGTTGTTGTGTCTAGAGGTGCCCCCCTGCCCCCGTACATAAAGGAGCAAGCGGGGAGGGGGCGGTCGGCCAGGAGGAGGCACGCCAGGAAGAGTCCTACTCCCACCGGGAGTAGGACTCCCTCCCTTCCTTGTTGGATTAGGAGAAGGGCGGAAAGAGGAGGGAGAGAGAGAGGAAGGAAAGGGGGGGCGCCCCCTCTCCTTGTCCTATTCGGACTAGGGGGGAGGGGCACGCGGCCCTTCCCTGGCCTCCTCTCCTCTTCTCCACTAAGGCCCACTATGGCCCATTAAGCCCCCGGGGGGTTCCGGTAACCCCTTGGTACTCCGGTAAAATCCCGATTTCACCCGGAACACTTCCGATATCCAAATATAGACTTCCAATATATCAATCTTCATGTCTCGACCATTTAGAGACTCCTTGTCATGTCCGTGATCACATCCGGGACTCCGAACAACCTTCGGTACATCAAAACTCATAAACTCATAATATAATCGTCATTGAAACTTTAAGCGTGCGGACCCTACGGGTTCGAGAACTATGTAGACATGACCGAGGCACGTCTCCGGTCAATAACCAATAGAGGAACTTGGATGCTCATATTGGGTCCTACATATTCTACGAAGATCTTTATCGGTCAAACCGCATAACAACATACGTTGTTCCCTTTGTCATCGGTATGTTACTTGCCCGAGATTCGATCGTCGGTATCCCAATACCTAGTTCAATCTCGTTATCGGCAAGTCTCTTTACTCGTTATGTAATGCATCATTCCGTAACTAACTCATTAGCTACATTGCTTGCAAGGCTTATAGTGATGTGCATTACCGAGAGGGCCCAGAGATACCTCTTCGATAATCGGGGTGACAAAACCTAATCTCGAAATACGCCAACTCAACATGTACGTTTGGAGACACCTGTAGAGCTCCTTTATAATCACCCAGTTACGTTGTGACGTTTGGTAGCACATGATACGTCCATTTTGCATCATGCTTTTATATTAATCTTTATTGCATTATGGGCTGTTATTACACATTATATCTCAATACTTATGGATATTTTCTCTTATTTTACAAGGTTTACCATGAAGAGGGGGAATGCCGGCAGTTGGAATTCTGGCTGGAAAAGGAGCAAACATTGGAAACCTATTCTGCACAACTCCAAAAGTCCTGGAACTCCACGAAACAACTTTTTGGATTTAATAAGAATTTATGAGCGAAAGAAATAGGCCAGGGGCCCACACCCTATCCAGGAGACAGGGGGCCCTCCTATCTCCTGGGCTCCCTGGTGGGCCTCCGGTGTCCATTTTCTGCTATATCATCACTTTTACCCTGGAAAAAATCGTGGGCAAGCTTACGGGATGAAACTCCACCACCACGAGGCGGAACCTTGGCGGAATCAATCTAGGGCTCTGGCGGAGCTGTTCTGCCGGGGACACTTCCCTCCGGGAGGGGTAAATCATCACCAACGATCCTCTCGTCAGGAGGGGGCCAATCTCCATCAACATCTTCACCAGCACCATCTCCTCTCAAAACCCTAGTTCATCTCTTGTATCCAATCTTGTATCAAAACCACAAATTGGTACCTGTGGGTTGCTAGTAGTGTTGATTACTCATTGTAGTTGATGCTATTTGGTTTACTTGGTGGAAGATCATATGTTCAGATCCTTTATGCATATTATTACCCCTCTGATTATGAATATGAAAATGCTTTGTGAGTAGTTACGTTTGTTCCTGAGGAGATGGGTGAAGTCTTGCTATTAGTAGTCATGTGAATTTGGTATTTGTTCGATATTTTGATGAGATGTATGTTGTCTTTCCTCTAGTGGTGTTATGTGAACGTCGACTACATGACACTTCACCATTATTTGGGCCTAGAGGAAGGCATAGGGAAGTAATAAGTAGATGATGGGTTGCTAGAGTGACAGAAGCTTAAACCCTAGTTTATGCGTTGCTTCATTAGGGGTTGATATGGATCCATATGCTTAATGTTGTTGTTAGGTTTACCTTAATACCTTCTTTTGTAGTTGCGGATGCTTGCAATAGGGGTTAATCATAAGTGGGATGCTTGTCCAAGTTAGGGCAGTACCCAAGTACCGGTCCACCCACATATCAAGTTATCAAAGTACCGAACGCGAATCTTATGAATGTGATGAAAACTAGCTTGACGATAATTCCCAATGTGTCCTCGGGAGCTCCTTCTTCATTATTAGAATTTGTCCAGGCTTATCCTTTGCTAAATAAATGATTGGGCCACCTTGCTGCACTTTGTTTACTTTATTTACTTTTTGCTCGTTACTATTTATCTTATCACAAAACTATCTATCACCTACTATTTCAGTGCTTGCAGAGAAAACCTTACCGAAAACCGCTTATCATTTCCTTCTGCTCCTCGTTGGATTCGACACTCTTACTTATCGAAAGGACTACGATAGATCCCCTACACTTGTGGGTCATCAAGACTCTTTTCTGGTGTCGTTGCCAGGGAGTGTAGCGCTTTTGGTGAGTGGAACTTGGTAAGGAAACATTTATATAGTGTGCTGAAATTTTCTGTTACTTGTCACTATGAAAACTAATCCTTTGAGGGGCTTGTTTTTCGTATCTTCACCCCAACCATAAGAGCAAAGAGATGCTCCTCAACCTACTGAACTTTATGAAAATATTCACTTTGAGATTCCTTTGGGTATGATAGAAAAACTGCTAGCTAATCCTTTTGCAGGAGACGGAACATTGCATCCCGATTTACACCTTATCTTTGTGGATGAAGTTTGTGGATTATTTAAGCTTGCAGGTATTCCCGATGATGTTGTCAAAAGGAAGGTATTCCCTTTATCTTTGAAGGGAGATGCAATGACATGGTATAGGCTATGTGATGATACGAGATCTTGGAATTATAAGCGACTAAAGTTGGAATTTCACCAGAAGTTCTATCCTATGCATCTTGTTCATCGTGATCGTAATTACATATATAATTTCTGGCCTCGCGAAGGAGAAAGCATCGCTCAAGCTTGGGGGAGGCTTAAGTCAATGTTGTATTCATGCCCCAATCATGAGCTCTCTCGGGAAATGATTATTCAGAATTTTTATGCTCGGCTTTCTCTTGATAATCGCAACCTGCTCAATACTTCCTGTGTTGGTTCTTATATGCTGAAGACTATTGATTTCAAGACTTATTGGAAAGAATTAAGCGCAACTCAAGATTGGGGTTCGGCGATGGTAAGGAGTCGTATGACACCTAAGTTCAATTGTGTTAAATCTTTTATGGATACCGATGCTTTCCGTGGATTTAGCTCTAAGTATGGACTTGACTCTGAGATAGTAGCTACTTTTTGTGAAACTTTTGCTACTCACGTTGATCTCCCTAAAAAGAAGTGGTTTAAATATAATCCTCCTGTTGAAGTAAAAGTAGTTGCACCTATTATAGTCGAAGAAAAGACTATTACATATAGTGATCCTATTATTCCTACTGCTTATGTCGAAAAACCTCCTTTTCCTGTTAGGATAAAAGATCATGCTAAAGCTTCGATTGTTGTTTGTAAGAGTAATACTAGGACCTATACACCTCCTGAGCAAATTAATGTTGAACCTGGTATTGCTATGATTCAAGATCTCTTGGATGAGGACTTAGATGGGCACGTTATCTCTTTCTTGGGCGAAACTGCTAATATTGCTAGACCCGATACTAAAACACGTAGACCTGTTGTAGGCACGCCTGTTATTTTTCTTAAAATAGGAGATCATTGTTATCATGGCTTATGTGATATGGGTGCTAGTGCTAGTGCGATACCTTATGATCTTTATAAAGAAATTATGCACGATATTGCACCTGTTGAATTAGAAGACATTGATGTTACTATTAAGCTTGCTAATAGGGACACCATTTAACCTATTGGGATTGTTAGAGATGTTGAAGTCTTGTGTGGGAAGATTAAATACCCTGCTGATTTTCTTGTTCTTGCTTCCCCACAAGATGATTTTTGTCCCATTATTTTTAGTAGACCCTTCTTGAATACTGCTAGTGCTAAGATTAATTGTGAAAGGAAGGTCGTCACTGTTGGCATAGATGATATTGCACCTCGTGAAAGGGAACCACCTAGTAAGGATGAAATTATTGGTCTTGCTTCCATTGTTGTTCCTCCAACTGATCCGTTAGAACAATATTTGTTAGACCATGAAAATGATATGTTTATGAAGGAAAGGGAAGAAATAGATGAAGTGTTCCTTAAACAAGAACCTATGCTAAAACATAACCTTCCCGTTGAAATTCTTGGGGATCCCCCTCCACCCAAGGGTGATCCCGTGTTTGAAATCAAACCTTTACCTGATAATCTTAAGTATGCTTATCTTGATGAAAAAGAAATATATCATGTTATTATTAGTGCTAACCTTTCAAAGAAAGAAGAAGAAAGATTATTGAAAACTCTGAAGAAGCACAGAGCTACTATTGGATATACTCTGGATGATCTTAAGGGCATTAGTCCCACATTATGTCAACACAAAATTTTAGTGGAGAAAGATGCCAAACCAGTTAGAGATCCTCAAAGACGATTAAATCACAAGATAAGGGTCGTGTCGAAGATGATTAAATTTTAGTGGAGAAAGATGCCCTTGAACAGCACCCTCCAGAAAGCTTCGTACGTCATGTCGAAGAGCCCGCTAAGGGTCTGGTGCTGTGCCGGATCAAACTCCCACAGATTGAAGGCCCGTTGTTGGCAGGGGAGAATCCGGCGGACGAGCATGACCTGGATCACGTTGACAAGCTTAAGCTTCTTGTTCACGAGTGCAGGAGACAGATCGAGTCCGTCGGCTCCTCGAACTACCCCATAGCAAGCCCTTCTCTTTCCAGGAGGTGAGCTGCATGGGGGTACCAGATCTGAACTCGGGGGCCGCTGCCCATTTAGGGTCACGCAGCTCGGTGATGTAGAACCACCCCGATTGCCATCCCTTGACGGATTCCACAAAGGCGCCCTCGAGCCAAGTGACGTTGGGCATTTTGCCCACCATGGCGCCTCCGCACTCCGCCTGGACGCCCTTCACCACCTTCGGCTTGACATTGAAGGTCTTTAGCCACAGGCCGAAGTGAGGCTGGATGCAGAGGAAGGCCTCACACACGACGATAAATGCCGAGATGTTGAGGATGAAGTTTGGTGCCAGATCGTGGAAGTCCAGGCCGTAGTAGTACATGAGCCCCCGGACGAAGGGATGAAGTGGGAAGCCCAGTCCGCGGAGGAAGTGGGGAAGAAATATGACCCTCTCATGGGGCCTGGGGGTGGGGATGAGCTGCCCCTCGTCGGGCAGCCGGTGCGCGATGTCGCCGGACAGGTATCCGGCTCCGCATAGCTTCTCGATGTGCCCCTCCGTGACGGAGGAGGCCATCCACTTGCCTCCCGCTCCGGACATGACTAGAGAAGGTTGAGGCGAGATGTGCGGACTTGGGCGCTGGATCTCGAGTGCGCGGAGATGGATAAGCAAAGGAGGAAGAAGGCTTAGGTAAAAAAGGCGGATCCTTATCCCCTTATATATGGGCGGACGAAGACTATGCGTCCCCCGGCCTGATAAAACTCGCTTATCTCCCAAGCGCCGCAATCAATGGCGCAGTTGGGTTACCCACGTCCGTATTGATGGGAATCCCGGAATAAGGGGAACACGATCTCTGCTTCGACAAGACGTGCCAAGGAAGCCGCTTCGCTAAACGCGTTGAGGTGGTATAATAAAAACGATTAAAGTAAAATCTTGGTAGTGGTGTGACGTCACGCCACAAAATACGTCAGCAGATTGAACTTGTGTAAATTCTCTCTACGGTGGTATGTGGAATTTATTTTGCAGAGCCGGACACTATCCTGGTGTTCACAATCTTCTATGAATTATTCGGAGGAGGAACCCGCCTTGCAATGCCGAAGACAATATGCGCGGATTCATCGTCATTGAAGCCTAGTTCGGGGCTCTTGAGGAGTCTGGACTAGGGGTGTCCGGATAGCGGACTATCATCATCGGCGGACTCCAAGACTATGAAGATACAAGATTGAATACTTCGTCCGTGTCCGAATTGGACTTTCCTTGGCGTGGAAGGCAAGCTTGGCAATCTGGATATGTAGATCTCCTACCATTGTAACCGACTGTGTAACCCTAGCCCTCTTCGGTGTCTATATAAACCAGAGAGGTTTTAGTTCGTAGGACAAACAACCATTACAACAATCATACCATAGGCTAGCTTCTAGGGTTTAGCCTCCTTGATCTCGTGGTAGATCCACTCTTGTACTACCCATATCATCAATATCAATCAAGCAGGAGTAGGGTTTTACCTCCATCGAGAGGGCCCAACACAGGTAAAAACATCGTGTCCCTTGTCTCCTGTTACCATCCGCCTAGACGCACAGGTCGGGACCCCCTACCCGAGATCCGCCGGTTTTGACACCGACATTGGTGCTTTCATTGAGACCATAGTATTCAGAAGACCGAGTTCGGGGCGCTATCCACGCCTGGGCCGGACAAAGCCGGTTCCTCGCTCTAAGCGGCATAAGTCTTTAGGGACTCGAAAAGACCTCTCGAACAGCGACCAGCTCTCGCCTTGTCATGACGGTCAGTTTTACCTTTCTCCACTGAGGTGCTCGCCCAACTCAACCGGGGCGCAATCGCAGTGGTTCTCCCAGTGCTACCTCAGCGGATAAAACGGAACGTAAGGTACCAAAACATGGGAGCCGGGCAAACCCAACTATTGACCCAAGACATGATTCGGAGCCAATGCATATAATGCTATAAGTTCGGGGTGCCGCACTTGTGAAAGTGTTCGGACTTGTCACACCATAATGCGGGGAACATAATCCCCTGGTGTGTACGGATGCAAAATGTCATAAACGAACATATATGAGAAAGGGATGCAATTATAAGCAAAAAGCGATGCATTGTTTATTCAGAAATACTGCCATGAATGCAGAGCGATACAAATAGTGCGGCAAGCAAGGGATTGGACTATTAAACATGTCCCCTCCGTGGGTAGGCTGCGGAATGGTGTATTAAACAGATTTAATGCTCGTAATGGAGACCACCCGAGTGTTCGCTGTAGCCTTTCTCCTTTCCCGGTTGTTATCGTTAGTTGGCAGTCTGGCACGCGAACAGGGCCTCTGGTGAACGGAGTCTTGTGGATAAGAAAAAAGAAAAAGACAAAGACCGACATACTTGGGAGCCCCTGGTGTGGTTAAACCGCACTCTGGGCCTGTCGTGGTCGTGCCCCTCCCCCTATGCCCATGGTATCTCTAGAGCGTAATGATGTACACGAAGGACTGGTCTTGCAATTATGCAAGGGCTAGGGTTGGGGTCGCATTGCTACGCGTGCTCGGAACATGCCAGGTGGTCTTGTTGTATGTTACTCCGGGCGCGTTTGGCCATGCCTGGTCGCTTAACGGCCAGACTTGAGAATTGCCTTAAGAGGCTGCTCAGTATTTCGCGCCGCGAGCGTGTGTGTTCCTCCGTTCGGAGGAGCGTTCAATGTTTCCGTTGACCGTGATGACTCCTCGAGGGCCCGGCATCTTGAGCTTGATGTATGCGTGTCGCGGCACGCGTTGAACTTTGTAAACGCGGTTCGTCCGAGCGAGCGTGATAGCCATCGCGAACGGGACTATGTCAAGATTAACTCCTCGCCGGAAGTTATCCGGGATCCAAGACCACTTCGGTGTGGTGAGCGAGCCTATAATTGGCCTCTACACGGTATGGCGCCTTTGAAGGTCGTCTTTGTAGGTTTAATCCTTGAGGGGTCTATGCCCATCTTGCGCATTGTATCCTGATAAAGCAGGTTCAGGCTGCTGCCGCCGTCCATCAGGACTCTAGTGAGGTGAAATCCATCGATGATTGGGTCTAAAACCAATGCGGCAAATCCACCATGGCGGATACTGGTGGGGTGGTCCCTTCGATCAAAAGTGATCGGGCAAGAGGACCATGGATTGAACTTCTGGGCGACTGGCTCCATCGCATATATGTCCCTAAGTGCACGCTTCCGCTCCCTCTTGGGTATGTGGGTTGCGTATATCAAGTTTACCGTCCGCACTTGTGGGGAAACCTTACATCCTCTCTTGTTAAGCAGCCGGGTCTCTTCCTCGTCGTCGCTATGCAGCCCCTTGTCATTGTTTTCGGTGATTAACTTGCCTGCCTGCTTAAATACCCAACAATCCTGTTGGTGTGATTAGCTGGCTTTTGAAGTGCCATGTATCCGCAAGAGCGGTCGAGTATTCGGTCCAAATTGGACGGACCGGGGTAGTTCTTTTGAATGGCTTTTTCGTGACGGGTTTGGAGCCACCGAATCCGGCGTTGATGTCAGATCCTCGGTGTTATCGCCGTTAACGCGCGTTTGTTTTGTTTCGACGCGACCTGCCATTGCGGTCCTTGTTGTCCGGACTACCGAATTTTCTTTGAGGTTGTTATGCGGGCTAGCTAGCTGTCCTCCCCGCATAGAAGCGGGTCATGAGTGATGTGAGGGCTGCCATGGATTTCGGCTTTTCCTGTCCTAGGTGCCGGGCCAGCCATTCGTCGCGGATGTTATGTTTGAAAGATGCTAGGGCCTCTACATCCGAACAATCGACGATTTGATTTTTCTTTGTTAAGAACCATGTCCAGAACTGTCTGGCCGATTCGTCTGGCTGCTGAATTATGTGGCTTAGGTCATCGGTGTCTGGTGGTCGCACATATGTGCCCTGGAAGTTGTCAAGGAATGCGGCTTCCAGGTCCTCCCGACACCCAATTGACTCTGCTGGCAAGCTGTTAAGCCAATGCCGAGCTGGTCCTTTAAGCTTGAGTGGGAGATATTTGATGGCGCGAAGATCGTCACCGCTGGCCATGTGGATATGAAGGAGATAGTCTTCGATCCAAACTGCGGGGTCTGTTGTGCCATCGTAGGATTCAATGTTCACGAGTTTAAACCCTTGAGGGATTTGATGATCCATTACTTCATCTGTGAAGCATAGTGGGTGTGCGGCGCCTCTATATTGGGCAATATCACGACGTAGCTCCAGCGAGCTTTGTCTACTGTGTTCGGCCCGGTCGGAGTTGCTGTATCCGGCGCGACGGTAATCATCGTGCATCGTGGGGTTCCCATGTGATCCGTAGATCGATCTTGATTGTCTTGCCTTGTCCTCCAATATGTCCCGCAAGTCCGGTGAATTCCCCCGTGGCTTCGTACTTTTCGAGCGGTGCCGGGGTGCGGTCCTGATGGAGGGCCTAGAAGCCTCTCTGTCGCGACCACGAGGTGGTCGGTCTGCCGTATTGTTCGCTAGTGATGAGGGTTTATACTCCTCCTCTAATCGGGGGAGGAGTCCGCCTCGGAGCCATTGGACGACGAGTCCGATACCACCTGGCGCCGGGAACTCCTTCGGGTTCCCGTGGCCTTCTTCTTGGCCTTCTTCTCCGGCACCACATAAAGGGTCGAGACCAGCAGCCCCATCAAACGGGTGTCCGTTGGGTCTTCGGGGAGGGGAGCCGGACAATTAACCTGTCCGGACGTCCTCTGCCAGTCCTGTTAAAGGCATTGGGAGTTTTAGATCCCACATAGAGTCAAACTATGAAAGAAATGAATGTCCCATAAAGGATAACATAGCTTACTGCGCGCGGTGGCGCTGCATCTTGAATCCGTGATCTTGATTCTTGAGCGGGGCTTCTCCGCCCTTGAACAGCACCCTCCAGGCAGCTTCGTACGTCGTGTCGAAGAGCCCGCTAAGGGTCCGGTGCTGTGCCGGATCAAACTCCCACAGATTGAAGGCCCGTTGTTGGCAGGGGAGAATCCGGCGGACGAGCATGACCTGGATCACGTTGACAAGCTTAAGCTTCTTGTTCACGAGGGTCTGGAGACAGGACTGGAGTCCGGTCAGCTCCTCCAAACTACCCCATAGCAAGCCCTTCTCTTTCCAGGAGGTGAGCTGCATGGGGGTACCAGATCTGAACTCGGGGGCCGCTGCCCATTTAGGGTCACGCGGCTCGGTGATGTAGAACCACCCCGATTGCCATCCCTTAACGGATTCCACAAAGGCGCCCTCAAGCCAAGTGACGTTGGGCATTTTGCCCACCATGGCGCCTCCGCACTCCGCCTGGACAACCTTCACCACCTTCGGCTTGACATTGAAGGTCTTTAGCCACAGGCCGAAGTGAGGCTGGATGCAGAGGAAGGCCTCGCACACGACGATAAATGCCGAGATGTTGAGGATGAAGTTTGGCGCCAGATCGTGGAAGTCCAGGCCGTAGTAGTACATGAGCCCCCGGACGAAGGGATGAAGTGGGAAGCCCAGTCCGCAGAGGAAGTGGGGAAGAAATACGACCCTCTCATGGGGCCTAGGGGTGGGGATGAGCTGCCCCTCGTCGGGCAGCCGGTGCGCGATGTCGCCGGACAGGTATCCGGCGCCGCGCAGCTTCTCGATGTGCCCCTCCATGACGGAGGAGGCCATCCACTTGCCTCCCGCTCCGGACATGACTAGAGAAGGTTGAGGCGAGATGTGCGGACTTGGGCGCTGGAGCTCGAGTGCGCGGAGATGGGTAAGCAAAGGAGGAAGAAGGCGTAAGTAAAAAAGGCGGATCCTTATCCCCTTATATATGGGCGGACGAAGACTATGCGTCCCCCCGGCCTGATAAAACTCGTTTATCTCCCAAGCGCCGTAATCAATGGCGTGGTTGGGTTACCCACGTCCGTATTGATGGGAATCCCGGAATAAGGGGAACACGATCTCTGCTTCGACAAGACGTGCCAAGAAACCGCTTAAACGCTACCGAGGTGGTATAATAAAAGCGATTCAAGTAAAAGCTTGGTAGTGGTGTGATGTCATGCCACGAATCGTCGCCAGATTGAACTTGTGTAAATTCTCTCTCTGATGGTATGTGGAATTTATTTTGCGAGCGGACACTATCTGGTGTTCACAATCTTCTATGAATTATTCAAGGAGGAACCCGCCTTGCAATGCGAAGACAATATGCGCGCCGAACTCATCGTCATTGAAGCTTTGGTTCAGGGCTCTTGAGGAGTCTGGACTAGGGGTGTCCGGATAGCGGACTATCATCATCGGCGGACTCCAAGACTATGAAGATACAAGATTGAAGACTTCGTCCGTGTCCGGATGGGACTTTCCTTGGCGTGGAAGGCAAGCTTGGCAATACGGATATGTAGATCTCCTACCATTGTAACCGACTCTGTGTAACCCTAGCCCTCTCCGGTGTCTATATAAACCGGAGAGGTTTTAGTCCGTAGGACGAACAACCATTACAACAATCATACCATAGGCTAGCTTCTAGGGTTTAGCCTCCTTGATCTCGTGGTAGATCCACTCTTGTACTACCCATATCATCAATATCAATCAAGCAGGAGTAGGGTTTTACCTCCATCGAGAGGGCCCGAACCTGGGTAAAAACATCGTGTCCCTTGTCTCCTGTTACCATCCGCCTAGACGCACAGTTCGGGACCCCCTACCCGAGATCCGCTGGCTTTGACACCGACAATTACCCTTTACCTTTTATTGATCAAATGCTAGAAAGGCTATCCAAACACACACATTTTTGCTTTCTAGATGGTTATTCTAGTTTCTCACAGATACCTGTATCAGCGAAGGATCAATCACTACTTTCACTTGCCCTTTTGGTACTTTTGCTTATATACGTATGCCTTTTGGTTTATGTAATGCACCTGCTACCTTTCAAAGATGCATGATGGCTATATTTTCTGATTTTTGTGAAAAGATTTGTGAGGTATTCATGGATGACTTCTCCGTCTATGGATCCTCTTTTGATGATTGTTTGAGCAACCTTGATCGAGTTTTGCAGAGATGTGAAGACACTAGTCTCATCCTGAATTGGGAAAAGTGTCACTTTATGGTTAATGAAGGCTTTGTCTTGGGGCACAAGATCTCCGAGAGAGGTATTGAAGTTGACAAAGCCAAAGTTGATGCTATTGAAAAGATGGCATGTCCCAAGGACATAAAAGGTATAAGAAGTTTCCTTGGTCACGCCGGTTTTTATAGGAGGTTCATTAAGGACTTTTCTAAAATCTCTAGGCCTCTGACTAATTTATTGCAAAAAGATATTCCTTTTGTCTTTGATGATGATTGTGTAGAAGCATTTGAGACACTTAAGAAAGCTTTGATCACTGCACCTATTGTTCAGCCACCTGATTGGAATTTACCTTTTGAAATTATGTGCGATGCTAGTGATTATGCTGTAGGTGCTGTTTTAGGGCAAAGAGTCGATAAGAAATTGAATGTTATCTAGTATGCTAGTAAGACTCTTGATACTGCCTAGAAAAAATATGCTACTACTGAAAAAGAGTTCTTAGCAGTTGTGTTTGCATGTGATAAGTTTAGACCTTATATTGTTGATTCCATAGTTACTATTCACACTGATCATGCTGCTATTAAATATCTTATGTAAAAGAAAGATGCTAAGCCTAGACTCATTAGATGGGTTCTCTTGCTCCAAGAATTTGATTTGCATATTATTGATAGAAAGGAAACGAGAACCCGTTATGAACAACTTGTCTAGGTTAGAGAATGTTCTTGATGACCCACTGCCTATTAATGATAGCTTTCCTGATGAACAATTAGCGGTTGTCAATACTTCTCGTACTGCCCCTTAGTATGCTGATTATGCTAATTACATTGTTGCTAAATATATACCGCCTAGATTCACATACCAGCAAAAGAAAAAGTTCTTTTATGATTTAAGACATTACTTCTGGGATGATCCACACCTTTATAAAGAAGGAGTAGATGGTATTATTAGACGTTGTGTGCCTGAGCATGAACAGGAACAGATCCTACGCAAGTGTCACTCTGAATCCTATGGAGGACACCACGCTGGAGATAGAACTGCACACAAGGTACTACAATCTGGTTTTTATTGGCCTACTCTCTTCAAAGATGCTCGTAAGTTTGTCTTATCTTGTGATGAATGTCAAAGAATAGGTAACATTAGTAGATGTCAAGAAATTCCTATGAATTATTCTCTTGTTATTGAACCGTTTGATGTTTGGGGCTTTGATTATATGGGACCTTTTCCTGCCTCCAGTGGTTATACAGATATTTTAGTTGTTGTTGATTACATTACTAAGTGGGTAGAAGCTATTCCAACTAGTAGTGCTGATCATAACACTTCTATTAAAATGCTTAAAGAAGTTATTTTTCCGAGGTTTGGAGTCCCTAGATATCTTATGACTAATGGTGGTTCACACTTTATTCATCATGCTTTCCGTAAGATGCCTGCTAAGTATGATGTCAATCATAGAATCGCAGCTCCTTATCACCCGCATTCTAGTGGTCAAGTAGAGTTGAGCAGCTCAAATTAATTTTGCAAAAGACTGTGAATAGATCTAGAAAGAATTGGTCCAAAAAACTTGATGATGCATTATGGGCCTATAGAACTGCATACAAAAATCCTATGGGTATGTCTCCTTATAAGATGGTTTATGGAAAAGCATGGCATTTACCTCTTGAGCTTGAACATAAGGCATATTGGGCTATTAAAGAGCTCAATTATGACTTCAAACTTGCCGGTGAGAAAAGGTTATTTGATATTAGCTCGCTTGATGAATGGAGAAATATGAGAATGCCAAGCTTTTCAAAGAAAAAGTCAAACGTTGGCATGATAAGAGGATACAAAAGCGTGAGTTTAGCGTAGGAGATTATGTGTTATTATTAAACTCTCGTTTAAGATTTTTTGCAGGAAAACTTCTCTCAAAATGGGAAGGCCCCTACATTATCGAGGAGGTCTATCGTTCTGGTGCTATAAAAATCAACAACTTCGAAGGCACAAATCCGAGGGTGGTAAATGGTCAAAGAATTAAACATTATATTTCAGGTAATCCTATCAATGTTGAAACTAATATTATTGAAACCATAACCCCTAAGGAATACATAAAAGACACTTTCCAGTACGTTCCAGACTCTGAAAAGGCATAGGCACGTGGTACGGTAAGTAAACCGACTCCAAAACAACTCTAATGGCAATTTTTATCAGTTTTGGATTATTTAAGAATTTTGGGAATAAAGAAGTAGTCCGAAAGGGACACGAGGCTCCCACGAGAGAGGAGGCCGCGCCCCCCCTGTAGGGCGCGCCCCCTGTCTCGTGGACACCTTGTGTGCCTCCCGGACTCCGTTTTCTGGTATGTTACGTACTTTGGTCGATAAAAATTCATTATATATACTCCCGAAGGTTTTGACCACCGTATCACACAAATATCCTCTGTTTTCGTTTCGAGTTGTTTCTGTTGCAGAATAAAGCAAGATGTCTTCTCAGGAGTCAGTTGGGGAGAGTCGGGTGTCTCACCCAACGCCAGGTCCCGGAGCAAATAGTGATGCCTATCACTTTGGACCTTCAACGGAGGATGAGATGGAGGCTGATTTGAAAAGAATAGATGCCATGGAGGAGGATCAAGAAGTTACCTCTCGTCTCCGAGCTGAATTCACTATGGGGGAACTCCCTAGCCTGGCTGTCCCTACTTCGGTCACTCCTTCCAACTCTAGATTTCTTTCTTATGAAAATATGAAAAAGAGTTTCACTTGTTCTCTAGAAGCTATGCAGCATCCTTGGGTAAAAGGAGCTTTATCCGTTACGGGCAAGCTCCGTAAAGAAAATATGGACCTCAAACAACAAGTCAATAAGCTCGAGGAGGAGAACCGTATCCTCAAAGGCATCATCGCCAAGAAGATCATAACACCAACCGTGAAGAAGGAGAAATAATCATATGGGTATGGGCACTCCCCTTGGCAACTGCCAAGCTTGGGGGAGGTGCCCGGTATCGTATCACCATCACACTCCTATTTTTACCGCTTTATTTAGTTCGATCCTTTTAGTAGTATCTTGATCTAGTAGTTTGAAGTTTTTGATATCAAGTAGTTTTGAGTTTTGCATTGTGATATCTTTATGTAATCGAGTCCGTGTGCTACCTATAATAAAGATTAGTATTGAGTCAAGGGCTTTGCTATGTTGCTATGATCTTGAGAAAGTAGAAAGAACAAAAGAGTTCATATTGATCTTACGGATAGTGATAACTTCACACATTGAAAGTATGAGGCATAAAAATTGTTGAGAGTTGATGAACGTAGCCTTGGTCATCGTTGCAATTAATAGGAAGTGATAAGGAAAGAGGGGTTCACATATAAATATATTATCTTGGACATCTTTTATGATTGTGAAGCACTCATTAAGTATGACATGCTAAAAGAGTTGATGTTGGACAAGGAAGACAACGTAATGGTTTATGTTTTCCGACATCTCAGTTAAAGTATATTGTCATTGACCTTCCAAACATGTTGAGCTTGCCTTTCCCCCTCATGCTAGCCAAATTCCTTGCACCAAGTAGAAATACTACTTGTGCTTCCAAATATCCTCAAACCCAGTTTTGCCTGAGAGTCCACCATACCTACCTATGGATTGAGTAAGATCCTTCAAGTAAGTTGTCATCGGTGCAAGCAATAAAAATTGCTCTCTAACTATTTATGACTTATTAGTGCGGAGAAAATAAGCTTTGTACGAACTTGTTGTGGAAGTAATAAAAGCGACAGACTGCATAATAAAGGTCCACGTACAAGGAGCAATATAAAGTGACGTTCTTTTGCACTAAGATTTTATGCATCAACCCTAAACGCGCATGACAACCTCTGCTTCCCTCTGCGAAGGGCCTATCTTTTACTTTATGTTTTACTTTATGCTTGAGTCAAGGTGATCCTCACCTTTCTTTTTTTTCATTTTATCCTTTGGCAAGCTCTTCGTGTTTGAAAGATCATGATACATATATCCAATTGGATGTAAGTTGGCATAGGCTATTATTGTTGACATCACCTAGAGGTGAATACATTGGGAGGCAACACAAGAAGCCCCTATCTTTCTCAGTGTCCGGCTGAAACTCTATAACCACAAGTATTGCGTGAGTGTTAACAACTATGGGAGACTACGAGATAGTTGAGTATGTGAGCTTGCTGAAAAGCTCTATTATTGACTCTTTCTGATGTTACGATAAATTGCAATTGCTTCATTGACTGAGATTATAGTTTGTTAGTTCCCAATGAAGTTTTTGAACCATACTTGACATTGTGAATTGCTTATTACTTGAGCATAGGAAATCATATGAAAAACTCTATATATGTTGATGTTATTAGAATGATCATGATGCCCTCATGTTCGTATTTTATTTTTATCGACACCTCTATCTCTAAACATGTGGACATATTTTTCGATTTCGGCTTCCGCTTGAGGACAAGCGAGGTCTAAGCTTGGGGGAGTTGATACATCCATTTTGCATCATGCTTTTATATTAATATTCATTGCATTATGGGCTGTTATTACACATTATATCTCAATACTTATGGCTATTCTCTCTTATTTTACAAGGTTTACCATGAAGAGGGGGAATGCCGGCAGCTGAAATTCTGGCTGGAAAAGGAGCAAACGTTGGAAACCTATTCTGCACAACTCCAAAAGTCCTGAAACTCCATGAAACAACTTTTTGGATTGAATAAGAATTTATGAGCGAAAGAAATAGGCCAGGGGGCCCACACCCTGTCCAGGAGACAGGGGCGCCCCCCTGTAGGGCGCGGCCTCCTATCTCCTGGGCCCCCTGGTGGGCCCCCAGCGTCCATCTTCTGCTATATCATCACTTTTACCTTGGAAAAAATCGTGGGCAAGCTTACGGGATGAAACTTCGCCGCCACGAGGCAGAACCTTGGCGGAATCAATCTAGGGCTCTGGCGGAGCTGTTCTGCCGGGGACACTTCCCTCCGGGAGGGGGAAATCATCACCAACGTCATCACCAACGATCCTCTCGTCGGGAGGGGGGCCAATCTCCATCAACATCTTCACTAGCACCATCTCCTCTCAAAACCCTAGTTCATCTCTTGTATCCAATCTTGTATCAAAACCACAAATTGGTACCTGTGGGTTGCTAGTAGTGTTGATTACTCATTGTAGTTGATGCTATTTGGTTCACTTGGTGGAAGATCATATGTTCAGATCCTTTATGCATATTATTACCCCTCTGATTATGAATATAAATATGCTTTGTGAGTAGTTACGTTTGTTCCTGAGGACATGGGTGAAGTCTTGCTATTAGTAGTCATGTGAATTTGGTATTCGTTCGATATTTTGATGAGATGTATGTTGTCTTTCCTCTAGTGGTGTTATGTGAACGTCGACTACATGACACTTCACCATTATTTGGGCCTAGAGGAAGGCATAGGGAAGTAATAAGTAGATGATGGGTTGCTAGAGTGACAGAAGCTTAAACCCTAGTTTATGCGTTCCTTCGTTAGGGGTTGATATAAATCCACATGCTTAATGTTGTGGTTAGGTTTACCTTAATACCTTCTTTTGTAGTTGCGGATGCTTCCAATAGGGGTTAATCATAAGTGGGATGCTTGTCCAAGTTAGGGCAGTGCCCAAGTACCGATCCACCCACATATCAAATTATCAAAGTACCGAACGTGAATCTTATGAACGTGATGAAAACTAGCTTGATGATAATTCCCAATGTGTCCTCGGGAGCTCCTTCTTCATTATTAGAATTTGTCCAGGCTTATCCTTTGCTACATAAAGGATTGGGCCACCTTGCTGCACTTATTTACTTTATTTACTTTTTGCTCATTACTATTTATCTTATCACAAAACTATCTATCACCTACTATTTCAGTGTTTGCAGAGAAAACCTTACTGGAAAGCGCTTATCATTTCCTTCTGCTCCTCGTTGGGTTCGACACTCTTACTTATCGAAAGGACTACGATAGATCCCCTACACTTGTGGGTCATCAGCACACAAAGTGTTCCTCCGGTAAACGGGAGTTGCATAATCTCATAGTTGTGGGAACATGTATAAGTCATGAAGAAAGCAATAGCAACATACTAAACGATCAAGTGCTAAGCTAACGGAATGGGTCAAGTCAATCACATCATTCTCCTAATGATGCGATCCCATTAATCAAATGACAACTCATGTCTATGGTTAGGAAACATAACCATCTTTGATTAATGAGCTAGTCAAGTAGAGGCATGCTAGTGACATTATGTTTGTCTATGTATTCACACATGTATTATGTTTCCGGTTAATACAATTCTAGCATGAATAATTAAAATTTATCATGATATAAGGAAATAAATAATAACTTTATTATTGCCTCTAGGGCATATTTCCTTCATTCTCTCGCTACACTTGGCTCTACTTTATGAAATCTTGTAGCGAGGTTCTTTCTATATACAAGCGTTTTGTTGCCATGGTTCACACTCAGTTTTCCACGCCCATTCATACTTTTCGTGTAGACTCCATTGGAGAGTATATCTCCCAGATGTTGCGTGGTTTTCTTGCAGACCAGGGTACCCTTGCCCAGTTCTCTTGTCCGGGTGCTCATGCTCAGAATGGAGTTGCGGAACATAAGCATCATCATTTACTTGAGACGGCTCATGCGATGATGATCGTTGCCTCTCTTCCACCACACTTTTGGGCTGAGGCCATCTCTGCCTCCACCTATCTTATCAACATTCAACCATCAGCTGCCTTGCAGGGTGGTATCCTTATGGAGTGTCTCTCTGGTCACTCTCTTGACTACTCCGCTCTTTGTATGGTTTGATGTGTGTGCTATGTCCTTCTTGCCCCACGAGAATGCACCAAACTGACTGCTCAGTCGGTTGAGTGTGTTTTTCTTGGTTACAGTGATGAGCACAATGGCTACCGATGTTGGGATCCTGTTGGTCGTCGGCTACGCATTTCGCGTGATGTGAATTTTGATGAGTCTCGTTCCTACTATCCACGTCCTTCCTCTTCACATTTCTCTGTGGATGACATTTCCTTTCTTCTTCTTCTTGACACATCCTCCTATGTGGCTTATGTCTCTCCCCTCCCTCCGGCACATCTCATTCCTTCTCATTTCCCACCAACACCACCTCCACCTTCATCCTCTTCCCCATCCTCCTCCTCCACCTCTCCCCCATCATCTCCAGTCTCTCACCCACTTTCTCCCTTCCCTCTCCACTACACCCGCCGCCCTCGTGTTGAGGATGCTTCCACTGCCACGCCATCCACTTCTGGAGCGCCCCTTCTCATGCCTCCTCCTGTTCATAACATCCGTGCTCGGCCTCTCCCCCACCTAATTGCTACTCTCATGACCGGAATGGTCTCTCCATTGTTGTCGAGCCCACTTCCTATCAGGCTGCCATGACTCAGCCTGAATGGCAGCTTGCGATAGCTGAGGAGCTTGCTGCCCTTGAGCGCTCTCTGGCACATGGGATCTGGTTTCCCTGCCTTCCGGTGTTCGTCCCATCACCTGCAAGTAGGTATATAAGATTAAGAGTCGCTTCGATGGTTCTCTTGAGCGCTACAAAGCTCGTCTTGTAGCTCATGGTTTTCAGCAGGAGCAGGGCCACGATTATGATGAGACTTTTGCTCCTATGGCGCACATGACCACTGTCCGCACTCTCCTTGTTGTGGCTTCTATTCGTCATTGTCTGTTTCTCAACTTGACATCCAAAACGCTTTTCTCAATGGTGAGCCGCGTGAGGAGGTCTACATGCAGCCACCCCGAGGTACTACGCTCCTGATGGTATGGTATGCCGCCTTCGACGCTCCCTCTATGGTCTTAAATAGGCCCCTCGCGCCTGGTTTGAGCGGTTCGCCTCTATAGTGACTGTTGCTAGCTTCTCGCCCAGTGATCATGATCCCGTTTTGTTTGTTCACACGTCCCCTCATGGTCGGACTCTTCTCCTTCTATATGTTGATGACATGATCATCACTGGTGACGACTCTGACTACATTGCTTTTGTTAAGGCTCGCCTTCGCGACCAGTTCCTCATGTCTGATCTTGGTTCACTTCGCTATTTTCTTGGGATTGAGATTCCTTCCACCTCTGATGGCTTCTACATCTCCCAGGAGAAATATAGTAAGGATCTTCTTGCTCGTGCCGCTCTTGGTGATGAGCGCACTGTTGTGACTCCTATGGAGCTCAACGTTCAGCTTCGTGCTTCTAACGGTGACTCTCTTCCCAATCCCACTCGCTATCGCCACCTCGTTGGGAGCCTTGTCTATCTTGCTGTTACGCGTCCTGACATCCCCTATCCTCATCCTCAGTCAGTTTGTTTCAGCCCCCACCTCTGTCCACTATAGTCATCTCCTCCGTGTTCTACGGTATCTTCGTGGCACGATCTCTCATCGCCTTTTCTTTCCCTGCTCCAGCTCTCTCGAAATCCAGGCCTACTCTGATGCCACTTGGGCCAGTGATCCCTCTGATCGACGCTCGATGTCTGCTTACTGTGTCTTTCTTGGTGGCTCTCTTATTGCCTGGAAGACAAAGAAATAGACTGCAGTTTCTCGCTCGAGTACAGAGGCTGAGTTGCGAACAATGGCTGTGTTGACGGCTGAGGTGATCTGGTTACGGTGGTTACTTGAGGATTTTAGTGTGTCTGCTACTACCTCGACTCCCTTACTGTCAAACAACACCGGAGCTATCACTATTGCACGTGACCTGGTGAAGCATGAGCTCACCAAGCACGTCGGTGTGGATGCCCACTTTGTGCGTGCTGCTGTGCAGGATCAGACTCTTGCTCTTTACTATGTGCCTTCTGAGTTAAAGTTGGCGGGTTTCTTCATGAAGGCACAAACTCGAGCGCAGCATGGCTTTTTCCTCTCCAAACTCAGTGTTGTTGACCCACCATGAGTTTGAGGGGGGCAGGGTGTTAGATGTGTATAGTCCACTTTCTGTATATCCCCATTGTATAAGGAGTTTCTTGCACTTTGACACACATGTATATATATTGGCCTTTGGCCCTCAGTGAATACTAGTTGCTGATTATCCAACATCCTTGACTATTGGTGGTTGATACAAATGTCATCAGTATCAAATTTTAGCTGTATGTACTCCCTCCGTTCCGAATTACCTGTCGCAGGTATGGATGTATCTAGATGTATTTTAGTTCTAGATACATCCATTTCTGCAACGAGTAATTTAGAACAGAGGGAGTAGGATTTTACTATTTCATCACATGGTGATATGCATGCTACATAGTGTATACTCCGCAGGATAATGCATTCATGAGTGATTTGCCTTATATCTCATCACACCAGCATGTAAAGAATAAGCAGTATTGTGAGTGACAAGGAAAATAAAGAGATGCTCTAAAAGAGCTCTACATTGCTCATCCTTGTGATAAGAAGCAGTAATTTATGTTTATCCATTTAGGTGTGATTGTAGAAATGGAAAAGTTGGAGTTACACATCCTGGACAGTGCATCAGCCACCCTGTTCTCTTTGCCTTTTTTATACTCCCTCCGTTCCTAAATATAAGTCTTTGTAGAGATTCTACTATAAACCACCTAAATATAAGTCTTTGTAGAGATTCTACTATAAACCACATACAGATGTATATAGATACATTTTAGAGTGGTCCATAGTGGAATCTCTTCAAAGACTTATATTTAGGAACAGAGGAAGTACTACTTCACAGTGAAGTCAAATTCCAAAAGTTTAAGCATAAACTTGTGTTGGATAGCCTTTGTAAATCTTTTATAAGTGATATACTTGAGGCCTTATTGATCTGATAATAACGGTTACTTTGGCGATCAAGTGTCTTGACAACTCTCCTGGCGTTGCCCTCACACCCCTTACGTCCTTCTCTAACACGGCAGCACCGATTGCTCGGTACAACATCTGTGAAAATAAAATTACTTGTACATATTTATTGATTATATGTATATGGCTGAGAAACATATTATAGTGATTTACAATAATTACACATTCAACATCCGACCCCCTTCAAATGACTGACATGGGCAATAACTCTAGATGGGCAGGTCGTTACAAGCATACGGGTCGACCAACACTTTCCCTATTCACTTACAACATCAAGCCCGGGCATGAACCCATCCTATAGATTTCAGCTACAGTACAGAGGAACGTTGGCAGGCTTGTAGAGGAACGTCTTGACGTTGTGCGAGCTCCCTGACTGTTTGTTGTATCTGAACTTGACCCCAGAGTGTGCGTCGCCCCTCCTGGTGCAATGCTGGTGGAAGCTGCTGATGGGCCTTGCCAGGCACGAATCCCATCGGTCGCTCTCAGGCATTGTCTCTGCAATGCTGTAGACGCCCTTGTAGTTTGTGAACGCCTGGTAGTTGATGACCTCACCAGATTTCGTGATGCACAGAACAGCAACCTCAGCGCCTATAGAGACAGTCACAAAGACATACATGAGCAAGAGGAGAACAAGAGAGATTATCCCGCAGAAACTTCTATTGCACGCGACACAATGAACGATCCAAAGCAAAGAAAACAAAATGGAATTAGTAAAAGACTGGCAGTACATGTGTGCTTGAGCAGTGTCAGGCACAGACAAGGTTCAAGGTATAATTCTTTTCTAGTTTCGTACCACCTAAAGATCACCACTTTGATTCACGCTAACAATTTCCAATACACTTCGATAGCATGTAAACGTTCTGAAATTTTCCTATTTTTCTTGCCAAAGTGAAATGCCAAAACCCATCGTAGACACCTGGGCTAGCACCAGCAGTGCTCACCCCATTCGCATTTTCATCTCAATCTGTTGTTCATGGGTGGTTGAACCCATCGTAGACACCTGGGCATCTTTTCTTTACTTGTTCGGTTGCTCGTGTTGTCTGGAGAACTGCTGGGGTTGTTCTGGGTACTGATCTACTCCCTCCGTTCCGATTTACTCGTCGTGGTTTTAGTTCAAATTTGAACTAAAACCACGACGAGTAAATCGGAACGGAGGGAGTATGTCTTAATAACGGTTCGCAGTATTTCTTCTGGTGCTATTCTTTTCTGCCTGATGGGGAAAATTTCTATACTGTTGGCCTGGCGACCATTACTTGGGCTATGTGGAATGCTCGAAACTGAGCAACCTTCTAGCATAAAATGATCAAGACTGCTTTTGAGATTGTCTTCTCTGGTTGCTCTTCTCTTATCTACTGGGCAGGTCTTCAGAAGGAGGGCGACGTGAAGATGCTCAGGACTGGAGCAGAGCTTCTTCGCTCCAACACGACAAACTTGATGAGGATTTGCGAGGCAACTCAGAGGCCTATCGAAGGAGTGAAGCCTGTGTGACTCCTTGGTGCAGATTCTTTTGGGTAGCTGTGTTGTTGCGTTTGGTTCCTGGAACCACTTGTGCGTTTGCTGAAGTTTAAGACCTTACTTATTATGTTCTTTGGCTTGTGATAGGAGTAGTTTCTTTTGGTGTTGTCTAGATTTTCACCCATAGTGTATGTTCCCATATCGGGCGTATGCAGTTGGGTTTCCTAGCAGTGCGTTCAACTCGCTTCCCTTCTTTCCTGTCCCCTGTTTAAACTTGAAACTGATGTATTTCCATTTGATTAAATGGGAAGGGGGTTAGCCCGGTTCAAAAAAAAGGTAAGTCAGTCCATGTATTAGCCCATGCATCGCCCAGATGCAGAGGCCGGGGGTCATCCTCCTTTTCAAAAAAAAAAAAGGTCCATGTCTTAGCCTGATTACTTGGTACATGCTATTATGCAAATCCAGTCCATGCAATCTATTTGGTACGTGATACTTTAAAATATCAAACCCTAAGCAATTTTCAGAGACTCTAAGCTTTGGCTGGGACAAGCCCACAGAAGCCTGGAGGATGATGCTTCACCTCCCTGGTATTCCATGTGATCCAATCCCGGTTCCCAGGAGTACCATGTACCTCCGCTAACCAATTTCAAAGGCCAAGTCTAACTAAGGCCATAACAAGTACATGTTGTACAAAAAAGGCCATAAAAGAATCTAAAATCTATTGAAGGTATCCCCAGTAGCCATGCATCACAAGTACTCCCCTACATTTCATTAGAATTGTCCATGGTTTCGGTAGTCTCTGATACGAAAAGTCTGTCCATTGCCCAAGAGTACAGTTAATCAGTCAATGCAAAAGCGAGCTTGGGCACTCATAATCCCTTTAACTTAGCAATCCAAATGCTTAGAGATTTGCGCACATGCACGTATCTGGTTCTGTATTTGAGTTGTATCATGACTTTTCATAATTAGACTGACATGGACAGGCACACTGAGACTTCATAAGACTTTGTGCACGTGGATTAAAAACTAGGATCATCCAACAGAAGCACTATTAACTTCTGGCATACCGTTCATAGTTGCAACTTTAGCAAACTGAACACTAAAGGAAAAACTGGAAAGAAGTGGATACAAATTTGTCTTTCCAGATGCATTCAGATATTCCATGGACATGTACTAGACCAATTACTATCCTTTCATACATTTGGAGATGCATTATGTACTCCCCGCAAGCCAATATACTCACCTACATGGGCACCAAAACAACATATATAAAATAGTTTTGAATTTTGATCTTTAGGTTCCTTTGTGCATGGAGGTTTCAGAGAGATATATTGGAACAGATGGTGAGTAGACACGCCGGGAAAATTAGGCTACAATTTACACATCATCTAAGTATATATACAAGGACAAGCTCCAAAGAAATTAGAGAAATAACTTAGTAAGGGTGATATTGTATTGCATGCAGTACATTCATATATAGTCATATTTAGCCAGCCTTAATAGCTTGCTCAGTCAGAAGCCTGAAAGTGTAATTTGTTGTTATTATAGAAGGTAGAAATGTCAAAACAATGGACACTGGAACCTATGGGTTACTGCTGGTTACCTGCTACCTAGTGTACAAAGGAAGACCCACACTTCCTCGATCAACCTTTTTAAGGGAGTTCTGTGGGAACTTTCATAAACCGTATTTTAGAGTTAAGTTCACCTCAATTACAGTACATGTTTCGAGTTAAACAGGTTCCCTGTAATTTAATTTGTTCCGACAGCAGTGGGAAGCACTTTATCCACTTACATACATTTCCAAAACATGTATAGACCCTTTTTCCTTTTTTTCTTCTTCGGTCCTTTTGCTAGAAATAGAACAGCCTTAGAGTGAGATACAGATAACGGCTCATAGGTTTCCTCACCCCACCAAATCCGAACTAAGAGTATGATGTGTGTCTATCTATGCTCCTCACTAGCTTAACACAAGAGCCTAGATTGTCGAATACAAATAGACAACCTACTGAACACACACAAAATTTGCTCCAGTTACCTATGTCTAATTTTCATTTCTAGATCAGATGACCGGTAACCAACTACCCCGTCCCTGTATGATTCTCGCTTCCTACGCGCCTAGCACAGACTAAAAATTCCACCAGAATTTCCCACGGAAATTTGCACTGAATGATACCAAAAGCAGTCTACGCAGTCCACACAAGAATTACCACTGGAGCGAAATTTGCTACTCTGCTTAACGTGCCAACCCCCAGACCAACGAAATTTCGTGATCCAAAACAGCTGGACCGAGATCCACAGAAGCGCGGTCGCACGAAATCTAGCTCGGCGACCACGAGAGCACAGAGGGGGTTGATAGCAACTAGATAAATCCAAAGGAGGGGAGAGGCTCGTTGGGCTGACCTTCGAGGACGTGGTCCTCGGGCCCGATGGCAGAGTCGGCGCAGACGTCGCAGACGACGCGGCCGCGGATCTCCCCCGTCCACGCCTCGGCCGCCGGGGCCGCCGCCAGCAGGAAAGCGAGGAGGGCCAGATGGAGGAGGAGAAGACACCGGTGAGGGAGAGGGCACGCCGCCGTCGCCATGAATTGGTTTGCTCGGTCGAGCTACTCTTTCCCTTTCGAGGGAGAGGGTAGAGCTTGGTGATTTTTGCGGAAGGATTGACGACAAGGAAGCAGAGCAGGAAATCAGGCTATACAAGAAAACTCTTCTTTTCCTGCACGTTTCATACACTCCCTCCGACCCCGAATTATTTGAAATAGAAAGAATAAAAATAGATGTATCTGAAACTAAAAATATTTCTAGATATATCTATTTCTGTGATAAGTAATTCTGAACGAAAAGAGTATAAATTAATCAACTATTAGTCAAACAGTACGATCATTTCAATTGTTATTTGTCCCGAAACAACAATGCTCTTTGTGAGCGTAAGCATTAATCAAACACTACAAGAAAATAAGTGCAAACGCCTGCACATCGGCAAATTGAACCTAGTTTAGGTGGTTAGGTTTCTTGTGGTGCAACCAGTCCATTAGGGTTCAGTTTAGTGTTAGACTTGACAGATGCTCGCATTTGTCTGGATTATTTCTGACTTTTCGATGTTGTTAGTCGAGTGAAAAAAAAGCTCCCGTCAACTGCGAGGCTCGTGTGGTGTGTGTGCGCGCGTTCGTTGAGTGAAAAAGAGGCTCATGTCAACTGCCAAGGGTTCCCAGCCCCACAGAAAGAACCCTCGCAACCAGTCGCGGCTAGGGTGACGATGACATGTACCTAAGGTAGGGTCTTAGGTCGGACCTAGACACCCTACCCAAGGACACTGCCCTAGAGTCAAAGACAGACAAAGTATAACAGAAGATACCGACTGAAACGCTCCTGAAGTGCGATCCATTCGACGGAAGATTTCACTAGGATATCCCAATTTCACTCGACCATATAAAGGACTCGCTCGGAGTACAGAAGGTTTAAAGTCACCCAGGATGGCAGCGGTCAGGCATTCACTCCGTCGTCATAAAGATCATTAATAGCAGGCGTTACCAATAACGTTCTAGTCTTAACTCACATTGAACCCCGTGTAACTGAGGGCTGCGAGGGGCCTGGTGCACTCTATATAAGCCACCCCCTCCTCTGGCACAAGGGTTCGGACCCCCTGTAACTTTCACACATATCCAATCGACAAGCCTCCGAGGCACCGAGACGTAGGGTTGTTACCTCCTCCGAGAGGGGCCTGAACTCGTAAACTTGTGTGTACAACCTCGTCGTAGCTAGGACACTGCCTCCTCCTACGTACCCCCTACTCTTACTGTCAGACTCATTCCCACGACAGTTGGCGTCCACCGTGGGGCAGGCGTCTGAGCGAGTTTCGGTGAGGTGCATTTTCCGATCTTCATCAACATGGTTTCCGGTGGTGGTTTGGCCCTAAGCCGCAAGATCCGTCTCGGCGCGCTTGCCTTCATCGCCGACGACTCCGCTTGGCTTCAAGAAGCCCCCCTCGACGTCGAGGCTCTCCCCATCCGCGGGGCGGCGCACTTTCGTGCGAGTGCCTGCGGCGTCCTTCTGCGGCAGCCATCGACTCAGTATCAGTCGGCTCCCGCACTCCCTGATGTTCGCCGCCGCAAGCGATCCGGTCGCTCGCGGCTCCGGCGGTGGGTAAACCATGCGGTGGCTCGTCAGTCGACCACCCCACAAATCGCGGCGATTGAGCCCGATGAATCACTCTATGGATCGTTCGATCTACCGATTGGCCATTTGGATACGCTTTTCGAGTGTGAGATTAACGATCCCGTGGCGGAGGTCCTTGTGGTCAACTTCCAGCGCAGTCCGCCCGGATTCCGTCGCGGCGGCGGCGGCAGCGGTGGCCCGTCGCGTGACCACGACGAGTATTATCCCCAAGCTCTCATTGCCGAGCAGAGGGGGGAACTGCGATGTGGGAACGAAGAGGCTCTTCAGACCCCCATCGTTTAGGATACCCCGAAGGCTCAGGCTCTGGAGGCTGCGCGCGTGGCCAATCTGGCCGAGCGTACGCGTCTAGAGAATCTCCAACAAGCACTCGACGACCGCGCCCGCATGGATATCCCAAGTTCCAGTCGACGTTAATGACAGTTGTTCCCGACTGGACCTCGAGATGACTGTGAGGTATACCGCACTCCTATTCAAAATGTTGCAGAAGTGGCACATATCGTAGATTCCATTCAGCCATCCCGCTCCGAGGGTGGTAGAGGTTTGCAGCAGATTCAAGCACTGCTTAAAGCGGCTAGTGAGTAGAACTCAGCAGTTTCCCAGTCGAGCAATAGGATCCACAGCCGATCCGTCATGGCAGACACAGTTCAGTCAGCACACAGTCCAAGATCACCTCTAAGGCATGAAGGTCGTGGTTATCACCAGGACTAGTACCTGGGTCGAGGCCACGGGCAGTTTGATCCTCGATATCACCGTGATGACCGCCATCGAGTGCCTACACCCACTCCGAGGGGTGGTTTGTACGCGCCCCGGTGGTATGACGACAGGCGCCCGTTTGGTGACGAGCGGAGAGCTCCAGTCGACCCAAGAGAGCCTGGGTTCGATGCGAGGTCACTCCTCGTACAAGGTTTGGTTGACAGAGGCAGAGCAAATAGAGAAGGGCTGGGCAGAGATCGTCCGACTGAAAGTTGGGCTTTCGTCTCTGGGCCCGAGTGCTTCAGCAGAGCCATCCGAGCAGCTGAGATCCCGCCCAACTTCAGATTGGCTACGGGAGTAAGCAAGTTCACTGGTGAGTCGAAGCCAGACACGTGGCTAGAAGATTGAGTGGCAGTGCAGATTGGTGGAGGCAATGATGATGCAGCCATGAAGCACCTCCCCTTGATGCTTGAAGGTTCGGCCAGAGGTTGGTTGAATCAGTTGGCTCCAAGGAGCATACTCTGTTGAGAAGATTTAGCTCGAGTGTTTATCAAGACGTTCAAAGACACTTGCAAGCGGCCTGCTGGGCTGACTGAACTACAACATTGTGTCCAGAAACCGAATGAAACTTTGAGAGATTTCATACAAAGATGGACAACCCTTCACCATGTGGTGGAGAATGTGTCAGAGCACCAAGCAGTTTGCGCCTTCAAGGAGGGTGTCAGATATAGAGAGCTTATCCTGAAGTTCGGTCGGTCCAGAGACATGTCTCTGAGTCGAATGATGGAGAAGGCCGCTTGGTATGCAAATGGTGAGGAAGAAGATCGACTCTGTAATGGCAAGGGGAAAGCAGTCGACCCCGACACGAGGGGGGGGGATTTCAGTCGGAAGCAAAAGCGTAAGGCTGAGGCTGCAGGCCCCGCTGAAGTCGCAATCCTGAATGCACGAGGAGGAAAGTTTAAAGGAAAGCCCAAAGGGCAATGGACATGCAAGAAGGTAAAAGATCAGTCAGAGCAAGACATCCTGGATTTGCCGTGTCACATTCACACGAAGAAGGATGAAGAGAGTGTAAATTTATTCTGCCCAAGCATACCACTCGACAGTGTAGACTCCTGATTCAACAATTCCGAGAGGGTCAGCCTAGTGAGAAGGACTCTGATAAGGAAGAAGAAGATGAGGAAAAGGATGATGGTTACCCGAAGGTCAATGCTACCTTGGTGATTTTTGCTGATGTTGAGAGCAAAAGTCGACTAAAAGTCATTAACAGAGAAGTGAATATGGTTGCTCTGGCAACTACGACGTACTTGAAGTGGTCGAAGACTCTCATTACATTCGGCCAGTCAGATCACCCAGCGCACGTTGCTACCCCCGGGCGGCAAGCGTTGTTGGTCGACCCAGTCATTGGGGGCACCCAACTGACTAAAGTTCTTATGGATGGCGGTAGTGGTCTAAACATTCTGTATGCTGAGACCCTCCAAGGGATGGGCATTCCGGTGTCCAAACTCAGTGAGAGCAAAATGCAGTTCCACGATGTCATCCCAGGGAGAAAGCAAAGTCACTCGGGCAGATTGCTCTTGATGTGGTTTTTGGTGATTCCAAGAATTTCCGCAAGGAGAAGTTAACGTTTGAGGTGGTGGATTTCCACGGTGCCTATCATGCTATTCTGGGCAGGCCCGCATATGCTCGTTTCATGGCCCGACCATGTTACATGTATCTCAAGTTGAAGATGCCCGGACCCAGAGGTGTGATCATAGTCACGGGAAATAGGCAGAGAGCAGAGGAGTGCCTTCAAAAAGGCTCAAAAATTGCTGATGAGCAAATGGCAGTAGTAGAGATGGAGGAATACAAGAAAAATGCTGATCCGATTGATTTGTTGCGAACTAAGAAGCCTGCTTTAGAATCCACATTTCAGTTGGCAGGCGAGACAAATCCAGTCCACATTCACTCGGAAGACCCCACTGCTGCTCCGACCCACATCTCAACGACACTCGGCAGCAAATAGGAAGCCGCGCTCATCCAGTTCCTCCGTGAGAACTAGGACATCTTTGCATGGAAACCATCAAACATGCCAGGTTTTTTTTGAGGGGATATCAAACATGCCAGGTGTACCCAGGGGGCTGGCTGAGCACCGTTTGCGTGTCGACCCAAAAGAAAAACCTATGAAAGAGCATCTCCGACGGTCCATTGTGGAAAAAAGGAAGGCGATTGGTGAGGAAGTGGCTCGGCTCCTGGCAGCTAAGTTCATACGGGAGATATACCACTCCGAGTGGCTCGCCAACGTCGTCATGGTCCCTAAGAAAGATGATTCATTTCGTATGTGCATAGATTTCAAGCATATCAATCGGGCATGCCTAAAAGATCATTTCCTTCTCCCCGCATTGATCAGATTGTCGACTCAACTGCGGGGTGTGAGCGTTTGTCTTTTTTGGATGCATATTTCGGGTGTCATCATATCCGTCTGTATGGACCCGATGAAATAAAAACGGCCTTCATCACCCCATTCAGGTGTTTTTGCTATGTCACCATGCCTTTTGGTCTCAAGAATGCTGGAGCCACGTTCATGCGCATGATCCAGAAGTGCCTGCTCACTCAAATCAGTCGGAATATGGAAGCATACATGGATGATATCATGGTCAAGTCACACAAGAGTTCCGACCTGCTGACTGACCTCGCTGAAACCTTCGCCAATCTAAGAATACATGACATCAAGCTCAATCCGTCCAAATGTACATTCGGAGTCCCAGGTGGAAAGTTACTCGGTTTTCTCGTTTTCGAACAAGGGATTTATGCAAACCTAGAAATAATTGGAGCAATTCTCCGAATGAAACGCCCTGTGCGTGTGCATGATGTTCAGAAGCTTACAAGTTGTTTGGCTGCATTGAGTCGATTCATCTCTCATCTCGGTGAAAAGGCATTACCTCTTTACCGACTGATGAAAAAGTCAGATACATTCGAGTGGACTCCTGAAGCTGAAGCAACATTTGTAGAGATCAAAGCCTTGTTTTCCACCCAGCCGGTGCTTGCTACCCCAGTCAGCAAAGAGCCTCTATTGTTATATATTGCAGCCACTGCATAGATTGTTAGCACAGTGCTCACAGTTGAGCGTGAGGAAGAAGGCAAGGCCTATAAAGTTCAACGCCCAGTGTATTATGTTTTTGAAGTCTTGACTCCGTCCAAGCAAAGGTATCCACATTACTAGAAGCTTGTCTACGGAACATGAAGAAAGTTGCACATTACTTCGCGGACCACTCGGTTTCAGTCATCAGCGACGCTCCATTGTCAGAAATTCTGAACAATCGAGATGCAACCGATTGAGTGCTAAGTGGGCAATACAACTTCTCCCTCTGGATATCAAGTTTGAAGCAAAAAAGGCAATTAAGTCTCAGGCAATTACAGATTTCTTAGCCTAGTGGATCGAGCAACAGCGACCAACTCAAGTTCACTCAGAACACTGGACCATGTTCTTTGATGGATCTAAGATGTTAATGGTTCTGGTGCTGGAGTGGTCCTGGTGTCCCCAAGAGGCGACAAACTCAGTTATGTTCTCCAAATTCACTTTGATTCCTCCAACAATGAAGCTGAGTATGAAGCACTTCTGTATGGGTTACGTATGGCCATCTCACTTGGTGTCCGTCGCCTGATGGTTCACGATGACTCAGATTTGGTGGTCAATTAGGTGATGAAGGAGTGGGATATCAGGAGCTCTGCCATGACTAGATACTGCAATGCAGTAAGGAAATTGGAAAATAAGTTTGAAGGATTAGAGCTCCACCACATACCACGACTCAAGAATCAAGCAGCTAATGATCTGGCGAAAATAGGTTCCACTCGGAAACCTATTCCCGGTAATGTGTTCTTGGAACATCTCCACACCCCATCAGTACAAGAAGATCCCTTTACAGAGGAGCCCCCACAACCAATAAGTGCTACCAATCCAACTGAGGTCGAAGTGCCAGTAGTAGTCGACTTAATCATGGAGATTTTGGTAATCACCCCCGACTAGACGGTGTCGTATATTGCATACTTGCTTAGGCAGGAGCTTCTAGAAGATGAAGTCGAGGCACGTCAGATCGTCCGCATGTCAAAAGCCTTCATAGTTATAGGTGGACAACTTTTCAGAGAAAGTGTTACTGGCATAGCTCAGCGATGTATCTCTCCAGAAGAGGGTCGACTGATCTTGAGCGAGATTCACTCAGGGACCTATGGTCACCATGCATCCTCGCGGACCATCATGGACAAAGCATACCGAGCAGGATTCTACTGGCCACGAGCCAATGAAATGGCAAAAGAGATCATCGAGAAGTGCGAAGGTTGCCAGTGTTACTCGAACATGTCTCACAAGCCCGCATCAACCTTGAAAACTATTCCACTCGTCTGGCCATTTGCTGTGTGGGGACTGGACATGATTGGGCTGCTAAGGACCAGTAGAAGTGGCTTCACTCATTTGCTCGTGGCAGTCGACAAGTTCACTAAGGGGATTGAAGCCAAGCCTATCAAGAATCTTGACTCAAGCACAACCATCAGTTTTATCAGAGTTGGTGTTCCGGTACAGAGTTCCGCACATCATCATCATGGACAACGGCTCAAACTTTGATTTTGATGAGTTCAGAGCATTCTATGCTTCCCAAGGCACTCGGGTCGACTATGCATATGTTGCCCACCCGTAGTCGAATGGACAGGCTGAACGAGCAAATGGTTTGATTCTCCAAGGGCTGAAACCCCGATTGATGTGTGACCTCAAGCATGCAATCGGAGCTTGGGTGACTGAGTTGCCGTCTGTTCTATGGGGATTGAAGACGAATCCCAACCGGTCGACTGGCCAAACCCCTTTCTTCATGGTTTACAGAGCTGAAGCCGTGCTTCCAAGTGATCTGCTGCACAATGCTCCCCGAGTGGAACTTTTCTCAGAGGCCAAAGCAGAACAAGCACGTCAGGACACCATTGATCTCCTGGAGGAAGAGTGAGAGATGGCTTTGATCCGGTCGACTATCTATCAGCAAGACCTTCGTCGATTCCACGCCCGAAATGTCAAAGGTCAAGCATTTCAAGAAGGAGATCTGGTGCTCCGAGTGAATCAGCAACGGCCTCATAAGCTCGCCCCTGCCTGGGAAGGCCCCTTCATTGTCACCAAGGTGCTCCACAATGGGGCATATCACCTCTACAAGGTGGCCAAGAAGAAAGACGAGCCGCGCTCTTGGAACACGGATCTGCTCTGCCGCTTTTATACCTAAACACTTGGATTGACAAGATGTAATAAGAATACTTTTAGATTGTTTATCAAAGACATGATTCTTGCAGTCCGATTGTTCTCACATACACGTGTGTTCAAATCCCCCAGTGGGTGGCTTAGCCGCGAACCTGTTTCGCCTAAGTTTCAAAAAACACTCCGAATGAAGAGCAACCCTCTCACTCGGGGGCTTAGCCGCGACCTGTTTCGCCTAATTTAAAAGAAACACTCCGAGTGAAGAGCAACCCTCTCACTCGGAGGCTTATCTACGAACCAGATTCTCCTAAGTTTCAAAAACACTCCGAGTGAAGAGCAACCTATTCAGGAACGTAGGATGCAATTTCAAAAAAAAATCCTACGATCATGCAAGATCTATCTAGGAGATGCATAGCAACGAGAGGGGGAGAGTGTGTCCACGTACCCTCGTTGACCGAAAGCGGAAGCATTAGGTTAACGCGGTTGATTTAGTTGAACGTCTTCACGATCCAACTGATCTAGCACCGAACGTATGGAACCTCCGAGTTCAGCACACCTTCAGCTCGATGACGTCCCTCGAACTCTTGATCCAGTAGAGGGTCGAGGGAGAGTTTTGTCAGCACAACGGCATGATGACAGTGTTGATGTTGTGATCCGCGTAGGGCTTCGCCTAAGCACTGCGATGATATTATCGGAAGAGTAAACGGTGGAGGGGGCAACGCACACGACTAAGACAATGTTGTGCTTTTGGGGTGCCCCTGCCCCCGTATATAAAGGAGGGGGGAGGAGGTCAAACACCAGAGGGGCGCCATGGAGGGGGAGTCCTACTAGGACTCCAAACCTAGTAGGATTGCCCCCCCCACTTTTTCCTTTTTCGGGAGTAGCAAAGGGGGAAAGGAGAGGGAGTAGGAGAAGTAAAAGGGGGGGGCGCCGCCCCCACCCCTTGTCTAATTCAGATTGGCAAGGGGGGCGCGCGCCACCTCCTATGGCCGGCCCTCTCTCCTCCACTAAGGCCCATGTTGGCCCATTACTCTCCTAGGGGTGTTCCGGTAACCTCCCGGTACTCCCAAACTTATCCAAAACTTCTCAAAACCATTACGATGTCCGAATGTAACCTTCCAATATATCAATCTTTACCTCTTGACCATTTCAAGACTCATCGGCATGTCCGTGATCTCATCCGGGACTCCGAACAAACTTCGGTCACCAAAACACATAACTCATAATACAAATCGTCATCGAACGTCAAGCGTGCGGACCCTACAGGTTCGAGAACTATGTAGAAATGATCGAGACACATCTCCGGTCAATAACCAATAGCAGAACCTAGATGCTCATATTGGTTCCTACATATTCTATGAAGTTCTTTATCGGTCAAACTGCATAACAACATACGTTGTTCCCTTTGTCATCGGTATGTTACTTGCCCGAGATTCGATCGTCGGTATCTTCATACCTATTTCAATATCGTTACCCACAAGTCTCTTTACTCGTTCCATAATGCATCATCCCATAACTAACTCATTAGTCACATTGCTTGCAAGGCTTATAGTGATGAGCATTACCGAGAGGGCCCAGATATACCTCTCCGATACACAGAGTGACGAATCCTAATCTCGATCTATGCCAACCCAACAAACACCTTCGGAGACATCTGTAGAGCATCTTTATAATCACCCAGTTATGTTGTGACGTTTGATAGCACGCAAGGTGTTCCTCCGGTATTCGGGAGTTGCATAATCTCATAGTTAGAGGAACATGTATAAGTCACGAAGAAAGCAATAGCTATATAACTTAACGATCATTATGCTAAGCTAACAGATGGGTCTTGTACATCACATCATTCTCTAATGATGTGATCCCGTTCATCAAATGACAACACATGTCTATGGTCAGGAAACATAACCATCTTTGATTAACGAGCTAGTCAAGTAGAGGCATACTAGGGACACTTTGTTTTGTCTATGTATCCACACATGTACTAAGTTTCCGGTTAATACAATTCTAGCATGAATAATAAACATTTATCATGATATAAGGAAATATAAATAACAACTTTATTATTGCCTCTAGCGCATATTTCCTTCAGTCCCCCACTTGCACTAGAGTCAATAATCTAGTTGACATCGCCATGTGATTTAACACCAATAGTTCACATCTATATGTGATTAACACCCATAGTTCACATCGCCATGTGACCAACACCCAAAAGGTTTACTAGAGTCAATAATCTAGTTCACATTGCTATGTGATTAACACCCAAAGAGTACTAAGGTGTGATCATGTTTTGCTTGTGTGAGAAGTTTAGTCAACGGATCTGCCACATTCAGGCAGTATGTATTTTGCAAATTTTCTATGTCCACAATGCTCTGCATGGAGCTACTCTAACTAATTGCTCCCACTTTCAATATGTATCCAGATTGAGACTCAGAGTCATCCGGATCGGTGTAAAAGCTTGCATCGACGTAACTCTTTACGACGAACTCTTTATCATCTCCATAACCGATAAATATTTCCTTAGTCCTCTTAGGTAACTAAGGATAACTTAGACCGATGTCCAGTGATCCACTCCTAAATCACTATCGTACCTCCTTGCCAAACTCATGATAAGGTACACAATAGGTCTGGTAGATATCATAGCATACTTTATAGAACCTATGGTTGAGGCATAGGGATGACTTCCATTCTCTTTCTATTTTCTGCTGTGGTCGGGTTTTGAGTCTTACTCAACTTTACACCTTGCAACACAGGCAAGAACTCCTTCTTTGACTGTTACATTTTGAACTACAAAATCTTGTCAAGGTTGTACTTGTTGAAAATTTTATCAAGCGTCTTGATCTATCTCTATAGATCTTGATGCCCAATATGTAAGCAGCTTCACCGAGGTCTTTCTTTGAAAAACTCCTTTCAAACACTCCTTTATGCTTTCTAGAAAATTCTACATCGTTTCTGATCAACAATATGTCATTCACATATACTTATCAGAAAGGCTGTACCGCTCCCACTCACTTTCTTGTAAATACAGGCTTCACCGCAAGTTTGTATAAAACTATATGCTTTGATTAGTTCATCAAACCGTATATTCCAACTCCGAGATACTTGCACCAGTCCATAGATGGATCACTGGAGTTTGCACACTTTGGTAGCACCTTTAGGATCGACAAAACCTTCTAGTTGCATCATATACAACTCTTCTTTAAGAAATCCATTAAGAAATGCAGTTTTGACATCCATTTGCGAGATTTCATAAAATATGGCAATTGCAAACATGATTCGGACGGACTTAAGCATCACCACGGTTGAGAAAATCTCATTGTAGTCAACACCTTGAACTTGTTGAAAAACCTTTTTGCGACTAGTCGAGCTTTGTAGATAGTAACACTACCATTAGCGTCCATCTTCCTCTTGAAAATCCATTTATTCTCAATGGCTTGCCGATCATCGGGCAAGTCCACCAAAGTCTACACTTTGTTCTCATACATGGATCCTATCTCAGATTTCAAGGCCTCAAGCCATTTATCAGAATCTGGGCTCATCATCGCTTCTTCATAGTTCGTAGGTTTATGATGGTCTAGTAACGTGACTTCTAGAACAGGATTGCCGTACCACTCTGGTGCGGATCGTGCTCTAGTTGACCTACAAGGTTCTTTAGCAACTTGATCTGAAGTTTCATGATCATTATCATTAGCTTCCTCTTTAGTTGGTGTAGGCATCACGGGAACGGATTTGTCGGATGAGCTACTTTCCAAATTGAGAGAAGGTACAATTACCTCATAAAGTTCTACTTTCCTCCCACTCACTTCTTTCAAGAGAAACTCTTTCTCTAGAAAGGTTCCATTCTTAGCAACAACAATCTTGCCTTCGGACTTGTGATAGAAGGTGTACCCAATTGTTTCCTTAGGGTATCCTTTGAAGACACATTTTTCCGATTTGGGTATGAGCTTATCGGGCTAAAGCCTTTTGACATAAGCATTGCATCCCCCAAATTTTAAGAAATGACAGCTTAGGGTTGCTGCCAAACCACAGTTCATATGGTGTCGTCTCAACGGACTTTGACGGTGCCCTGTTTAAAGTGAATGCAGTTGTCTCTAATGCATAACCCCAAAACGATAGTGGTAAATCGGTAGGAGACATCATAGATCGCACCATATCCAATAAAGTGCGGTTACGACGTTCGGTCACACCATCACACTGTGGTGTTCCAGGTGGCGTGAGCTGTGAAACTATTCCACATTGTTTTTAAATGAAGGCCAAACTCCTAACTCAAATATTCACCTCCACGATCAGGTCATTTATTTTCTTGTTACAATGATTATCCACTTCACTCTAAAATTCTTTGAACTTTTTGAATGTTTCAGACTTGTGTTTCATTAAGCAGATATACCCATATCTGCTCAAATCATCTCTGAAGGTTAGAAATTAACGATACCCGTCACGAGCTTCATCACTCATCGGACCGCATACATCGGTATGTTTTATTTCCAGTAAGTCATTAGCTCGTTCCATTGTTCTGGAGAGTGGAGTTTTAGTCATCTTGACCATGTGGCATGGTTCGCAAGTATCAAATGATTCATAATCAAGTGATTCCAAAAGTCCATCAGCATGGAGTTTCTTCATGCGCTTTACACCAATATGACCTAAACGGCAGTGCCACAAGTATGTTTGCACTATCATTATCAACTTGCATCTTTTGGCATCAATATTATGAATATGTGTATCACTACTATCGAGATTCAACAAACCACTAACATTGGTTGTATGACCATAGAAGGTTTTATTCATGTAAATTGAATAACAATTATTCTCTGTCTTAAATGAATAACCATATCACAATAAACATGATCTAATCATATTCATGCTCAATGTAAAAACCAAATAACATTTATTTAGGTTCAACACTAATCCCGAAAGTATAGGGAGTGTGCGATGAAGATCATATCAATCTTGGAACCACTTCCAACACACATTGTCACTTCACCGTCAACTAGTCTCTGCAACTCATGTTTCGAGTTACTAATCTTAGCAACCGAAGATGTATCAAATACCCAGGGGCTACTATGAGCACTAGTAAGGTACACATCAATAACATGTATATGAAATATACCTTTTCTCACTTTGCCATCCTTCTTATCCGCCAAATATTTGGGGTAGTTCCGCTTCTAGTGACCATTTCCTTTGCAGCAGAAGCACTCAGTTTCAGGCTTAGGTTCAACTTTGGGCTTCTTCACGGGAGTGACAACTTGCTTTCCATTCTTCTTGAAGTTCCCTTTCTATCCCTTTGCCCTTTTCTTGAAACTGGTAGTCTTGTTTAATCATCAACACTTGATGCTTTTTCTTGATTTCTACCTTCATCGATTTTAGCATCACCAAGAGCTCGGGAATCGCTTTCGTCATCCCTTGCATATTATAGTTCATCACGAAGTTCCAGTAACTTGGTGATGGTGACTAGAGAACTCTGTCAATTGCTATCTTATCTAGAAGATTAACTCCCACTTGATTCAAGCGATTGTAGTACCCAGACATTCTTAGCACATGCTCACTAGCTGAGCTATTCTCCTCCATCTTTTAGGCAAAGTACTTGTCAGAGGTTCATACCTCTCGACACGGGCATGAGTCTGAAATACCAATTGCAGCTCTTGGAGCATCTCATATGCTCCATGGCGTTCAAAATGTTTTTGAAGTCCCGGTTCTAAGCCGTAAAGCATGGTGCACTAAACTATCAAGTAGTCATCATATTGTGCTAGCCAAACGTTCATAACATCTGCATCTGCTTCTGCAATAGGTCTGTCACCTAGCGGTGCATCAAGGACATAATTCTTCTGTGCAGCAATGAGGATAAACCTTAGATCACGGACCCAGTTCCCATCATTGCTACTATCGTCTTTCAACTTAGTTTTCTCTAGGAACATATCAAAAACATAAGGAAGCTATAACGCGAGCTATGATCTACAACATAATTTGCAAATACTATCAGGACTAAGTTCATGATAAATTAAAGTTCAATTAATCATATCAATTAAGAACTCCCACTTAGATAGACATCCCTCTAGTCATCTAAATGATATGTGATCCAAATCAACTAAACCATGTCCGATCATCATGTGAGATGGAGTAGTCTTCAATGGTGAACATCACAATGTTGATCATATCTACTATATGATTCACGTTCGACCTTTCGGTCTGCAGTGTTCCAAGGCCATATCTGTATATGCTAGGCTCGTCAATTTTAACCAGAGTATTCTGCGTGTGCAAATCTGGCTTGCACCCGTTGTATTTGAGCGTAGAGCTTATCACACCCGATCATCACGTGGTGTCTCAGCACGAAGAACTTTTGCAATAGTGCATACTCGGGGAGAACACTTATACCTTGAAATTTAGTAAGGGGTCATCTTATAATGCTACCGCCATACTAAGCAAAATAAGATGCATTAAAGATAAACATCACATGCAATCAAAATATGTGACATGATATGGCCATCATCATCTTGTGCCTTTGATCTCCATCTTTAAAGCATCGTCATGATCTCCATTGTCACCGGCTTGACATCTTGATCTCCATTGTAGCATCATTGTCGTCTCGCCAACTATTGCTTCTACGACTATCCCTACCGCTTAGTGATAAAGTAAAGCAATTACATGGCGTTTGCATTTCATACAATAAAGCGACAACCATAAGACGCATGCATGTTGCCGATAACTTTTACAAAACATGATCATCTCATACAACAACGTATATCACATCATGTCTTGACCATATCACATCACGACATGCCCTGCAAAAACAAGTTAGACATCCTCTACTTTGTTGTTGCAAGTTTTACGTGGCTGCTACGGGCTCCTAGCAAGAACCATTCTTACCTACGGCACAAAACCACAACGGTGATTTTCAAGTTTGATATTTTAACCTTCAACAAGGACCGACCGTAGTCAAATTAGATTCAACTAAAGTAGGAGAAACAGACACCCGTTAGCCACCTTTATGCAAAACTAGTTGCATGTCTATCGGTGGAACCGGTCTCATGAACGCTGTCATGTAAGGTTGGTCTGGGCCGCTTCATCCAACAATACCGCTGAATCAAAATAAGACATTTGGTGGTAAGCAATATGACGATCACCGCCCATAACTCTTTGTGTTCTACTCGTGCATATCATCTACGCATAGACCTGGCTCTGATGCCACTGTTGGGGAACGTAGCATGCAATTTCAAAAAAATTCCTACGATCATGCAAGATCTATCTAGGAGATGCATAGAAATTAGAGGGGGAGAGTGCGTCCACATACCCTCGTATACCGAAAGCGGAAGCGTTAGGTTAACACGGTTGATGTAGTCGAACATCTTCACGATCCAACCAATCTAGCACCAAACATACGGAACCTCCGAGTTCAGCACATGTTCAACTCGATGGCGTCCCTCAAACTCTTGATCCAGCAGAGGGTCGAGGGAGAGCTTCGTCAGCACGATGGCGTGATGAAGGTGTGATGATGTGATCCGCGCAGAGCTTCGCCTAAGCATTACGATGATACTATCGGAGGAGTAAACAGTGGAGGGGGGCACTACACACGACTAATACAATGTTGTGCCTTTGGGGTGCCCCCTGCCCCCGTATATAAAGGATGGGGGAGGCCGGCCACCAGGGGGTGCGCCATGGATGGGGGAGTCCTACTAGGACTCCAAACCTAGTAGGATTCGCCCCCCCCCCCACTTTTTCCTTTTTCCGGAGTAGAAAAGGGGGAAGGAGAGGGAGTAGGAGAAGGAAAAGGGGGGCGCCGCCCCCACCCCTTCTCCAATTCGGATTGGCAAGGGGGCGCGCGCCACCTCCTATGTCCTACCATCTCTCCTCCACTAAGGCCCATCTTGGCCCATTACTCTCCCGGGGGGTTCCGGTAACCTCCCGGTACTCCGAAACTTATCTGAAACTTCCCGAAACCATTCCGGTGTCCGAATGTAACCTTCCAATATATCAATCTTTACCTCTCGACCATTTTGGGACTTCTCGTCATGTCCATGATCTCACCCGAGACTCCGAACAAACTTCGGTCACCAAAACACATAACTCATAATACAAATCGTCGTCGAACGTTAAGCGTGTGGAACTTGGATGCTCATATTGGTTCCTACATATTCTACGAAGATCTTTATCGGTAAAACCGCATAACAACATACGTTGTTCCCTTTGTCATCGGTATGTTACTTGCCCGAGATTCGATCGTCGGTATCTTCATACCTAGTTCAATCTCATTACCGGCAAGTCTCTTTACTCGTTCTGTAATGCATCATCTCGTAACTAACTCATTAGTCACATTGCTTGCAAGGCTTATAGTGATGAGCATTATCGAGAGGGGCCAGAGATACCTCTCCGATACACGGAGTGACAAATCCTAATCTCGATCTATGCCAACACAACAAACACCTTTGGAGACATTTGTAGAGCATCTTTATAATCAGCCAGTTACGTAGTGACATTTGATAGCACACAAGGTGTTCCTGCGGTATTCGGGAGTTGCATAATCTCATAGTTAGAGGAACATGTATAAGTCATGAAGAAAGCAATAGCAATAAAACTTAACGGTCATTATGCTAAGCTAATGGATGGGTCTTGTCCATCACATCATTCTCTAATGATGTGATCCCGTTCATCAAATGACAACACATGTCTATGGTTAAGAAACATAACCATCTTTGATTAACGAACTAGGGACACTTTGTTTTGTCTATGTATCCACACATGTACTAAGTTTCCGGTTAACAAAATTCTAGCATGAATAATAAACATTTATCATGATATAAGGAAATAAAAATAACAACTTTATTATTGCCTCTAGGGCATATTTCCTTCACAACCTTCTCAGTCGAAGGCTTAGCCGCGAACCTGCTTCGCCTAAGTTTCCAAAAACACTCCGAGTGAAGAGCAACCCTCTCATTCGGGGGTTTAGCCGCGAACCTGTTTCGCCTAAGTTTAAAAAAACACTCCAAGTGATGAGCAACCCTCTCACTCGGGGGCTTAGCTGCGAACCATATTCGCCTAAGTTTCAAAAACACTTTGAGTAAAGAGCAACCCTCTCACTCGGGGGCTTAGCTGCGAACCAGATTCGCCTAAGTTTCAGAAAACACTCCAAGTGAAGAGCAACCCTCTCACTTGGGGGCTTAGCCGCGAACCTATTTTTCCTAAGTTAAAAAAAACACTCTGAGTGAAGAGCAACCCTCTCATGCGGGGGCTTAGCTGTGAACCAGATTAGCCTAAGTTTCAAAAACACTCTAAGTTTAGAGCAACCCTCTCAGTCGGAGGCTTAGCTGCGAACCTATTTCGCCTAAGTTTCAAAAAACACTCCGAGTGAAGAGCAACCCTCTCACTCGGGGGCTTAGCCGCGAACCTGTTTCGCCTAAGTTTAAAAAAACACTCCGATTGAAGAGCAACCCTCTCACTCGGGGGCTTAGCTGCGAATCAGATTCACCTAAGTTTAAAAAACACTCTGAATGAAGAGCAACCCTCCCACTCGGGGGCTTAGCTGCGAACCAGATTCGCCTAAGTTTCAAAAAACACTCCGAGTGAAGAGCAACCCTCTCACTCGGGGGCTTAGCTGTGATCCCGTATTCGCCTAAGTTTGAAAACATACTCCAAGTGAAGAGCAACCCTCTCACTCGGGGGCTTAGCTGCGATCCCGTATTCACCTAAGTTTCAAAACAAACTCCGAGTGAAGAGCAACCCTCTCACTCGGGGGCTTAGCTGCGATCCCGTATTTGCTTAAGTTTCAAGATATACGGATTGAAGAGCAACCCTCTCACTCGGGGGCTTAGCTGTGATCCCGTATTCGCCTAAGTTTCAAAAACACTCCGAGTGAAGAACAACCCTCTCACTCGGGGGCTTAGATGCGATCCCGTATTCGCCTAAGTTTCAAAAACACTCCGAGTGGAGAGCAATCCTCCCACTCGTAGACTTAGCCGCGACCCCGTACTCGCCAAAGTTTCAAAAACACTCCGAGTGGAGAGCAATCTTCCCCCTCGGGGACTCAGCTGCACCCTCGTACTCGCCTAAGTTTCAAAAACGCTCCGAGTAGAGAGCAACCCTCCCACTTGAGGAGAGCAATCCGCAAGTATGACGAGATGCATTCCGAGCGGCGCCACAAGTACACCATCCGCTCTTGCCTAATTGACAAATCTACTCCAAGTGGAGAGCAATCCTCCCACTCAGGCGCTTAGCCGCGAACCAGCTTCGCCTAAGTTAAAGAATCCAAGCACATTGGAGGTGAGAAAACTGCATTCAGATGAAACAACCAAGTTCGGATAAATCCAGCAAGGTTCAGAACCACAAGCAAAAGTACTCGGGCGTCAGGCCCGAAAGAGTTTAACGGTTACACGATCACTTGCCATTCAGAGGCAAATGTATTCAAATCATCAAGTTTTCCACTCGGCAGGAGGAGGGCTAGCTAGCTCGACAAAGGTGTCCAAGTCAATACCGTCGGAGATCCCTGTGGCTGCATCGATGAAAGTCTCCATAAAGCTTTCAAACTAGAGCTTCTTTGTGTTAGCCACCCGAAGTGCCTTCAGCTTGTCCTCCCTAGCCTCCTTGCAATGGACTCGAACGAGTGATAAGGTCACGTCGGCGCCACAACGGGCAGCAGATTTCTTCCATGCTTGCACTCGGTCAGGGATTTCAGTGAGTCGCGTCATAAGTGACTCGAGGTCATTCTGAAGTGCATCTTCTGGCCATAGTTCCTTGCCTATCCGCGACAGTGCAACCTTCAGTCAAGGGATGTAGTCCAAGACGCTGACAAGGCGAGATTCCAGTCGCAGCACATTCATGGCAGCTCCATCCTTGACAAAAGAGTTGATGGGGTCCAATCCCGTTTCGATCCGCCCGGTTTCTTCCTCGAAATTCTAGCAGAACTCTACACGGAGATAAAGGTAAAGAATTGGCAACTACATTGTGAAGAAGTTTCTTGAATCCAGTCGGATGAGAAAAAATCCTTCGAGCATGAGGACATCTTCTTGGCAAGGCCCCCCAGATAGACCTCTAACTCATCCCTCTTCTGAGTGAGTGCCTCCACTTTGTCATCCAAGACCACCTTCTCCTCCTTCAGCTGCACAACTTCTTTCTTCGCCTCGCCAACGGTGATCTTTAGTTTGGCATTCTCCTCCTCCAATTTGCCGACTGAAGCTAGTTTCCTGTCAGCTAGTTCAGTCTTCTCACGCGCCGTCTTGTGTGCCCCCGCAAGATCAATGTCCTACTGCTCCAAGGCCTGCTTCATTTTGTCTAAAGAAATAACATTCCTCAAATGAGCTTGGAGTTGACGGTTTTCACTACACACATCTGTTCGAGTGGAATCACTCCGCTCAAAGTGTGAAAAAGACTAAATAACAAAGCATACAGTTAGAAAGTGGTTACCTCCAATGATGGCCCTTCATCTTAAGCCTTCTTCAGGTTCTCCTTGATGAGATCCAGGTCAAGCTGGGGTTGGATCTTTTGCTTCTCCAGAGCAGCATACCGAGTACCAAGCTCACAAGATTTCTGCAACCAACAAAAAAGACAAATCAGTCGACAGCAAGAAAAACCCTTTGCTTCCGAGTGAAGAAGAGCAAGTTCATACTGTTGTTGATTAAAGAGTTCTAAGACCACCGCCGAATCAAACATTCGTCAGTGGTCTCGGGGACTACACCCAGTGGGTGCACTTAGCGTGCCCCCACTGGTTCGATTTCCCACTAGATGTGTGACGTCTACTACACAACCTTCTTGTAGACGTTGTTGGGCCTCCAAGAGCAGAGGTTGTAGGACAGTAGCAAATTTCCCTCAAGTGGACCTAAGGTTTATCAATCCATGGGAGGCGTAGGATGAAGATGGTCTCTCTCAAGCAACCCTGCAACCAAATAACAAAGAGTCTCTTGTGTCCCCAACACACCCAATACAATGGTAAATTGTATAGGTGCACTAGGAGATGGTGATACAAGTGCAATATGGATAGTAGATATAGATTTTTGTAATTTGAAAATATAAAAACAGCAAGGTAACTAATGATAAAAGTGAGCACAAACGGTATTGCAATGCTAGGAAACAAGGCCTAGGGTTCATACTTTCACTAGTTCAAGTTCTCTCAACAATAATAACATAACTGGATAATATAACTATCCATCAACATGCAACAAAGAGTCACTCCAAAGTCACTAATAGCGGAGAACAAATGAAGATATTATGGTAGGGTACGAAACCACCTCAAACTTATCCTTTCTGCTCGATCTATTCAAGAGTCCATATTAAAATAACATGAAGCTATTCTTTTCGTTCGATCTATCATAGAGTTCGTACTAGAATAACACCTTAAGACCCAAATCAACCAAAACCCTAATGTCACCTAGATACTCCAATGTCACCTCAAGTATCCGTGGGCATGATTATACGATATGCATCACATAATCTCAGATTCATCTATTCAACCAACACGAAGTACTTCAAAGAGTGCCCCAAAGTTTCTACTGGGAGAGTCAAGATTTAAAACATGTGCCAACCCCTATGCATAAGTTCATTGAACCCGCAAGTTGATCACCAAAACATACATCAAGTAGATCACGTGAATATCCCATTGTCACCATAGATAAGCATGGAAAGACATACATCAATTGTTCTCAAATCCTTAAAGACTCAATCCGACAAGATAACTTCAAAAGGAAAACTCAATCCATTACAAGAGAGTAGAGGGGGAGAAACATCATAAGATTCAACTATAATAGCAAAGCTCGCGATACATCAAGATCGTATCACCTCAAGAACACGAGAGAGAGAGAGAGAGGGAGAGAGAGAGAGAGAGATCAAACACATAGCTACTGGTACATACCCTCAGCCCCGAGGGTGAACTACTCCATCCTCGTCATGGATAGCGCCGGGATGATGAAGATGGCCACCGGTGAGGGATCACCCCTCCAGCAGGGTGCCGGAACGGGCTCCCGAGAGGTTTTTGGTGGCTACAGAGGCTTGCGACGGCGGAGCTCCCGATCTATTGTTCTCCTCAAAGGTTTTAGGGTATATGGACTTATATAGGCGAAAGAAGTCGGTCGGGGGAGCCAAGAGGGGCCCACGAAGGTGGAGGGCGCGCCCAGGGGGGTGGGCGCGCCCCCTGCCTCGTGGTTTCCTCGAAGCTTCCCTGACTTGCACTCCAAGTTCCCTGGATTGCTTCCGTTCCAAAAATAACTTTTCCGAAGGTTTCATTCCGTTTGGACTCCGTTTGATATTCCTTTTCTTCGAAACACTGAAATAGGCAAGAAAACAGCAATATGGGTTGGGCCTCCGGTTAATAGGTTAGTCCCAAAAATAATTTAAAAGTGTATAATAAAGCCCGTAAACATCCAAAACAGATAATAAAATAGCATGAATGCTTCATAAATTATAGATACGTTGGAGATGTATCAGCATCCCCAAGCTTAATTCCTGCTCGTCCTCGAGTAGGTAAATGATAAAAGAAAGGATTTATGAAGCATGAATGCTAGCAGGTGCACAAGTCTGATCCATGATAATTTCAATCACCTTTCTAGCAAGATTGTATGTCATAACAGTAGTTCATCTCATAAAACTTCTCAAGATCAAGTAACAAGCTATTCACATGTTAAAGCATAGACCATAAACTTTCTTGAAAACTAGCAAACTTCATTCTCAGTCATCAAACAATTGCAATTCATCTTATTTTCAGGAAGGGTCTATGTCAGAGCTTTGATTTAGCAAACTTCACATACTCAACTATCATATAGTCTTCTACAATTGCTAACACTCACGCAATACTTACGGTTATGGAGTTTTAATCGGAGACTGAGAAAGATAGGGGCTTATAATTTTGCCTCCCAACGTGTTCACCTTTGGGTGATGTCAACAATAATAGTTCATGCTAACTTACATCCAATTGGATATATATATATATATATATCAGGATCTTTCCAACACGAGGTGCTTGCCAAAGGATAAAATGTAAAAGGGAAAGGTGAAGATCACCTTGACTCTTGCATAAAGTAAAAGACATAAGGTAAAAGATAGGCCCTTCGCAGAGGGAAGTAGAGGTTGTCATGTGCTTTTAGGGTTGGATGCACAAAATCTTAATGCAAAAGAACGTCACTTTATATTGCCACTTGTGATATGAACCTTTATTATGCAGTCTGTCGCTTTTATTACTTCCATATCACACGATCGTATAAAGCTTATTTTCTCCGCACTAATAAGTCGTACATATTTAGAGAGCAATTTTTATTGCTTGCAACATGACAACTTACTTGAAGGATCTTACTTAATCCATAGGTAGGTATGGTGGACTCTCATGGCAAAAACTGAGTTTAAGGATATTTGGAAGCATAAGTAGTATCTCTACTTGGTGCAAGGAATTTTGGCTAGCATGAGGGGGAAAGGCAAGCTCAACATGTTTGAATGATCCATGACAATACACTTTAACCGAGATATGAGAAAACATAACCCATTAACTTGTCTTCCTTGTCTAACATCAACTCTTTAGCATGTCATACTTATGAGTGCTCACAATTATAAAAGATGTCTAGGATAGTATATTTATATGTGAAATCTCTCTTCCTTCAATATTCTTTCATGACTTGTTCAAATGACCAATACAATGCTTGCTAACCTTCAATAAATTTACAGCCTCTACTTCTTAGATGTGAAGTCATTACTCCCCATGAGATAAGCAAATGAGACATATATAATTTAAGATTTATGACATTCAACTCATTCAACCATAGGATATAAGTGAAGCACACGAGTAAATGACAAACTACTCCAACAAGATATAAGTGAAGATCAATGAGTAGCTAAATAATTATGTAGCTATGTGAAGACTCTCTCTCATTTAATAATTTCAGATCGTGGTATATTATTCAAACAGCAAGCAAGAAAAAATAAAATTACATTGCAAGGATAGCACAACTCATGTGAAAAAGCAAAAACTTAGGTTCAACCGATACTAACCGATAGTTGTTGAAGAAGAAAGGTGGGATGCCTACCGGGGCATCCCCGAGCTTAGATGCTTGAGACTTCTTGAAATATTATCTTGGGGTGCCTTGGGCATCCCCAAGCTTGAGCTTTTGTATCTCCTTAATTCCTCTCATATCGTGGTTTCTCTATTTCTCAAAAACTTCATCCACATAAAACTCAACAAGAACTCGTGAGATAAGTTAGTATAAACCAATGCAAAACCTTATCGTTTTCTACTGTAAAAAATCACTAAAATTATTATTCCACATTGCATACTAAATGCCTCTGCATATTTAACACTCCTATCCTCAAATAGAATCATTAAACAAGCAAACATATGCAAACAATGCAACCATAACAGCAATCTGCCAAAACAGTATAGTCTGTAAAGAATGCAAGATTTATCATATTTCCCTAACTCCAAAAATTATGAGAAAAATACCTCATTGTAGAAGATTTATCAGTTCTCAATATGCAAAAAGTTTCAACATTATATCATTCTCTGACTTTTCTAGGGAATTTTTGTAACAACGGTAAACTTTCTGTTTTCAAACAGCAACATGTATACTAGCAAAATAAGCACTGTAAAGGCTATCCTTGACATTTTTATTGAAAATATAGATGCAAAACATTATTATAAATAACAGCAAGCAAATACTAACAAAACAAAATGACGCTCCAAGCAAAACACATATCATGTGGTGAATAAAAATATAGCTCCAAGTAAAGTCACAGATGAACGAAGACGAAAGAGGGGATGCCATCCGGGGCATCCCCAAGCTTAGGATCTTGGTTGTCCTTTAATATTACCTTGAGGTGCCTTGGGAATCCCCAAGCTTAGGTTCTTGACACTCCTTATTCCATAGTCCATCGAATCTTTACCCAAAACTTGAAAACTTCACAACACAAAACTCAACAGAAAACTCGTAAGCTCCGTTAGTATAAGAAAATAAAACCACCACTTAGGTACTGTAATGAACTCACTCTAAATTCATATTGGTGTAATATCTACTGTATTCCAACTTCTCTATGGTTCATACCCTCCGATACTACTCATAGATTCATCAAAATAAGCAAACAACACATAGAAAACAGAATCTGTCAAAAACAGAACAGTCTGTAGTAATCTGTATCAAAAGTATACTTATGGAACTCCAAGATTCCTACCAAATTAAGAATTCCTAAGAAATTTGTTTACCAATCCATAGCAAAAAGAATCAGAACAAAAGCAAGTTTCTGTGAATTATAAAAACTAATTTACTGGGTGCAAAGGTTTCTGATTTTCAGCAGGATCAACACAACTATCACCGTAAGCTATCCTAAAGGTCTTACTTGGCACTTTATTGAAACAAAAGCTATAAAACATGATTACTACAGTAGAATAATCATGTGAACACGCAAAAACAGTAGGGGTAAATATTGGGTTGTCTCTCAACAAGCGCTTTTCTTTAATGCCTTTCTAGCTAGGCATGATGATGACAATGATGCTCACACAAAAGATAAAAATTGAAACATAACGGGAGCATCATGAAGCATATGACTAGCACATTTAAGCCTAACCCACTTCCTATGCATAGGGATTCTGTGAGTAAACAACTTATGGGAACAATAATCGACTAGCATAGGAAGGCAAAACAAGCATAACTTCAAGATTTCAAGCACATAGGGAGGAAACTTGATATTATTGCAATTCCTACAAGCATATGTTCCTCCCTCATAATAATTTTAAGTAGCATCATGAATGAATTCAAAAATATAACCAGCACCTAAAGCATTCTTTTCATGATCTACAAGCATATAAAATTTACTACTCTCCACACAAGCAAAATTCTTCTTATTCGGAATGGTGGGAGTATCATAAGAGACTTGAATACTATAAATTATTTCCACATTAAAAGAGTAATGTTCAGAAAAAGGGTAATCATAATCATGACAAGTTTTGTAAATATAATCATCACTACTTTTTATAGCATAAGTTTCATCACAGTAATCATCATAAGTAGCAACTTTGTTCTCATCATAATCGATTGAAACCTCTTCCAAGATAGTGGAATCATCACTAAATAAAGTTGACACTCTTCCAAATCCACTTTCATATTCATCACAATAAGATTCAAAATCCTCCAAAATAGTGGTTTCATTACTTCATAAAGTTGACACTCTTCCAAACCCACTTTCATCAATATAATCATCATAGGTAAGAGGCATGCTATCATCATAATAACTTTGCATATCAAAACTTGGGAGGCTAAAAATACCATATTCATTAAACATAGCATCCCCAAGCTTGGGACAAACATTAATTGCAGCAAATATATTCTCAAATATGTCATCCTCATCAAACGTAGCTTCCCCAAGCTTGGGCCTTTTAATATCATAAGCATAATCACTCTCATCATTAATAGTATGGATAGCACCAATAGTATAGCAATTATCATCATCACAATGAGTAGTAGGAGCAACATCATTTGGGAGAGATACCTTTCTACCTTTGTTGCTCCTTCTTTTCTTTTTCTTCTTCACATTATCTGTGGGTTCAACCTTCTTCTTTGTGCTCCTTATTGATGTGATTGGTTGAATAGAAAGCTCCTCCTCGGTACCTGATTCATCATAAGAAATAATAGGAGGATAATGGGAAGTCTCTTCCTTTTCATTAGTATTCTCTTCATATTCTATTTGCTCTCTTTTCTTTATGTAATTTGCAATATAAGGATTTTCAATGCAATTCACCGCACAAAACATATAAATAGTCTCTAGATCAAAATCAAGAAGTTTATAACAGGCAAATTCTGGAAGGTGCTTAATTAAACGTTTCATTTCTTCATAACCCATAAGAAAACTAAGTTCATTATAATGTGCAACACTGCGTTTGGATGTTGGTATCGAGGGCCAGATTTTGACTTTGGCATTCGGTAGCCCGAATATCGCTGTTTGGTTGCGCAAGGCATTCGATCATGGAATTGAGGCTCGATATCGAGCAGTTCCCTTTTCACGTGCACTCTCCGCGAACCAATTCAGAGGTTCCGACCTCGATTTTTGCCGATATTCGCCCGTCGCACTAGCCAAGACTCCCTTCACCCCCTTTCCCCGCACACCCAGGGAAAACCTGCCAGTAGCCCGTGAGTGCCATGGTGGTGCCGGACTCCGCCGCTGGCCCGAGCTTGAAGACTGACGCATTCGACTGCCACCACGGCCGCACCTCTGCTGGCGACCGCATCCCTCGCTGGCTCCCTCCCTCCGCTGGCAGCTGGTTCTGGGCTGCTCCGGCGAGCCGCGACGGGAACCCTTCCACCACCAGAAGAGCCACATTGGCAGACGTGGGCTTCGCCGCTGACTCGAACCTGCAGACCATCGCGTTTGGTGCTGCTGCCGATGCATTCCCACCACCGCATCTAGGTTGTGTGCGCATGTGCGTGAGTCGGATGATGTGTGCCTGTGCATCCTCTACGTTTGATTGCAGGTGCATGAAGCTGAGTCTGTTGCAAGCACGAGTGCACGACCAACAACTGATGTATTCTTCTTCAATCCCTCACGCATATGCTTCCCAGGATCATTCAGACACATGCATATGTCATGTATAATTCAGTTTGAAACATGTACATCAATGTATGAAACTTCATACCCTTTTACATGTGCAATTCAGCACTTGACCATCCAAACAAGAATTGGAATTGTTTTTTCTCTTGGATTCCACAAGCCAGATACATGGGCATCCAAACACCAAAATTGGCATTGAAGCTCAATATCAATGTCTTGAATATTTGGCATTCGAGCCAATTCAATGCCAAGCCCTTCAATGTCTACATCCAAACAAAGCGCAAGGGAAATCAAATCATCACAATTTTTGGACATGATTCGATCATGAAACAATTTGCATCGGAGATGTAAATGACCACTTTCATTGCAAAGTTCACAAGTACGGTGAAGGAAATATAATTCTTCAGCACTCACCCTTAGCCTTTCTTGCAACAATTTAGTTTCTACATGCTTATGCCTCTTGCAATATCTATCTTCTCTATTTGGTGTGTCCATGCAAACCCAATGCTCTCCACAATAATCGACATGCTTATAGGAGACATTTTCATCATAACTAGCGCAATCATCGTTAGTACTATGGATATTCAAAGATTTCATACTAACAATATTGCAATCATGCTCATCATTCAAAGATTTAGTATCAACCATTTTATAGACTTCTTCTTCTAGCACTTGAGCACAATTTTCCTTTTCATCATACTTACGAAAGATATTAAAAAGATGAAGCGTATGAGACAAACTTAATTCCATTTTTTTGTATTTTTCTTTTACTAGACTAGTGATAAAACACGAAACAAAAAGATTCGATTGCAAGATCTAAAGATATACCTTCAAGCACTCACCTCCCCGGCAACGGCGCCAGAAAAGAGCTTGATGTCTACTACACAACCTTCTTGTAGACGTTGTTGGGCCTCCAAGTGCAGAGGTTTGTAGGACACTAGCAAATTTCCCTCAAGTGGATGACCTAAGGTTTATCAATCCATGGGAGGCGTAGGATGAAGATGGTCTCTCTCAAGCAACCCTGCAACCAAATAACAAAGAGTCTCTTGTGTCCCCAACACACCCAATACAATGGTAAGTTGTATAGGTGCACTAGTTCGGCGAAGAGATGGTGATACAAGTGCAACATGGATAGTAGATATAGGTTTTTGTAATCTGAAAATATAAAAACAGCAAGGTAACTAATGATAAAAGTGAGCACAAACGGTATTGCAATGCTAGGAAACAAGGCCTAGGGTTCATACTTTCACTAGTGCAAGTTCTCTCAACAATAATAACATAACTGGATCATATAACTATCCCTCAACATGCAACAAAGAGTCACTCCAAAGCCACTAATAGCGGAGAACAAACGAAGAGATTATGGTAGGGTACGAAACCACCTCAAAGTTATCCTTTCTGCTTGATCTATTCAAGAGTCCGTAGTAAAATAACACGAAGCTATTCTTTTCGTTCGATCTATCATAGAGTTCGTACTAGAATAACATCTTAAGACACAAATCAAATAAAACCCCAATGTCACCTAGGTACTCCAATGTCACCTCAAGTATCCTTGGGCATGATTATACGGTATGTGAGGGAGTCCTGGACTAAGGGGTGTCCGGATAGCCGGACTATCTTCATCGGCCGGACTCCAAGACTATGAAGATACAAGATTGAAGACTTCGTCCCGTGTCCGGATGGGACTTTCCTTGGCGTGGAAGGCAAGCTTGGCAATACGGATATGTAGATCTCCTATCATTGTAACCGACTCTGTGTAATCCTAGCCCTCTCCGGTGTCTATATAAACCAGAGGGTTTTAGTCCGTAGGACGAACAACCATTACAACAATCATACCATAGGCTAGCTTCTAGGGTTTAGCCTCCTTGATCTCGTGGTAGATCCACTCTTGTACTACCCATATCATCAATATTAATCAAGCAGGAGTAGGGTTTTACCTCCATCGAGAGGGCTCGAACCTGGGTAAAAACATCGTGTCCCTTGTCTCCTGTTACCATCCGCCTAGGCGCACAGTTCTGGAACCCCTACCCGAGATCCGCCGGTTTTGACACCGACATTGGTGCTTTCATTGAGAGTTCCTCTGTGTCGTCACGGATAGGCTTGATGGCTCCTTCGATCATCAATAACGACGCAGTCCAGGGTGAGACTTTTCTCCCCGGACAGAGCTTCGTATTCGGCGGCTTTGCACTGCGGGCCAATTTGCTTGGCCATCTGGAGCAGATTGAAAGCTACGCCCCTGGTCGTCAGGTCAGATTTGGAAGTCTAAACTTCACGGCTGACATCCGCGGAGACTTGATCTTCGACGGATCGAGCCCAGGCCGCGCGCCCCCGCCTTTATCACGATGGGCATGACTTAGCTCTGCTGCCGGACAGTGCCCTGGAGGCCGCACATGAGTCCGCTCCGACCCTTAGTTCGGAGCCGACCACGCAAATCGAGGACGGGTGGCTAGACACCGCCTCGGGGGCTGCAACCTCTACGGTGATGGAGCCGAATACTGACCTTGTCCCTTGTAAAGCTCGTGACTCCGAGGTGCCGGACTCCTCGCCGAACTCCAAACCTCCTGCGCCCCTACCAATCGAATCCGATTGGGCGCCGATCATGGAGTTCACCGCCGCGGACATCTTTCAGCACTCACCCTTTGGCGACATCCTGAATTCGCTAAAGTATCTCTCGTTATCAGGAGAGCCCTGGCCGGACTGCAGTCAGGACGGTTGGGATGCGGACGACGAAGAAATTCAAAGCCCACCCACCACCCACGTTATAGCAACTGTCGACGATCTAACCGACATGCTAGACTTCGACTCCGAAGACATCGACGGTATGAACGACGATGCTGGAGACGACCAAGAACCAGCGCCTACTGGGCACTGGAAAGCCACCTCAACTCATGACATATACATGGTGGACACACCAAAAGGAAGCGATAACGAGGAACAACGGGACGCGGCGAAGGATAACCCCGAAAAACAACCAAACGCGGCGATGCAAGCGCCGCCAAATCCCGCCGATAACGACAAAGACCCATAATGACCCAGCCGTAGAGCGGGGCAAACCAGTGGATGACGAACATGCAACCAAGCAACCATCCGAACAGGATGAATCGGACAATAAACCCATCCTCGGTGAAAACAACAGTCCAGCGACCTCACGCGGACACATCACCGAGCATAAGAACCTTCACAAAAGGCTCGTCGCCCTTTGCAAGAAGCTTGAAGAAGCGTAAACGAAGCTCAAAACAGCGGAAGGCGTACTCGAGAATGAGGTGGAGCAAAGTACTCAAAACCGCAGACAAATACGGCAATAGTCACCAAGCAAAGAGCTACCCGAAGCGCAAGCTGCTGCCCGAATTCGACGAGGAGGCCGTAGAGCCACCACAATCAAAAAGCAAAGAGGCCGCCTGGCCGGATAGACGACTAGATGACAGGCCAAGAGCGGCACGCGGCGCTGCACACAAGCCAGCGCATGACACACATAAAGACCCTCGCAAAAAGGATGGCCCGGTCAGGTCCATTTATGGGCCAAAAAGAGGGCCCCAGGAAGCAACACAACACGACGAGTGTTCGAAGATAAGGACACACCTAAATACAGGGGCGCCACACACCCACTATGTTTCACCGATGAGGTCTTTGGATCATGAATTTCAGGTGAGTTCAAGCCCGTAAACATAGAGGCATATGACGGAACAACAGACCCCCGAGTCTGGATTGAGGATTACATCCTACACATACATATGTCTAGAGGAGACGATCTCCACGCCATAAAATACCTACCCCTCAAGCTCAAAGGGCCAGCTCGACATTGGCTCAAAAGCCTCCCAGAAAACACCATTGGAAGTTGGGAAAAGCTCGAGGACGCGTTTAGAGCAAATTTTCAGGGGACTTATGTCCGCCCTCCGTATCTGAGACGGTTTAAGTCACATAACTCAACAGCCCGAGAGTCGGTAGCAAGAAATTCGGAATAGGTTCCTCACTAAAAGAACCAAATAGTCATTGTCCGGACGCTTGAAGCCTTAGCAGCTTTTAAACATAATGTCCGAGACGAATGGCTCGCCAGACACCTCGGCCAGGAAAAGCCAAGAACAATGGCCGCGCTAACAAGCCTCATGACCCGCTTTTGCGCGGGGGAAGATAGCTGGCTGGCAAGATGCAGCACCAGCGACCCGAGTACATCCGAGATCAGAGATGGAAAAAATCACGACGCAGAAAAGATCAGCGCCAAAATAAGGAAGATGGCCTAAAGAACACGGCGGTCAACGCCGGATTCAAAAGCTCTCGGCCGAACAGCAAAACTGTTGGGGATATTACCACTAGGTGTAAACCGGCCAAGCTTGGGCCGGGTTAACTCCGCTAGTAGTATAATCATGGAAAGGCCCAAGGCCTGTAGTTGGCTCAGAACTTGTAGCCGTAAACCGGCCTGATGTATAACTTGTATTGTAAGTTAGGAATAGAGATACCAACGGAATACAGTATGAACGGTTGGGACTCTACAAACCGTGGGCGTCACTGTGTATATAAGGGGCGACCGGCGGCGGTTCAAGACGAACAACCACAACTCGAGCCTAAGCGAAGCTTATTTGCTCCTAGCCATTGAGACTACATCAATTCCATCACAACTAGACGTAGGCTTTTACCTTCATCGAAGGGGCCGAACTAGTATAAAACCCTCGTGTCTTTGTGTCCGCTTTAACCCCTGCAAGTAAACCCGTAGCGATGGCTCCACGACTAAGTCCTTATGCTAGGACATCTGCCGTGACAAATCCACGACAGTTGGCGCCCACCGTGGGGCTATCGCACGATGGTTTGACGATCTTGGAGGGCAAGCTCAAGGACTTGAAGGCTACGTCGTGGGCGGATGACCAAGAGTCGTCGCGGCGGATCTATCGGCGATCTTTGGATGGGGTCGAGGCGATTCAATCGAGTATGGATACCGGGTCCCCTTCGGCGGCATACACGTCTTCATCGGCAAGATCGGAGGGCCTGAGCCGGACATCTGCACCGACCTCGTCGAGACGGCTCAGCGCGCGCAACCAGCCCGGGCTAAACCGGCCGTGAAGCATGTCTTCGTCGGAGTCACCCATGGAGGGGAGTATGATGCCGGTTCAGAGCACGGTAGCGAGACCGTCGTTTATTCCGGCGATGAATCTTCAGCGGAGAGACGAGTCATTGTACCGATTGCGAGGATGATATGATCGAGGGCTGTTCAGCGGTGTGATATTCCGGACCCCCAAGCCGCTTAAACCGGTCGATGTATTCATGGCGATGCGCGAGCCATAAACCTTTCTTCAACCGCAGCGGCAATGCTTTCCGGTTCAGCAGCGGCAGCAGGGGCAGGTGGCCCGGTGCGCCCGCCGGTTCAAGTTTTGTCGGATCTGTTCGATACGTTGGCAGCGCTCATGGCGGTGGACAGCCCTGCAGATCAGGGGGCTCATAATGCAGAAATCGCAAGGGTAAAAGAGCAGATCACGCAAGCCAAAGCGGATCTGGCGGCAGAGAAGGAGCGTATGGCTACAGAGCGGGCCACTTTAGATGCGCAAGCTTACAAACTCATGCTCGACCAGAGTGCGTCGCAGGAGGTCTTGAGGCGGAGGTATAGATCACGCCTACCGTCGGACTTGATCCTAGAAATCTCTTCGAGACCGGGAGCGGACCCGATAACCCGCCCCAAACATAGGGAGGTAAACGGATTGAGGCACGAAGCGGGGCGACGGTCCAACCGCGCTGATGGAGCCTCCGCGGCGACATCTGATAATTCCTCCGCCGATCAGACGCCCCGGGCCATTACTCTAACCCTATGGACAACCTTGTTGCGGCTGCGGCACGATTGGAAGCGATCGATCGAAGGAGATTCCCCACGCAATCGAGACACGCCGGGTTAAGGAGCTTCTCGGTCTGCACCGATCCAAAGAGAAGCATATTCATACAGCCGCGATCGGATTCATTCTACGCCCGTCCCAAGCGGAGCTCACGGCGCATGGATGAACCGGCCCTATCAAAAGCAGCGGGACCGTGAAGCGGCCGAGGCAATCACCAGATAGGCGGCGGTCGTGATGCTCGGGAGGTGGTGGATTGGGCCCGAGCACGCAGAGAGGCCGAGTTAGCGGCGCGGATGACGCGGATCAACACACACCGGTTAGCCCTACCACCTTTGCGGACCAGAGTCACCTCCGCTTTGGGAGTGCCTGTTTAATCCCGCTTTACGCAATGTGCGCTGCCTAAGGATTTTAAAGGCCAGCATAAGGTGCGAATTACACTGCAGATCTATCCCACGAGGCGTGGGTTGAGAGTTATGAGATGGCCATGGAGATCTTTGGATGTTGATGAAGCAGCGTGTGCAAAGTACTTCACCATGATGATGGAGGGCACAGTAGCGTGCTTGGTTGAAAAGCTTGCCGCCTAATTCTATCGGTTCATGGGGGCATTGCGGGCCGGTTTATCCGAATTTCAAGGATACATGTAAGCAGCCCAAGTCCATAGTAGACTTGGCGGCTTGCGTTCGAGAAGAAGAAGTCAACAACCCGTTGGAGTGCGCCGTGTGTTTGAGATTTTGCACTCTTCGGACGGGATCAATCTTGACTCGGCAATCATAACATTGGAAAGCAAGCGCGATTTGAGCCCTTGAAATTTAAGCCGGGACATATGAAGCGGTTACGCAATGATATGGGAACCCTCATGGCGCTTTGGTAAAATATGCCGATTCGAGACGGTACCAAGGATCTGAAGCGAGATGATGATGAAGCGAGGAAGGAAAGAAGAACGGCAACTCCAAGCAGCAGCATTTTAAACCGGCGGGTCATGGAAACGGGGGCAAGCGCAAGGCTGATGGTAATCCGGATTTCGTAGCCAACACTAATGCGCAGGACAGAGGCCAACGGCGCAGAGGCAAGGCGAATCGGGGACCAAATGCTAGTGCAAACCGTTTGAATTACTTGTTGAATCAGCCTTGTCCCAAGCATGGAACGAAGGAGTCTCCGTTGAATCATCTTTGGAAAGATTGTTATATTATGCAGGAGTTCAAAAACTCCGATGCTTTCGATATGACCGGGTCGGTGGCGATTCGAGATCCGGTTTCCACGGGCGGGTCGGACGGAGCTTCGGTTCGAGGGCATAACCAGGCAATCTCAATAATCGAGTAATCAAGGTGGCCAGCAACAAAGCAAGCAATCGAGCTATCGAGCCAACCAAAGCGGTTGAATGGCGGGCGATATCATGTTTTCACAACCAGTTTGGACAAGCGGGATCGGAAGCTTCACAAGCAGGCGATAAACTCTGTTGAACCGGCTTTGCCACGGTATTTCGCTGGTCGAGCAGCCTATCGTATGGAGCGAGAGGACCATCCCCGGGTTGATAATCCGGGTCACCGGCTTTGGTGGTAGATCCCGGGTTGGGGGCTATAAGTTTACTAAGGTACTCATGGATGGAGGAAGCGGTATCAATATATTGTATTATGACACTTTCCGTCGCATGGGTCTCACAGATAAAGATCTCGAGACCGTCAATACGGTGTTCCATGGTGTAGTACCGAGCAAATCTGCTTATCCTATTGGTAAGATAGCCCGGATGTGGCCTTTGGAGATGAGCATGATTCGATCCGAAAAGCTAACTTTTGAAGTGGTGAAAATCCGAGCCCATATCATGCCTTGTTTGGACGGCCAGCTTATGCTAAGTTCATGGCACGACCTTGTTATATTTACTTGCAGCTCAAAATGCCGGGTTACAAAGGAACAATAACGGTGCATGGAAGCCGCCGAGTCGCTTTAGAGTGTGAGGAAGGAGATGCCGCTTATGCAAAGGCGGTCTGCGCCACGGAGGAGTTGAAATTTTATAAGGACAATGTTGATCCGTGAGATATGACCCTTTGAAGAATCCCTCTGAGCATGAATCGGATCTGAAATTTAAATCGGCGGTGAAACCAAGCTTGTTGACTTTGTGCGGCGATTCGTCCAAGCGATTCACTATCGGTGCCAACTGGATCCCAAATAGGAAGGCGCTCATCGAGTTCATCCGTGAGAACAGGACATCTTTGCATGGAAGCCATCGACATGCCGGTGTCTGAGGAACTCGTGAGCACACACTTAATGTGGATCCTAAGTATAAACCGGTGAAACAGTTCCTCCGCCGGTTTAATGAAGAAGCGCAAGGCCATTGGGGAAAAAGTAGCCAGGCTCTGGCGGCTGGTTTTATCATTGAGGTGTTTCATCGAGAATGGCTTGCTAATCCGATCTGGTTCTTAAGAAAAAGCGGCACTGGCGTATGTGTGTGGACTACGCAGATCTCAACAAAGCACATCCGGAGAGATCCTTTTGCTCTCCCCGCATCGATTAGATTATAGATGCCACGGCGGATGTGGCGTTTAAGTTTTTGGGCGCATACTCGGATATCATCGATCAAAATGGCGATTAAGGACCAGGAGAAGACGGCGTTTATAACTCCCTTTGGAGCCTTACGCTATGTATCTATGCCTTTTGGGCTCAAAGTGCCGAGCTACTTATCGGCGGTGTGTATGAAATTGCTTGCATACGCAGATTGGCGCAATGTGCATGCTTATGTAGAGCGACATCGTGGTGAAATCAAGACAAAAGGAGACCTTTGTGGAAGATTTGAAGAGACCTTCGACAACTTGCGCGTTTATAAGATGATGCTTAATCCGGCCAAGTGTGTTTTTGGTGTTCGGTGGCAAGTTATTGGGGTTCTGGTGTCTAACAGAGAATCGAGGCCAATCCGGAGAAAATTAAAGCCATCACTTCCTTGGCTAAACGAAGTGTATCAACGATGTTCAACGCTGGCGGGCGGATTGCTGCATTGAGCGGTTTATCGGCCGCCTCGGAGAAAGGCCATCCCTTATACCAGATCTTTGAGGAAGGCAGATAATTTAAATGCGAGTCCAAGCTGCTGATGAAGCCTTTGAGGATCTAAAGCGGCAATTGGGTAACCCACCTGTTCTTGCGGCCCGGTCGACAAGGAGCATTGTTGTTATATGTGGCAGCCAATGCTCGGCGATGGCGTAGCCATTGTGGTGGAAACGCAAGGAGGCGGGAAAGGAGTATCGGTTCAGCGGCGGTTTATTATATCAGCGAGGTGCTTATTGAGTCCAAGCAGAGATATCCGCATTGGCGAAGCTAGTCTACGGTGTTTTATGGCGGTAGGAAACTCAAACAATATTTCCAAGGGCACCCTATTACGATGGTTAGTTCAGCTCCTTGGGTGACATCATCTGAACCGGAGGCGATCGGCGGATTGCAAAATGGGCCATCGAGCTTGGGCGCATGGGCTAAAGTATATACAGCGCCGCACGCGGTAAAGTCACAAGCCCTTGTTGATTTCATTAATGGTCGACGAGTTGCAAGCACCGAGGAGAAGCCGGATCACACATCTTGGACTATTCATTTTGACGGATCGAGACAATTGGAAGGCTCGGGGTGGAGTCGTTTTAACTTCCCCACGGGTGATAAGTTTTGCTCGTTCTCCGTCTAATGTTCCCTTGTACTAATAATGCAGCTGAGTCTGAAGCCTTGCTCCATGGTCTCCGGATGGCTAAGGAGATGAATTTAAGCGGGTTAAGTGCTTGGTGACTCGGACACGGTGGCTCGGCAAGTATCGGCACTTGGGATTCTAAGGACCCCTCATGGCCGCATATCGTCGAGAGGTGGATAACATTGCAGGTTGCTTCAAGGGCTATCAAGTGGATCATGTGGATCGCCGGAAGAACGAAGCGACAGACGCTTTAAGCCGTTTGGGTTCTCAGCGTAAACCGGTGCCACCTAATGTCTTTACGGGCGTCTTGCACAACCCGTCGGTGCAGCTCCACGGTGAAGCGGATTTGGCGATTCGATCCGGAGGCTCGGTTGGTGGCGGCATTACATGCTATTCCGGATTGGACGGTTCCTTACCTAGCATATATGACTAGAGGAGAGTTGCGGACGATGAGGTTACGGCGAACGGATAATCCGGCGCTCCAAGTCTATGACGATTCTTAATGGTGAGTTGCATCATTGCGGTGTTTGAGGCGTTTCAACGCTGTGTTTCCCGAGGAAGGTTGTGAAATTTTACAAGAAATCCATGAAGGGATTGTGGGCATCATGCGGTTCAAAGTCCACAGTGGCGAAGGCATTCCGTCATGGATTTTACTTGGTTAACTGCTCATCTTGATCACGGAGGACTTGGTCAAGCAGTGCGATGGGTGTCGAATTCTCGAGCGTGCCCATGTACCGGCACAAGAGTTGCGGATGATCCCAATAACGTGGCCGTTTGCTACATGGGGGCTGGATATGGTCGGGCCTTTTAAGCGATCCAAAGATAAGAAGACCCACTGTTAGTGGCGGTGGACAAGTTCACCAAGTGGGTTGAAGCGGAACACAGTCGATTAAGTGTGATGCGGCAACAATGATGCAGTTCATCAAAAGGTGATTTTCGGTTTGGCTTTCCACACAATCATTCTCGACAATGGCACTAATCTGTCCAAGGGAGCTATGAAAGAATTACGTGAGCGTGAGCATATCCGCTTGATGTATCATCGATGGCGCATCCACGATCCACGGGCAGGCGAGCGTGCTAATCGAAATCTTGTGAGGCATCAAACCCGACTTGGTTCCATTACGAGAACACCGGGTGCTGGGTTGAAGAGCTCCCGTCGGTTCTATGGAGTATCGATACTCGCCAAACCGGTCTCTCGCTACGCCTTTCTTCATGGTTTATGGAGCGAAGCGGTTCTCCCGGTGATATCGAGCACGATTCGCCCGTGTAGCGGCTTATGTTGAAGCGGACAATGAAGCGGCACGACGAGGCGCTTTGGACCTCTTGGATGAGGAGCGTGATATGGCAGCCGCTCGGTCGGCGATTTACCGACAAGATCTTCGTCGTTATCACGATCGCCGGGTTAAAACGAGCCTTTCGGAAGGAGATTTGGTGCCGTCTCATCCAAGACCGACGAGATATGCACAAGCTATCCCGCCTTGGGAAGGACCCTTTGTGGTCGACAGAATCTGCACTGCGGTTCCTACTATCTGGTTGATATTCGAGGCGTAAAGACTCACGTACATCGAAGAGGAGACCAATAGGCCGTGGAATATAGCTCATCTTGACCTTACTACACTTGAGTCATCGGCTCGGTTTATGTACATAGCATAACAATGTATATATTATCTTGATATAATAAAAATCGGGGCCTCGGCTAAGCGGGGTCTCTGTCTTTCTTTTCATGTGTGGTTACATGGAGTGCTTACATTTTTAAAGCGGCCTCGGTTTACCCCTTGACGATTATATTTATCACTTGGGGGCTTGGTGGTGTCGAACCAACGCAACACCTCTTGATAAGCGAAAGCCACCAGATCATTGGGGGACACGGTCACGTCTGAACCGTCACGCCTCTTGGTCGGCCAATAGGGCCAGCGTCACTTGGAGGCTTGGTGAACCCAACCAATGTCATGCCACTTGGCGGCGTACTCGCCAAGAGTCTTTTGGGGACTGGCCGACTAGCACCATCGCTTCGCCTTGGGGCTTGGTTGCGTCGACCATGGTAATGCCATCGACCAGCTCCATGCAGCTTTACTTTTGCAAAGAGTTATTGCCTTTGTTGCCATATTTGGTATTCGATTTTTGTTGAGTTTTCAACCCGGCGAATATTTTTATCCGGTTTAGCTGTCGATTAACAAGTCGGCGGACACGGTTTGGTATTACACGAAGTTTTTGTCTTTCCGGTTTACCTTCTTCGGTTCATCCTTATGGAGAAACATGGGGCTTGTGCTGATTCAAGACGCCTATGTGGGGTTATTGTTTCCCAGACGGTTATGGTTTTAAAAGGCCTCCGCTTAAAGATTGGCTACGCCACTTCATGGCCGGATATGGCAGGTATTTGTATTACATACTAATTGATTTTCAATACATAAAATATATTGGATGCCATAAACCGGCTGGCAGTATCACCGCCACCGAAGTTCAATCTTTTGGTTGCAGGGAGTATGAATCAAACAAAAGTTTCCTCGATGCACGAAGGCATACCCAGACAGCAAAGTTTTGACTAAGGCTATTACAAGGCAACACAGTGCCCAAATGAGATCGATGTTTCTTAAACCGGCTACGGTTCACGATATTCTTCATCCTCCGCCGCTTGACATCTTCGTCTCTACCCATTGGTGGAAATCCACAGAGGTCGGTCGATGCCCATTAGCGCTTGGAAAACAGCCTCTTTGTGAATCGAGGCGACGGTTCAATGTCGGGGCGTAAGTGTGCTTACGGATTGGAGGGATCAAGTTTTCCGGTTCAAAGGTTGGGCGGACACACGCTTGTTACGATCATTGTATTGGGCTTGGTAGTGCTCCAAATCGGCTTCTTCCGCCAATTGACAAGCCGCCGGGCGTCTTGCCGCGGTTTATTGCACGCAAGTCCTCTTCACTAAAGTCCGAGCCGTCTTCCTTCACCTTTGGGATAGCCCCGAGCTGCTTCAACGGGATCAAAATCCGGCACCGGGCTTTGGCCGGATCAAAGGCGTTGATGGCTCCGGTTCGTGCGGCAGATTTCTTCACCTCTTCAATCCGGGAAGGAAGGATGGAAAGCGGTTCAAGGTATCTTGGATCGGGGCGGTCTTGGGTTATTATGTGACATTGTGGTAATAACGCTGGGCTCCGGTATATAATGCTCCACTAAAGTGTAGACAGCTTTCGGTTTCTTCCGCGCGTCATTACCCAAGTGCCCAGCGTGTGCACGCATATGATGACGGGATATTTTAAAACCGGAATAATGGTGCAACAGAAAAGCATATTACACTTATTAACAGGGAACTTACCGAAGATGGCTGCCGTCATAGAATGCACTTGCCGCTTCACGGCTGTCAGATCATCCACCACCGGTTTAAGGGCAGCTTCAGCATTCTCGGCCCGTTTAAGCAAGTTGGCCTTTTCGGTGGCCCAGACCGCCCGTTCCTTCTTCATGTTGTCCTTCACTTGTTCCGCAGCAGTCAAAGCACTGGTTAGCTCCTTCTTGGCTTTATGCTCTCGGCTTGCTTTGGGTTTTCAATGCGCTTTGTAAATCAGCAATCCGGTCATCCTTGATTTTCACCTCGGCTGCGCATTGACAGTATGATCAGCCAACAATTACAGTTCAAGTCTCAACCACACAACATAGTTATATGCTTGACACTTGGGGGCTAATGTATCTCTATTTTTTCTACTGCTGATACATGGCAAAGTCCCAAGTTCAATACGAGTATTCAACTCGGCACTTGGGGGCTAATGGCTATTTGATTCTATTAAAGTGTCGTCAGGAAGTTTTTGGAGTGCCGGTTTAAGTATGCATATTTAAACCGGCCCTGGTGGTTAGGAGGGAAGATTGTAAAGTCTATCAAAGAAAGCTATCAAGTACCAGTTTGATCAAAGATTGCAAACCGGCACTTGGGGGCTACAAGGATTACTATATTGGTAATAAGGAAAGGAGTGTTACCTCAAACTTATCTCTCATCAGTTTCACCAAGCCAGCTTCATAATCACGGCTACTGTAAAGCCGGTTTAGATATCCGGAATGAAGGTCTTGGGCGCTCATAGCAGCGTATGTTTCCAGCTCTCCATTCCACTTTCCTTTGTTAAAAGTGGAAGAGTCCTCTTTCACAGTATGCCGGGTTAGAGTTGCAGCATTCCCCGGTTCAGAGTGGCCCATTCCAGTGATTACAACGTCGTCATCTTTCGATTCGACGGATCGTGTGGGCACACCTGTTTCAGTTGGGCTGTGAGGATTTTCAAAGCTGGGCGATGCAGGCGGCTGGATCAGCAGACATTGAAACGATCGCGAGCCTCTCTTCAGAATCACATCTTCTTGAACAGGGGATCACTCGGAATGTCTTCAAAGGCAACATTTTGAGATCGGTGCTGCTCATGATCTGAAGCGGCAGCCTCTTGACTGTTTTCTCCAGCGAGCTTTCTTCTGGGTTTGGTTTGGTTACGAAGAAACAAAAGATTCGAAATAAGGCACATACATTCTGAAGAAATTGACAAACATATGGCGTTTTGACTTACCCGACGGCTATCTTCAGCGGTGGAAGCTGAGTGGCGGACGATTCGCCGGATGATGAATGAAAGTGACACGATAATCGAGTCGGACGGATTAAGAGGTTGTGGAATAAACCCGCTTTGGAATTTAAGGCAATAAAAGGTTGGAAACCTCGGTGCGGCGCTTCGAGCCGGGCTGTTTAGTAAACCGGCAGAGGTAACTACCGTCCGCTGTCTTGGGGTTGTCTTGGCGGGCCTCATGCTCTTTGTGTCTTCATAAGAAGTTTGGGATCCAAGTGAGCAAGAGGGTGAGAAAAGTTAACTTTCCGGTTTGCGGCGAAATTTTAGTGAAGGTAAGTTTGTTGAATCGGAGGAGAGAATGGTTACCTCGGCAAATCCGGTGTTCTTGGCTTCAGCGTCATCGACAAGCATCGTTATCAATAAGGCGTGTAAAAACAAGCCAAGAGAGTCAAGTTCGGATTACCCACATCATCATCGATGGCGGATCGAGACGAAGCGGTGGTTTTCCTCTTGTGGGCGGACTTCTTAACAACCTTTGTTTTGGGCGGTTTGCCGCCCACCTTGTCCGCTTTGTCTTGAGAGAGTTTCTTGCTCCAAAGCGGATTATCACCTGGATCGAAATAATTGAGAGTTGGAAGTATGAAAGCAATAGCGGTATTTAATGATGACACGATCGAGACTTACCGCGGGAGGTGCGTTGAAGGTGCGATGAGGAGCCAAGCGGTTTGGGCACAAAGGTGCTCGGTTCATTCAGCATCTTCCTCATCAATCCGTGACTTCATCTTGAGCAGTTCGGTTTGGTGTGTCGGAGTGGGTCATCGGCGCTGCGGTATCTTGGCACATCAAACCGAACGCCGGCTCAGAGGCAATATGCCCCAAGATAACCAGCAGCGTGCCAGATCGATCCCAGTCAAATCATTGGCCATGAAGGCCCGAAGCTTGGATAGTTGTGGAGCATATTTGCTTCTCTCTTTGGCAGTCAATCGTTGCGGAAAGGGATGAGTGTTGCTGAGCCGCTCTGGACGAAAACCAGGTAAAGGATTTTCACCTTCAGGGGAAGTGTCTTTGCAGTAGAACCAAGTCGCGTTCCACTCTTTGGGATGCGTGTGGAGATTGGCGTGGGGATAAGTGATTTCCTTCCTCTTACGGATAGCCATACCGCCTAACTACGTGTTAGGGCCATCGGTGAACTTCGGTCTGACGGTTTAGGTGGAAGAGATCTCGGAACAGCTCAGCAGACGGTTCCTCTTGCGAGATATGCTTGACAGACTTGAAAGTGGCACGAGGTTGGTAACGAGTTGGGGCCGATGTCTTGGGGACGGAGCTGAAAGTTGGCCATCACATCCGGTAAAATTTTGACCAGGCGGTTTGAAACCCCGGGTGATCATGAAAACTACAACTTCACCTTCACGAGGGTGGGAGGACATTCCTCTCGAGAACCCTCAATGGATTGTATTTCGGTCATCTAAAGCGCCAATCGACACTAACTCATTCAGTTGTGTCTCGAGAGGCGGAAGGACCCGATTGCATTCAGACACTGTTTGGCCATCATAAGATCTACAAGGAGAAGGATCCGGTTTAAGAAGGTGTTTATTGCGAGTGGTTAATTTAAGCTATGATAAACGGGCGTTCCCTCTGAGTCGATTCGTTATGATATGATGTCGAGATATGGTGGCGGTTCAACAAGGGACTAATGGTATCTTTGGTGCGGTTTAGCAATTTTTACTATGGTGAGTTAAACCGCCTAATCTTGGCCGAAGGTAATGGATGAAACAGGTTTCACAAGATTTCATGTTCATTATGGATCAAGCGAGTTTTCAGCAAGCAGGAAGTGCGTCACGGAGTAAAGAAGCAGCGAAATGCACTATAAGGTATATGTATATATATGTAGAAAATCTATGGGATTAAGATGAGAAAGTGCAGCGGATCTGCAGGAGTCGTCGTTTGGTATAGAGCAGGATTCATAGCATGGCTCAAAGGCTAGAAAGGTGAAAACATCGAAGAACGTGGTATGAAACTTCGAACCCTAGAAGCAGATCTAAGGTGAGGGAACAGGTGAAGAAGGGTAAGAGATTTACGGAAGCGGAGGAGATGCGGAGAAAGGCCGCGATGTTACGTCGAACAGGTTGATCAGCGGCCTAGGGCCAAGCGAGCGTTGATAGCGACAGCCGGAGCTCCAAAAGCAGCGGCGAGGAAGAAGAAGAAGAAGAAGCGAAGGAGAAAATGAATGACCCTTGAACCTATTTATAAAGCGATAAATCTAGGTCAAGCGCCAGCGTAAATCGAGGGCGGTCATTAAAGAAAGGCGTTATAAAGGATAAACTTCAAGATGACGTCATGCGGTTCTGATGACGAAGCAATGATATCATGCGGTTTACGGTGATCGAAGCAATGGCGGCGTGGCGGTTTATTAAACAAAGAAGATGTCCAAGATGCAAATTCTGTGAAGGATTGACATGAACCAGTTCAAATCAATCTGGGGCCTAATGTTGGGATTATTACCACTAGGTGTAAACTGGCCAAGCTTGGGCCGGGTTAACTCCGCTAGTAGTATAATCATGGAAAGGCCCAAGGCCTGTAGTTGGCTCAGAACTTGTAGCCGTAAACCGGCACGATGTATAACTTGTATTGTAAGTTAGGAATAGAGATACCAACGGAATCAGTATGAACGGTTGGGACTCTACAAACCGGCGGGCGTCACTCGTGTATATAAGGGGACGACCCGGCGGCGGTTCAAGGACAGACAACCACAACTCGAGCCTAGGCGAAGCTTATTTGCTCCCTAGCCATTGAGACTACATCAATTCCATCACAACTAGATGTAGGCTTTTACCTTCATCGAAGGGGCCGAACTAGTATAAAACCCTTGTGTCTTTGTGTCCGCTTTAACCCCTGCAAGTAAACCCGTAGCGATGGCTCCACGACTAAGTCCTTATGCTAGGACATCTGCCGTGACAAATCCACGACAAAAACACTGCCTCTTAAGGACAACAGTGACGAGCTATCCAACCGAAACAAAATCTTGGATAGGATATGCCAAATTCACAGTACCCCCGGGAAGCCTGCAAACCACACCCACAGAGATTGTTGGGTCTTCAAGCAGTCCGACCGACTTAACGCCGAATACAAGGGGCTCGTTCCACCGAGCGAGGACGCTAACGAACCCCACAAGCAGAGCGCCGGACAACAAAAGGACTTCCCACAACAGGTCAAAACAGTGAATTCACGACAAGTGATAACAAGGAAAAATAGGGCGGCACCTACCAAAGCGCATGCCGCACGGCCCACCCCAGCGGAATCCCGAGATTGGATGTCAAAACTAATTACTTTCGACCGTCTGGATTACTCCAGAAGTATTCGAAACGCAGGATGGACTGCTCTGATATTGGATCCTATAATCGACGGACTACAATTTACACAAGTCCTAATGGATGGCGGTAGCGATTTAAACTTGCTATATCCGGACACAATCCGCAAGTTGGGGATAGACCCTATAAAATTCGCCAAAGCCGCACTTCCTTCAAAGGAGTGACGCCAGGCCCTCACGCCAAGTCCACGGGCTCCTTACTACTAGAAGTTGTGTTCGGATCACCCGACAACTTCTGTCGCGAAAAGCTAATCTTCCATGTCGTCCCATTTAAAAGTATCCATCAAGCACTATTGGGGCGTGAAGCTTTACGCCGCTTTAACATAATACCGCTTTTCTGGCGTCTCTTACACTTAAAATGCCGGTCCACGGCATCATCTCCTTACAAGGTCGCTCAAGACCCCGGACACGGCTAGGCGAGTCCGGCACAAATAAACTAGGGACTCCCTAGCCGCATACCCCTTCACAAGGGGCTGTGCGTATGAACAATATGAGCCAATAAAAGCTCAACTTTATTCATTTATTCATATCATGTTTTAAATACATTTTTCGCACAATTTCTTTTCAAACTAAGTTCCTCTCTTTTACAGATGAACAGCGTGCTACACCCGTCCAGGATCTGACTGGCGGAGACACAAGCATGAGCGTGCGGCGGGGACCCGTTGCAAGGATTCTTTTCAGATTAAGACCCTGCGTAAACCTTTCTTACTGTCTCTTGTTGATACACATCCCCCGGTTTTTATATAACCAAGGAGGAGGCTGGCGTTTTGGCATCGGCCGCGTCAGAAATTCTCGCCCGTACCTAGACACTAGGGGCTTAGGGCATTGTTCTGCCCATTATCATAAAGACCGAATACCTTAGGGAGTGTTCGGCGTCTCGAGTTAGGCCTTATATGCATCAGCTCCGAATCATGTCTTTGGTCAAATGTTGGGTTTGCCCGGCTCCTGTGTTTTGCTGCCTTATGTTCCATATCATCGGCTAGCGGCACGGAGAACTCTGCGATTGTGCCCCTGTTCAGCGGGCGAGCACCTCGATGAAAGCCGAAAACTGACTGTCATGATCTGATGAGAGGCTGGTCGACCACTCGATCGACTACCGAATGTCTAGAATTCCTCGCTTTGTGAAGGACCGTTTCGGTCGGACACATACAGCGTCGAATTGAAGCGCGGTGCCCCTAGGGGCTATGTCGTAGCCCACCTTGAACTCCTATGGCTAAGTGAAAGTGATAAAGCATTATAGTCCGGTTGCCTCGTTTGCTCGCTACCACCTCCTTCACAGGACCAAGGCGTTGGATTAAGTGTAAAATCGCTATTTTGCAAACACCCCGCACATTGTGCGTGGGGGCTGAAACCAAGACTGCCATCTTCGGGTTATACACAAGTATACATTAACGGCCGCACAGGAGATATTTCAATACTTGAACACACAAGTATAAAAAGCACTCATATTATGAATATCGTTTTACAAACCATAAAGATCATTTGAACATGACATTTTTGAGCACTGCGACTCTATTACCGAGCACCTGCGGGACTTCCCCAAAATAGTGCTCGGCGGTAACGGCTCTTGTCCGAACCCGGGTTGCAACATCGGTGGCATCCATCTCCGTCGATATGTCTTCACAGGCGAGGGCCATCCGTGCACCCTCTATGCATCCGGCCGCTTCATCGCCTTGATATGCGGCGCCGCCCAAGGAATTGCTGCAAGAAGCCAAAATAACTCTTGGCTTGGGCCTATCCGGCCCGAGATGAGTCACTACATCCGTCATGGCAAATCCGGACAATCTATTCAGCTCAGCCCACTCAGCCAACCGATCGGTCAACGGATGTGAACGCTCCGGACTGTGGAATTGAGACCAAAAAAGCTCTTCCATCTCGTGATCCTTTTGACTTCGGAAGTGCACAACTGCATCTGTCGCACTCACCGCCAAATCCAGATAAGGATCCTCTGGACCCCACAGCTGTCCAAGCTGAGCATACTTCTGATCTGTGAACTTTCTGCGTAGCAGAAAGGGCTTGCCAGCCGCAATGTCTCCGGCCTGACGCAGCTCCTCCTTTATAGCCCTCATTGCGAGCGGGCATCCTTGGCTTCGGTGGCCTTCTTGGTCTTCTTGCTCCGCTTGGCGTTCTTTTCAAGAATCTCATAGCGGCGGTAACATCCTTGACTTCACGGCCATTCCGGCCATCTCCTCCTGCTTGGCGATGAAGCGCCCTTCGACTTCTAGCTCTTCGGCTGCCTTCGAGGCAGCCGCATCACTCCTTCTGGCATGCTCCTTGGCTCGAGCAAGCTCTGCCCGAAGGTCCTCCACAGCAGCGACACCATCTGCATTAATCATACATGTTGTAAGGAATAGGCATCAACTCCCTTACTAGGTGACCGTGGAGAAACAACCTACCTTGTGACTCGTCAAGTCGTTTATTGACCAGCGCGATGTCCGCATCCGCAACGTTGAGTTGCCGCTTTAGTTCGGCAACTCCATCAGTCCGGCTAGCCACCGGACTACCCGCCACCTGTGTAGGAAAGGCGAGAATTAATACCTGAGATTATGATCCTCTGCACGCTGTCGCTTTCGACGGCATACCGACTCTCAGGGGCTACTATCTATACAGGGCGCACTTTACGTGCAAAACTGTCAAAAGGTATGTCATTTTTACGTACCTCAAACCCCACCAACAAACTTCTGACGGCATCACGCAACCCGCCCTCGGCGGATGAAATTCTTTCAATCACCGTACTCATCAATGTACGGTGACCTTCTGAGATAGACGCCCTCTCGAGCAGATCCTTTAGCTCCCCCGGCCGTACACCAGTTGGTGCCGAACTCTCTAGCCCTGCCAGACTCGGGGATACCCTCCGCGACGACACCTCAGGGTTGTCCGCCCCGCCTGACGGTGCGGCAGATGGAGGCATCTCGCTCTCCATCATCTCCGGACGAAGGTCTCCCGAAGACGAGCTCAGCTGAGAAGGACGGAGATCCGAACTACAAGGTAAAAACTTCGGTTATCCTCAGAAGCAAAATAGGGATGTCCCTTATTACAAAACTCCCCCTTTTCTACTTACGGCTCGCTGGAGGGCTGATTCCTTAGGGGAGATAGTGTGGCCGGGGCTTCCCCTGGCGGAGGACCCTCTGGTGAAGATCTCTTCCCCCGCTTTGAGGCCTTGGCCTCCGGGTCTTCGGAAGCGGTCCTCTTCTCCCCCTGGAAGGAGGGATTCTCGATCCCCCCTTTCTCGAAAGCCTCCTTGGTAGAGGCGGTAGTTTCTCTGTTTTCCCCTTCGCCTTCCTCTGAAGGCGCAACCTCCAGCATCCTGACCAACACCGGATCCGGCGCGGTCTTCGGGAGGGGGGCCGGACACCGTATCAGTTTTGCTTGCGCTATCCACCCTGTCCAAAGGACGATTGGTTAAAAGGCAAATCCAAAATATGCAAATGAACGGTGTGTCCAGACACGGAGCTACTTTCTTGAGTATCCGGGCGATTGCAGCTTAGGCCGGCGTCCTCGGTTAATTCCGGACACACCTCTTGTGATCCGAAAAATAATTTGTACATCTCCACAGGTGTCGTACCCATTAAGTGTTGGAGAGCTCGTGGTCCCTCCGGATTGAACTCCCACAGGCGGAGAGGGCGACGTTTGCAGGGCAGAAGACGCCTAATCAGCATAACCTGTGTCACCACAACCAGACTGGTCTACCTCCCTTGGAGGTCTCGAATCCGGCCCTGCAATAGGGGTACATCCTTGGACGGCCCCCAGTCAAGCCCTTTGCTGACCCATGACGTCAGCCGCTGTGGAGGACCCGGGCGAAAGACGGGCGGCGGCCTCTGCCTGCTGCCCCTGGGAGCGGTAATATATAACCACTCTTGCTGCCATAAGCCGAGCTCCTCCTGAAAAGAGCCCTCGGGCCATGGGGCATCGACCCTCTTGTTTATGACCGCCCCGCCGCACTCTACTTGATGCCCCTCAATCATCTTCGGCTCCACGTTGAAGGTTTTGAGCCACAAACCGAAGTGAGGGGTAGTGCGGAGGAAGGCCTCGCAGACGACAATAAACGATTAGATGTGGAGGATGGACTCCGGGGCCAAGTCATGGAATTCCAGCCCATAGTAAAACATGAGCCCTCTCACAAAAGGATCCATCGGGAAGCGTAAACCCCGACGGAGGTGGGACACGAACACGACGCTCTCGCCGGGCTCGGGAGTAGGAATGCCTTGCCCTTTGGCGGGCAACCTATCTGCGAAATCTCGTGGGTCAGTGCACAGCTTCTCTCGGTTTAGCCGTCCTCCTCCGTGGCGGAGGAGGGCATCCACCGCCTGTGGGTCGGGCGGACATTGTTGAAGGTCAGGCGCTCGAATCTGGAGCTCAGGGTGTTGGAACTTCGGGCGAGGGCAGATTCGATTGAGGATTGAAGAAAAGCGAGCCTTGGTCTCATTATAAAGAGGAGAATACCAAGAGCCGTCCGGAACCGTTTGGAACTACGCCTTGATGGAGGAGGTGTGGCAGCGAGGCGCAGTTGGGTTACCCATGTCCGTATTGATGGGAATCCGGGAATAAGGGGAACACGATCTCTGCTTCGACAAGACGTGCCAAGGAAACCAGCTCGCTAAACGCGCTGAGGTGGTATAATGAAAACGATTCAAGTAAGGCTTGGTAGTGGTGTTATGTCACGCCACAAAATACGTCAGCAGATTGAACTCGTGTACATATTATTCTCTCTACGGTGGTATGTGGAATTTATTTTACAAATCCGGACACTATCCTGGTGTTCACAATCTTCTATGAATTATTCGGAGGAGGAACCCGCCTTGCAATGCCGAAGACAATATGCGCGTCAGACTCATCGTCATTGAAGCTGGTTCAGGGGACTCTTGAGGAGTCTGGACTAAGGGGTGTCCGGATAGCGGACTATCATCATCGGCGGACTCCAAGACTATGAAGATACAAGATTGAAGACTTCGTCCGTGTCCGGATGGGACTTTCCTTGGCGTGGAAGGCAAGCTTGCATCTGGATATGTAGATTTCCTATCATTGTAACCAACTCAGGTAACCCTAGCCCTCTCCGGTGTCTATATAAACCGGAGGGTTTTAGTCCGTAGGACGAACAACCATTACAACAATCATACCATAGGCTAGCTTCTAGGGTTTAGCCTCCTTGATCTCGTGGTAGATCCACTCTTGCACTACCCATATCATCAATATTAATCAAGCAGGAGTAGGGTTTTACCTCCATCGAGAGGGCCCGAACCTGGGTAAAAACATCATGTCCCTTGTCTCCTGTTACCATCCGCCTAGACGCACAGTTCGGGACCCCCTACTTGAGATCCGTCGGTTTTGACACCGACAGTATGCATCACACAATCTCAGATTCATCTATTCAACCAACACAAAGTACTTCAAAGAGTGCCCCAAAGTTTCTACCGGAGAGTCAAGACGAAAACATGTGCCAACCCCTATGCATAAGTTCATTGAACGCGCAAGTTGATCACCAAAACATACATCAAGTAGATCACATGAATATCCCATTGTCACCACAAATAAGCACGGCAAGACATACATCAAGTGTTCTCAAATCCTTAAAGACTCAATCCAACAAGATAACTTCAAAGGGAAAACTCAATCCATTACAAGAGAGTAGAGGGGGAGAAACATCATAAGATCCAACTATAATAGCAAAGCTCGCGATACATCAAGATCGTATCACCTCAAGAACACGAGAGAGAGAGAGATCAAACACATAGCTATTGGTACATACCCTCAGCCCCGAGGGTGAACTACTCCCTCCTCGTCATGGATAGCGCTCGGATGATGAAGATGGCCACGGTGAGGATCCCCCTCCGGCGAGTGCGGAGCAGGCTCGAGAGGTTTTGGTAGCTCTGAGAGGCTTGCGGCGGTGGAACTCCCGATCTATCATTCTCCTCGAAGGTTTTAGGGTATATGGACTTATATAGGCGAAAGAAGTCGGTCGGGGGAGCCACGAGGGGCCCACGAGGGTGGAGAGCGCGCCCAGGGGGGTGGGCGTGCCCCTGCCTCATGGCTTCCTTGAAGCTTCCCTGACTCGCACTCCAAGTTCCTTGGCATGCTTTCGTTCCAAAAATAACGTTTCCGAAGGTTTCATTCCGTTTGGACTCCGTTTGATATTCCTTTTCTTCGAAACACTGAAATAGGCAAGAAAACAACAATATGGGCTGGGCCTCCAGTTAATAGGTTAGTCCCAAAAATAATATAAAAGTGTATAATAAAGCCCGTAAGCATCCAAAACAGATAATAAAATAGCATGAATGCTTCATAAATTATAGATACGTTGGAGACGTATCAGTGTGGCCTGCCCATCCCGAGCAGAAGAAGCAAAAAAAACATCATCATTTGTTTTCAGAGCACTGTCGACTGCCCGTAGTCTACAGTGGTCTCGGGGACTACACCCAGTGGGTGCACTTACCGCACCCCCCACTAGGTCAGTTTCCACTCAGCGCGACTTGTCCAGACCGAGTGGAAGTGCTACAAGCAGGCATGTTCTAAAAAGGCCCCCGCTGAATCAAACATTCGATAACGGTCTCGGAGACTACAGCCAGTGGGTGCATTCAGCATGCTCCCACAAGATCAAGATCCTACCCGACACGATCTGTCTAACTCGAGTGGAAGAGCTATACAACTAAAAGAGAAACCACCCAGTGGGTGGACAGATACAAGGTTCAGACCCTTGATAGATGCACATTAAAGGTTCCAAAACGCTCATCCACGAAAATCTTACGAACAATAAAGCAACAATTTTCAGATAGCATATCCTAACAGAGCAAAAGTCAAGCTGAAAGGCGGAAATCAACTTACAATCCCACTTACCCGGACGTTGGTTTGAAGGGCATAACTAGCATCATAAGCAGCCTTGTTGTTCTCATACACTGCCTTCATCCTCTCTGAGGGAGTCCTGGACTAGGGGGTGTCCGGATAGCCGGACTATCATCATCGACCGGACTCCAAGACTATGAAGATACAAGATTGAAGACTTCGTCCCGTGTCCGGATGGGACTTTCCTTGGCGTGGAAGGCAAGCTTGGCGATACGGATATGTAGATCTCCTACCATTGTAACCGACTCTGTGTAACCCTAGCCCTCTCCGGTGTCTATATAAACCGGAGGTTTTTAATCCGTGGGGACGAACAACCATTACAACAATCATACCATAGGCTAGCTTCTAGGGTTTAGCCTCCTTGATCTCATGGTAGATCCACTCTTGTACTGCCCATATCATCAATATCAATCAAGCGGGAGTAGGGTTTTACCTCCATCGAGAGGGCGAACACAGGTAAAAACATTGTGTCCCTTGTCTCTGTTACCATCCGCCTAGGCGCACGATTCGGGACCCCCTACCGAGATCCGCGGTTTTGACACCGACATTGGTGCTTTCATTGAGAGTTCCTACGTATGCGTCACCGATAGGCGATGGCTTCTTCAATCAACAACAATGCCGTCGGTGAGACTTTTCTCCCGGACAGATCTTCGTGTTCGGCGGCTTTGCCTGCGGGCCAATTCACTTGGCCATCTGGAAGCGATCAGCTTCTCCCCGGCCATCGAGTCAGGTTTGGAAACCTAAACTTCACGGTGACATCGCGGAGACTTGATCTTTGTTGGATTTGAGCCACAGCCGGCGTTCCGCCTTTGTCACGATGGGCATGATCTAGCTCTGCCGGCGGACGATACCTTGGAGGCCGCTGCGAATCGCTTGACCCATAGTTCGGAGCCGACCGCGCAGATCAGGACGGTGGCTGGACACCGCCTCGGGGCTGCAAGCTGCTTTCGGCGATGGGCGAATACCGACCTTGTCCTTTGCAAAGCTCATGACTCAGTGCGGGACTCCGAACCTCCTGCGCCCGCCGATTGAATCCGATTGGCGCCAATCATGGAGTTCACTGCTGCGGACATCTTCGGCACTCACCCTTTGGTGACATCTGAATCGCTAAAGTATCTCTCGTTATCGGAGAGCCTGGCGGACTGCGGTCGGGATGGTTGAGATCGCGGACGATGAAGAAATTGAAGCCCACCCACCACCCACTTTGTAGCCAGCGTCGATGATTTAACCGACATGCTAGACTACGACTCGAAGACATCGGCGGTATGGGCGGCGATGCGGAGGCGATCAAGAACCAGCGCCTACGGGGCGCTGAAGACCACCTCATCATCGACATATACATGGTGAACACCCCAAAGGATGGGGGCGGCGAAGAAGAAGCGGGGCGATTCCTCTAAGAAACAGCCCAAGCGCCCGGCGTCGTGGCGCGCTCTAAATCCCGCCACAGCAAGAATGGAGATTCGGCACGGAGATAATAACACCCCGAGAGTGCGAAGACAACCCCCTCCGGCAAGATTCAGCACGGGAGGGCGGGAAGCCAGCCCTCAAGAGAGAGCGGCGAGCGAGGAGGATGAAAATTACATGCCTCCCTCCGGGAGACGAGGCAAGCCTCAACAATGGCCAATTAAATGGTGTCCGAGATCCCGTCGAACAAGAGCATTTAAGCGCATGCCAATGGCCACGACGAACAGCCTAAAGAAAAAGCAGCAACGACTTGGTGATCAAGACTTGCTGGCGACGGATGGACCGAGGTCCTCGCGGCGAAGAGAATGAACTTCGAGCGCCCCTCAAAAGCTACCCAAAGGCAAGTTGCTCCCCGACTAGAGGAGGAAGCATACAAACCTTCATCACCAGCGCGAATCGGCGGACCGACCACCTCATGGCCGCGACGGAGAGGCATCTAGGCCCTCCACGAACCGTGCCCGGCACGCTCAGCGCGAAGCCCGCGGGGAATCGCGGACTTGCGGGATATATTGGAGGACAAGGCAAGACAATCCAGATCTATCTCACGGATCATGTGGGCGCCCCACGACCCACGCGACTACCGTCGCGTCGGATCTGACAACCGGCGGGCGAACACAGCGAACAAAGCTCTCTTGAGCTACGTCGGAATATTGCTCAATATAGGCGCCGCACACCCACTATGCTTCACGAGGCGAAGTAATGGATCATCAAATCCTTGAAGGGTTTAAACCCGTGAACATTGAATCTCGATGGCACAACAGACCCGCGGTTTGGATCGAAGATTATCTCCTTCATATCCATATGGCCAGCGGTGACGATCTCCACGCCATCAAGTATCTCCCACTCAAGCTTAAAGGGCCAGCTCGGCATTGGCTTAACAGCTTGCCAGCAGAGTCAATTGGGTGTTGGGAGGACCTGGAAGCCGCATTTCTCGACAACTTCCAGGGCACATATGTGCGACCACCAGATGCTGATGACCTAAGCCATATAATTCAGTAGCCAGACGAATCGGCCAGACAGTTCTAGACATGGTTCTTAACAAAGAAAAATCAAATCATCGACTGTCCGGATGAAGAGGCCCTCGCGGCCTTTAAACATAACATCCGCGACGAGTGGCTAGCCCGGCACCAAGGACAGGAAAAGCCGAAATCCATGGCAGCCTACATCACTCATGACCCGCTTCTGTGCGGGGGAGGACAGCTGGCTAGCCCGCAACAACAATCTCAGCAAAAATTTTGCCAGTCCAGACAATAAGGACCGCAATGGCAGGTCGCGTCATAACAAAAACATACGCCGCGTTAACGGCGATATGAGATCTGGCGGTCAATGCGGATTCGAGGCTCTAAACCGGTCGTGGAAAAAGCCATTCAAAAGAACAACTCCGGGTCCGTCAATTTGGACCGAATACTCGACCGCTCTTGCGGATACATGGCACCCAAAAGCCAGCTAACCACACCAGCGAGGATTGTTGGGTATTCAAGCGGCGAGCAAGTTAATTGAAAAACAATGACAAGGGGCTGCATAGCGATGGCGAGGAGGAGACCGGCCGCCCGAGCGATAGAGGACGAAGGGTTTCCCCCACAAATGCAGACGATAAACATGATATCATAACCCACATACCTAAGAGGGCGAGGCGTGCGCAAGGGGCGTATATGCGATGGAGCCAATCGCCTCGAAGTTCAACCCATGGTCCTCTGCCCGATCACTTTCGATCGAAGGACCACCCACCGATATCCGCCATGGCGGATTCGCGCGTGGTTTTAGACCCAATCGTCGATGGATTTCACCTCACTAGAGTCACGATGGATTCGGCGGCGGCACTGAACCTGCTTTATCGGGATACGGTCGCAAAGATGGGCATAGACTCCTCAAGGATTAAACCTACAAAGGCGACCTTCAAAGCGTCATACCGGTGTTGAGGCCAATTATGCGAGCTCGATCCTGCTGGAAGTGGTCTTGGATCCCGGATAATTTCGAAGCGAGAGTTAATCTTCGACATAGTCCCGTTCGCGATGGCTATCACGCTCTGCTTTCGGACGAACGCGTTTACAAAGTTCAGCGCGTGCCGCATTATGCATACCTCAAGCTCAAGATGCGGACCCTCGTGGAGTCATCACGGTCAATGGAAACTTGAATGCTCCTCCGAATGGAGGAACACCTGCGGCTCTCGCGGCGGAAATCTGAGCAGCCTCTTAAGGCAATTCTCGAGTTCGGCCGTTAAATGACCGGACATGACTAAATGCGCTCGGAGTAACATACATCAAGACCACCTGGCACGTTCCGAGAATGCATAGCAATGCGGCCCCAACCCCAGCCCTTGCATGATTGCAAGACGAGCTCTTCACGTACATCATTACGCTCTGAAGATACCATGGGCATAGGGGGAGGGGCATGACCACGATAGGCCCAGAGTGCGGCTCAACCACACCATGGGCTCCCACGGGCGTCACTTTTTTTCCACAGGACTTAGTTTACCAGAGGCCCTGTCCGGCAGTAGATCTGCCGAACTCACGATGCAACAGCCAGGGAGGGACAATGGCTACGACGAACACTCAGGTGGTCTCCATTATGAGCATTAAATCTGTTTAATACACCATTCCACAGCCTACCCCGAGAATGAACATATCTAATAGTCCAAACCCTTGCTTACCGCACTATTTGTATCGATCTGCACTCATAGCAGAATTCCTTGAATAAACAATACATCACTTTTTGTTTATAATTGCATTCCTTTTTTATTATATGTTCATTTATGACATCTTGCATCTGTACACTTTAGTGCGGCCGAATACACCGGGGCTTATATTCCCGCATTATGGTGTGATAAGTTCGAACACTTTCACAAGTCGGCACCCGAACTTATAGCATTATATGCATCGGCTCGCGAATCATGTCTTGGGTCAATAGTTGGGTTTGCCCGGCTCCCATGTTTTGGTACCTTATGTTCCGTTCTAGCGGCTAAGGTAGCATGGAGAACCACTGCGATTGCGCCCAGTTGAGCTGGGCGGCGCCTCGATGGAAAGCTAAAACTGCCGTCATGATAAGGCAAGAGCTGGTCGCTGTTAGAGAGGTCTTCTCGAGTCCCTAAAGACTTATGCCGCTTAGGCGAGGAACGGCTATGTCGGCCCAGGCGTGGATGGCGCCCGAATTGATCTTCGGACACTAGGGGCTTCGCGAAATTTAAAATTATAGAATTCTTTGGCTAAGTGAGAGTGTTCAAGCATTATAAGTCTGGTTGCCTTGTTACGTTGTGTTGGCGCCTCCTAGATGGACCCAAAAATGGGAACAAGAGCGCTCAAGTTTATCCGAACACCCGGCACTTTCGTGGCATGGGGGCTGAAGCCGACGACTTGCCATCTCTCAGATTTGATAAACAGCCGCCTGAAGGTAATATTTTAAATTAATAAGCGTTGCTTAAGCGCATATGAACAAAGTTTTCAGCGCGCGAGGATAACACATTGCGAGTCTACTCAAAAATTACATCTTTGGGGCACTCATCCGCAATCTTGCGGGCACCCTTGAGACACTCTTATAGTACATTTGGCGTCGATACTCCTTGCCCTTGGCGCGTCCGTTATAAGCCTCTCGGCATCCAGCCTGCCCAGTGCACCTTTGCGGGCAAGGGCCCTCTGGCACCTTCAATGCAGTGGCGCTTGATGACTTCCACCCGAGGCACGCATCCACCACCCGCCCGCCTGAGGCAAAAGTAGCTCCAGGCATGGCCTCTTGAGCCACGGCCGGACTATGAGGCCCTTCATGGCCTGCTCGGCTACCTTGTGGAGCTCGACCAGGCTGCTTGGTTTGGTCGCTAAAAACACCGGATGTCCGGCCTCGGCATCTTGAGACCGAAGACCTTCTCTGTCGAACTCCCTCCTCGGCCCGGTAGAATCGTGGCGATCGGACCTGCTGCAGGGCAGATCTGTCGCTCCTAGAGCTCTCAATTTGGGTAAGTGTGGGTAATTCACATTCACATGCTTGCTTTGCATGAAAAATGCCTTACCATGGCTATTTTCTTCACCGCCTCAATCTCTGGAGGGCATTATGGGCCTCGGCCTTGGCGGCTTTGGCACTCTCAAGAGCGAGGCAAGCTCGGACTCTCGAGTCTTGAGTCGCGCTCAAACTCTCATGCTTTTCCATGAGGCACAGGGCTCTTGCCGCACCTCCGCCACCCGCGCCTCCTGCTTCTCTCGCTCCGCTCGTTCATGGCGCATTACGTTCGGCCGTGGACACGGCCTCCTTTAAGTCGCCACCTCGTTAAGTGGCCCTGCGGTGCCCACGTTATCTGGTCATTTCTATTGCAGCAAAATCCTTTTACATAAGGTACAAATTTAATACGGTGTTACTCACCTTCTTTGTCCTCGAGCTGCTTCTTGGCAAGGCGAGGTCGTTCTCGACCGCTCGAGTTCTACTTCAAAACACCGACCTCCATGATCGGTCTGGCGAGAGGTCAGGCCAGCGCTTTGCAAACCCATATTGACATAATTTTTAGAACTCCTGCGTATATCTTTTTAGATCCTCGATCTGGTTTTCTTTCCGAACACGAACCGAGCATCGAGGCTCTTGTCTATCGGGTATTACATTACATATTTTAAAACTTCTTACCTCAAAGCCTGTTAGAAGGCTCTGCGAGCCGTCAGCCCGCTCTTGGCGGCTGATCCTACGAATCACCGCACTCATGATAGTGTGGTGTTCTTCCTCGATGGAAGCGCCGTTGAGCACCTCCAACAAGTTGTTCGGCACCTCCGGTTGGGCGGAGGCTGCGGTGTCCTGATCTTTCCTTCTTCTGAAGCGCCGCTGCGGACTCGGAACCACTGCGGGTTCGGCGCGAATCGGCCGAAAGTCCGGGAGGTTGCCTGTGGCACCTCTGGAGCCTCCCCTCTTGGCGGGTCCCTCACAGGATCCCACCTCGGCGTCCTCGGCATCGCGAGGTGGAGGCGGTCGGAATGGAATCTACATCCGCGGAGCCAAGGACCTGCTTGATGAAGCGGGAAGATCATCCTCGGCGGACTACGGGTGGTGTGCGGCATTAGAAGGACACTATGTGGCACAAAGAGAAATTATAAATCATTCAGGAATCTGGATACTTACGATCTTGCGGAGGCTTGGCCCTGAGGCCACCCTTACGTCGCCAACGTTAGCGTTGGCGGAGCTGTCGGAGGAAGGGTCCTTCCCTCTTGGACCCTTGGCCTCCCCTGTTGGGGAAGCCTTCCTCTTCCTCTCTCCCCTCTGGGAGAGTCCTCTTTCTCCTCCTCGTCTTCGGGGGAGGAGTCCGCTTCGGAGCCATCGGATGATGAGTCCGATACCACCTGGCGTCGGGAACTCCTTCGGGTTCCCGTGGCCTTCTTCTTGACCTTCTTCTTCGGCACCACATACAGTGTCGGGACTAGCAGCCCTGTTAAACGGGTATCCGCTGGGTCTTCGGGGAGGGGAGCCGGACAGTAAACCTGTCCGGACGTCCTCTGCCAGTCCTGTTAAAGGCATTGGGAATTTCAGATCCCTCAATAGAGTCAAACTATGAAAGAAATAAATGTCCCATAAAGGATAACATACCTTACCACACCGGCCGGGCGTTTCGTACTGAATCCGTGGTCTTCAGTTCGGATGCGGGGGCTTCTCCGCCCTTGAACAGCACCCTCCACGCAGCTTCGTACATTGTGTCGAAGAGCCCGCTAAGGTTCCGGTGCTGTGTCGGATCAAACTCCCACAGATTGAAGGCCCGTTGTTGGCAAGGGAGAATCCGGCGACGAGCATTACAGGATCACGTTGACAAGCTTGAGCTTCTTGTTCACGAGTGCAGAGCGGGGCTGGAGTCCGGTCGGCTCCTCGAACGCCCCATAGCAAGCCCTTCTCTTTCCGGGAGGCGAGCTGCATGAAATTACCAGATCTGAACTTCGGGGCGCTGCCCATTTAGGGTCCCGCGTCTCGGTGATATAGAACCACCCCGATTGCCACCCTTTGATGGTTTCCACGAAGGCGCCCTCGAGCCAGAGGACGTTGGGCATTTTGCCCACCATGGCACCTCCGCACTCCGCCTGGACGCCCTTCACTACCTTTGGCTTAACATTGAAGGTTTTTAGCCACAAGCCGAAGTGGGGCTGGATGCAGAGGAAGGCCTCGCACACGAGATAAATGCTGAGATGTTGAGGATGAAATTTGGCGCCAGATCGTGGAAGTCTAGACCGTAGTAGTACATGAGCCCCCGGACGAAGGGATGAAGTGGGAAGCCCGATCCAGCGGAGGAAGTGGGGAAGAATCGACCCTCTCATGGGGCACAGGGGGTGGGGATGAGCTGCCTTGTCGGGCGGCCGGTCTTGTGATGTCGCTGGGCAGGTATCCGTGCTGCGATTATTCGATGTGCCCCTCCGTAGCGGAGGAGGCCATCCACTGCCTCCGCTCCGGACATGGCTGGAGAAGGTTGAGGCGAGATGTCTGAAATGCGCTACTGGAGCTCGAGTCTTGTGGAGATGGATAAGCAAAGGAGGAAGAAGGCGTGGGTAAAAAGGCGATCCTTATCCCTTATATATGGGCGGGCGAAGACTATCGTCCCCACCGGCTGGTAAAACTAAGCTTATCTCCCAAGCGCCACCATCAATGGGCGGTCGGGTTACCCATGCCCGTATTGATGGGAATCCCGGAATAAGGAAAACACGATCTACTGCTTGACAAGGCGTGCCAAGAAACCGCTTAGCTAAACGCGAGGTGGTATAATAAAAAACAATTCAAGTAAAGGCTTGGTGGTGGTATGGCGTCATGCCACAAAATACGTCGATGGATTGAACTTGTGTACATATTATTCTCTCTCGATGGAATGTGGAATTTATTTTGCGAGCGGACACTATCTGGTGTTCACAATCTTCTACAAATTATTCGGAGGAGGAACCGCCTTGCAATGCCAAACAATATCGCGCCCGGACTCATCGTCATTGAAGCCTGGTTGAGGGAGCTCTTGAGGAGTCTGGACTAGGGGTGTCGGGATAGCGGACTATCATCAGCGGTCGGACTCCAAGACTATGAAGATACAAGATTGAAGACTTCGTCCCGTGTCGGATGGGACTTTCCTTGGCGTGGAAGGCAAGCTTGGCGTCTGAGATATGTAGATCTCCTACCATTGTAACCGACTACTGTGTAACCCTAGCCCTCTCCGGTGTCTATATAAACCGGAGGGTTTTAATCCGTGGGGCGAACAACCATTACAACAATCATACCATAGGCTAGATTCTAGGGTTTAGCCTCCTCGATCTCGTGGTAGATCCACTCTTGTACTACCCATATCATCAATATCAATCAAGCAGGAGTAGGGTTTTACCTCCATCGAGAGGACCGAACACAGGTAAAACATCGTGTCCCTTGTCTCCTGTTACCATCCGCCTAGACGCACAGTTCGGGACCCCCTACCCGAGATCCGCCGGTTTTGACACCGACACTCTCCATCATCAAGCCTGCCTGGATCATGGCCTCCTTGGCAGCTCTAGTATGGTCCTCCGGGACGTGATGAAGACCGAGTCCAATCAACTCAGGGGTTGAGGACAAAGTTGGAGGAATCAAAGTTTGAGACTGCCCAGTCAGACCTGACGCCTGAATAGTCGACACTGGAGGCTGATCAGTCGATAGAGGAATAGCAAAAGAAATAGCATCACGACATGGGTCACCAAGTCCTTGAACAACAGGCTCAGACTATGAGCGAGGCGTTTGATTGGAAGGAACCCTCTTGCTCAAAGCCCTGCCCCTTCTTCCCACACTTCTCGGAGGGTCATCCTCGTCTTCATCGCCTGGAAGCTGGATAATGTCTATCGGCACTTCAAACACTCAACAAGCAATAGTTCATTCGACCTCCAAAACAGTTAGTAACGCGGGAACATGTTTGCAGTTTCGTACCTGCTCGGGAAGTGGCCCCGTCTACAATTTCCGCATCATCCCATTCCTTGTCAATGGCAATGGACGTTGCAGAAGTAGCAGCTCTGGAAATCCCAAATCTCACTCGGTCAAACAAGTGAAGAAGTCTGCAGTGGCGACGAAAGACAAGGGAAAGAAATACTTACGTTGAGGCAACAGGTACGGTCACCTTGATCCTGGGTAGGGCCTTCCCGGGCTTGAGTGGAGCGACTTTGGCCTGCTTCGCAGCCTTCTCTAACGGCTCTGGAGTTGACGTTCGAATGCGTTCGTGCTCGACACGACTGCCTTGCTGCGTCCTCCCACAGGGTCTTGTGATTGCTTGGAGCGTCGTTCAGAGCGGGGCGGTGAGTCGACTTCTTCACTACTGTTAGAGTCCTCGCTGTCATCTGCATATTCGAAATCAACACTTCCACCGTCACTCAATAATCCTTCTTGGTGCTAATCACCATTCGACATTGAGTACATTTTGGTGAAGACCTACAAGAAACAAGTTACAAGCATCAGTCGGATTCCAAGGTCACTGTATATTGAACAAGATGTAAACACTCGACGGACATGCCTAACCTCTCCTAGAGAGTTCTGGGCATCGAATGGCTGGATCCTCTTGGGACTGTGAGGGTTGTCCTTATTACCGGTGATGCTCCGAAGCCATTGAGGCACCATCTCCTCGCCGACCTCCTCCGGGTGAGTCCGAGCGCTGTCTTCTAGGCCTGAATACATCCACATGGGGTGGTCGCGGGCTTGCAGGGGCTGGATGCGTCAACTGAGGAACATCTCAAGCAGATCCATGCCAGTTACTCCATCCTGGACCAAAGCAACAACCGCGTCGACCGAAATCGTTACTTCGCCCTTCTCCTCTGCAGAAACTACCAATGAAGGAAAATTTTGGGGCCTCTCCAGGGTGAAAGGAGGAAGACGAGTCGACTAACCAGGAGTCGGGATATCCTTACAATAGAACCAAGTCGACTGCCACCCCCTGACTGATTTCGGAAAGGTCATGGAAGGAAAGGTGCTCCTACCTCTCATCTGGATCCCTAACCCCCCACACATCTAGATAACATGCGTCTTCTCATCAGTCGGATGAGCTTTTTTTCACCGACTGAGATCAACAAGTGAAAACGGTGGTTCCTATGACTCGATAAAGAAGAAAATGAACTATGTCTTCGCACTCCATAGTCTTCAAGTGTATGTCTTCATAGGTCATTATCTTCAACCTGAATGTCTTCATGAACCACCATTATCTTCAATGTCTTCATACATTTTTAGGGGTCATCTCTAGTAGGTAAACTAAATCAATGAGGGACTTCTATCTGTGTTATCCTGCAATTCTCACAAACACATTAGTCCCTCAACTACGTTTGTCGTCAATACTCTAAAACCAACTAGGGGTGGCACTAGATGCACTTACAAGCTCATACAATCTAATACAAGTGTGCTTGGGCGGATCAGTTTGGGGCCCGGGGGCGGGTCGGAGCTTCGGCTCCGGGTAGGCGATGGTGGGCTCGGTCCGGGTGGTACTCACGGTGAGGTCCCTCACCTTGTGGGTACGGTGGTCGGGGCCCAATTCCTCTATCGAGCAGATCGGTGCCGACGGCCATGGGCATGGCGTCGTGCGAGCGTGTTTGGCAATGGGCGTTGGTAGCCACGTGATCATGCCCCCCGATCCATAGGGATTGGCTGGGGACGTAGGCATGGAGCCTCCTACAGTGGAGGTGCCGACCCAGATTCTGGGGCTGATGCTGGGCTAGGAATGAAAGGACTCGCCTTTTACTCTTCCTGCTGTGGTGGGTGCTCCGTGATGTGGACAGTGCACGCGGTCTTGGACATAGATGCCGGGGTGGCGGCCCTGGATGGCGGTCCGCATGGTTGGCTCTCAGGCGGGCGCCATGATGACGGTGGTGGCTTCCCTTCTTGGTCATGTGGGCGGCAAGAGGGGTAGCAGTGGGTGGCCCGGGCGTGCTCTCTGTCTTTGGGAGTGGCATTGCCCCGATCCAGAACTGGGGATCTGCACACGTCACACGTGTCCTGGAGGCCTCATGGTTGCACGGTAGAACTGCCGAGCGAAAGCTCTACGCTTTGTTGCCGCCGACGACGATGCCTGTGGGCGCCGCTCTCTTCCTAAAGACGTCGTAGAGGTGTTCTTCTTCATGGCAAGGTTCCAGATGAAAACTCTTGTCCAGCTGGACTCGGCAGCAACGACGCTCGGTGTCGTTATCTCTCCTGAGGGCGTTATCGTGGAGCTTATGTGTTTTAGGGCTTTGTGTGACGTTGTACTCAGATCATCCTGTGCTCTTTCGGCGGCCTGGCCGTGTCCTGCGTGATACGAGTAGTCTAGAATCGGCAATGTTTGAGGGCTACCCCATCATCTTGTAACGTTGTGTCGTGTACTCTGTTTTGTGGTTGCTTTATATTTTTCGACAAAGGGTGTTCTTTATTGACTCAAGATATAGCATCAAGGGATACAATTATAGTGAGTACACATCTAGCCTCTGCATAACAAAGATGCACACAGCCAACACTAACACATGCCCACAAAGTATCACACCGGCAAATAGCACAGTCATTAAAGACCGAAGCTATGCACTGGTGGAGACAAAAGAAGGAAAAAAATCCCGTAAGTAATGAAAACAAAGATTGATGACATACGCCAATGAACATCCGCACCAACCATCTCTTGGAAGCATGATAACTAAGATGAAGATTCTCCAAAAACGACGCCTTCGGGAAGAGAACGATGCGCAAGTGCAGCCGTCGCCCAATCCAACCACAGAGGTTAGACCGTGGGTTTTCACCCTGAAGATCAAGTCCGAGTAAAATCCAAACAATGCCCTCATCGAGGTAACAACACGAAGAATGTCGCCATTATCTGGTATAACCAAGGGTCAGACCTAGGGTTTTCACTATGGAGCTCAAGACCATCCAATTGAAGTCATCATATGTCGTCTCCTCCACTTGCACTACAAAATAAAAGACACATCCGTGACATTTTGGGCCGAATGAATTTTTTTTTGTCATACATATGACACTTCTATGACGATAATTGTGACAAAACCCGGTATCATCATAGATGTGGTGGGCTCCTACTTCTATGACAAAAATCATGACGAAAATGGGCTTTTAAGTCTGGGCGGGCGGAGATGCAAATGCATGACATTCTTTGGGCCGTCCATGGCGGAAAAAACCGTGGTAGAAGCGAGGGGATTTCGGGAGTTGCGGTTACGGTGGGAGACGATCTGGCGTTTCTCTCGTCTGAATCTGCAGCGTGTGTGCGGCGTTGGCTCTAACTAAACCCGAGCAAGGCGATGGGCTCTAATCGAACCCGGCGATTACGCTGCGAGCTACGCGTTCTTGAACCCGGCGATCGATCGATGGTCATTAATCGAACCCGATGGGCGATTCGCCGCTCTGCTGCTAATGAAGCCGATCGATCTGCCTCTGGGATGAGCGATGGCGCTGCGGGGGTTTGGATGAGCGATGGCGGTGGCGTTGCCTTTGGATGAGCGAGGAACCCGTGGTGTGGAGGGTGGATGAGCAGTGAGCGATGGAGGGTGGCCGTGGAGGGTGGTTGAGCAGGAACCCGTGGTGTGGAGGGATAGATGAATAGTAGGCGGTGGAGGGGTGGCCGTGGAGGGTGGTTGAGCAGGACCCGTGGTGTGGAGGGCTGGATGAGCAGTGAGCGATGGAGGGTGCCCGTGGAGGGTGGTTGAGCAGTGGCCGGTGGAGTAGCGGGCGGTGGAGGCTGGATGAGCAGGGCCCGTGGAGGCTGGAGGAGGTCGTGATGGCAAGTGGAGGCTGGAGGAGGTCGGCGGTGAGATGAACGACATCCGTGGAGTCCGTTTGTGGTGACGCCACACCCTCCCCCGTTTGGCCGTGGCGCTCCAACACAAGTCTGTTTACGTCCGTTTTGCGATCGCCACACCCTCCCACTCAGCAGGACCCCGCTTGGCCGTGGGAGATGCGTTACATCCGTTTTGGCGATCGCCACACCCTCCCGATCAGCAGGACCCCGTTTCGACCGTAGGAGGTCCGTTTCCTCCGTTTCTTGATGCGCCACACCCTCCCGATCAACAGGACCCCCGTTTCGACCGTAGGAGGTCCGTTTCCTCCGTTTTGCGGTACGCCACACCCCTCCCAATCAACAGGACCCCCGTTTCGACCTTAGGAGGTCCATTTCCTCCGTTCTGCGGTACGCCAGGCCTCGTTTCCATCGCCTGTTCCGTCCAAGCTGATTGGCTCCCACGCGTTCCGTTGCCTCCCGATGAACACGACGCATTCCGTTGCCTCCCCATGAACACGATGCCTTCCGTTGCCTCCCCATGAACATGACGCATTTTGTTGCCTCCCCATGAACACGACGACGACGTTGTTTCTCCGTTCCGACCCAGCCACGTACGTATGCGCGATAGGCATTAGAGACCCTGCCCGTATGTATGTACGTGGTCATATTTTCTTTCTTGCACCCTCGCCGTTGTACGTACGTGTACATGCTACGTGCATGTCTCTACTACGACATGTGCGCGCCTCTACATCTACGACACGTGCGTGCCTCTACATCGACCAGTATGTACGTACACGTTCGCGACCAGAATGACAACGCTTCGTGCGCTTGACCGGTGGTTCGGTATCGGGCGGTTCCTTACTGCGAAGATGTAGCTGGTGTTCCCTCAAAAAAAAGATGTAGCTGGTGGGTCCCAGCAGTCTGGGGGGCGAATCTTTTTATTTTGCCCGGATGCACTTCCTTGCATGCGAAGATGTAGCTGGTGGGTCCCAGCAGTCAGGGGGGAGAATCGTTTTTTTCGCGAAATACGGTGGCCTGTCCGGTGGGTCCCTGCTGTCAGGTGGAGGAATCATTATTTTGCGTGTAATAAGGAGGCACTTCCTTGTGGCGGCCGTGGACCCAGCTGTCAGCCTCTCCACGTACAGTCCACGTCTGATGGAAGTCGTTCCTTGACCACGTTGACCACGCCGCGCCGAGAGCACCACGGCGGTGGACGACGGTGAGGCCTAGGAAGGGGACGACTCGGAGCCGGGGAAAACGCAGCAATGGATGCCCACGCTAAGAGGAGTACGAGTTCTTGGTTCGGTGCGGTGTGAGGCTCTTGTCGCCCATGAGAATAACAGGGGGTGTGGGTGAGTAGAGGGATGGCCTGGACAGCGGTGGGAGTAGTAGGGTGCGGTGAGGCCTCTGCGGCATCACAGCTGGCCACGGGAGGCAGGAGCACACGGCACGACCGGCGCTGGTTTGGGCGGCTGGAGCAAGAAGACCAGAGGTTGAAGAAGCACTACGACCGTTGGATGAACATCGTACGGAAACAGGAGCTAGAATTGTTCATATTGACTAAGTTGACAAAGCCCTCCGTCCCCGTCAACTTGCTAGGCCCACAAGTCAGCCTCCCACTACACTGGGTTCCAGCTGGCAGGGGGAGTATTCGTTTTTTTGTGCGTAATAAGGAGGCACTTCCTTGCATGCGAAGATAGCTGGTGGGTCCAACATGTCAGCTGGGGGCATGTTTTTCACGAAATCTGAGGCCCTTCGGTGGGTCCCGGATGTCGGTGGAGGAATAATTATTTTACGCATAATAAGGAGGCACTTCCTTGCTGCGGCCGTGGACCCAGCTGTCAGCCTCTCCACGTACAGTCCACGTCCGATGGAAGCCGTTCCTTGACCATGTTGACCACGCCGCGCCGAGAGCACTAGGGCGGTGGACGACGGCAAGGCCTAGGAAGGGAACGACACGGAGGCTGGGAAGACTCAGCAGTTGTTTCCCACGCGGAGGGGAGTATGACTGTACGAGGGTTAACTGGTTCGTCTGCCCTCGCCGGAGAATAACAACAGGTGTGGCCGTGTGGGTGAGTAGAGGGATGGCTAGGCCAGCGATGGGAATCTGGTGGGCGGTGAGGCTGTCTTGGCACACCGGCCATGAGGAGGAGGAAGCGAGCAGTCCCATCGGCGCTTGCTTGAGCAGCTGGAGCAGGAAGAGCAGAGATTGAAGAAGCACGACGGTCGTTGGATGGACATCGTACGGTCACTAGAGCTAGAATCGTTCATATTGACTAAGTTGACAAAGCCCTCTGTCCCCGTCAACTTAGTAGGCCCACAAGTTAGCCTCCCACCATGGTGGGTCCCAGCTAGCAGGGGGTATTCATTTTTCTGTGCGTAATAAGGAGGCACTTCCGGTGGGTCCGAGCTGACAGCGGGGGGAACGTTTTTTCGCGAAATACGGTGGTCCATCCGGTGGGTCCCAACAGTCAGGGGCAAACTTTTTTTTGCGAAATACGGTGGCCTGTCCGGTGGGTCACAGCAGTCAGGGGGGAAACGTTTTTTCCGCGAAATATTGGTGGCCCGTCCGGTGGGTCCCTGCTGTCAGGTGGAGGAATAATTATTTTGCGCGTAATAAGGAGGCACTTCCTTGCGGCTGCCGTGGACCCAGTTGTCAGCCTCTCCACGTATAGTACTCTTCCGATGGAAGTCGGTCATTGACCACATTGACCACGCCGCGCTGAGAGCACCAGGGCGGTGGACGACGACGAGGCCTAGGAAGGGGCGACGCGAGCCGGGAAAACGCAGCGATGGATGCCCGTGAGAGAGAGTCTGAGGTTCACTTGGTTTGGCTGCGGTGTGAGGCTGCCGTCGCCACAGAATAACAAAGGGAGTGGGTGAGTGGAGGGATGGCTTGGCCAGCGGTGGGAGTAGTATGGCCGGCGCTGCTTTGGGCGGCTAGGGCAAGAAGACCAGAGGTTGAAGAAGCACTACAGCCGTTGGATGGACATTGTTGACCACGTCGCGCCGAGAGCGCCAGGGCGGTGGGCGACGGCGAGGCCTACGAAAGGAACGACAGGGAGCCGGTGATGACACGGCAGTGGCTGCCTGCGATGGAAATCGAGGTTGGTGGTTCGGCTGCCATCGTCGGAAAATAACAGGAGGTGTGGGTGAGTAGAGGGATAGACAGGCCATGGATGCGAGTATGATGGGGCCGTGAGGCCTGCCCGGCAACCTTGCCGCCACGAGGCGCGGAGCGGCGGTTCCGACGGCGCTGGTTTGGGCGGTCAGGGGGAAGATCGAGATGAAGAAGCACGATTGCCGTTAGATTGACATCTAACAGTGTGACGCTGGTAGAGTCGATTGTTGACTAAGTTTCTTTTTTAAGAAACCTTGTGAACGCATGAACTTAGTAGGCCCACAAGTCAGCCTCCAAATCTGTGGCAGACAATATAAAGCCCATTTGCTATTTTTTACAATTTGCAGCCCATTTGCTAATTCTTAAGTAATTTATTACATCCCATTTTCTGCCCAGGACCACGGACAAAAAGTTCAACCTTATTTTGCATATTTCGGTGGAGTCCAAACTGTTGTAATCCCGAAATGATAAACATTTTTTTAAGAACTTATTGATTTGCCAAAAAAATCGTTTTGTTTTTGTAAGCAAATAAGGCGTGGGACAATTGGGTTGGTTTAAGGAAAACCAGTGGTAAAAAATCAGCTTTGGTGGGAAAAACAACAAAAATAAGGATGTAAATATAAAAGGGAATTTTATGTGTTTTCAATATAATGATACGTGTATATGAACTAGTAAAACTATAGGTAGAGATTAGAAAAGCGGATGTAGGACATGCGTTTCAAGAGGAAAATAGAATGGGGTGTGTGTTTGATTCAATAACAAAACTGCTGCGAATGTTGTAAGACAAAATATAACTACTTATTTGGCGGGCGAGGCGATGAGATACTCTTTGGATCTTTGTGCCCGTTGTCGTCATGGGCTTGGCCTGTTAAAAACAAAACCAACCTGGTCGGTCTACAGCCTAGTTGAAACTTGCTCGACACTGAAAAAAACAATATCGTGCTCAATAAGCGAGAGAATTCTGCAAGCACGCATGATAAGCGGGGCCTTGATATGGATATTTTTTATCGTGATAATAAGTCCATGCACTTGTTTCGAAAAAACTGCAGAACTGGGAATTCGAACGGCGGGTGCTTATGCTACCCATCAAATAAAAATCAGGTGCCTGAGAATTCGTTTCGAAACAAATGATTCAGCTTTATATCCATGTCTACCCTCGGCATGATGGTTGGAAGCAAATGCAAGTTCGTACCAAAAGATCGTTAACAACAATACCAACTTGCGGACGACAAGGTAGTACAACTACCAATACCAAACTACTCCTGGGCTCCTGGCCCTAGTTTTCGTCTGGTAGAAAATCTTGCAGAGGACCAGCTCCCGCTCCTTCTCTTGCTCTAGGTCCCCGATGTGGTACTGGTGCATCACCCAGTTGGTCCTCTGCTGGTCGAAGTTCTTGTTGGTGTGCAGCACCAGAACCTTTTTTGCTGCCCGTCTGCCGGTCGTTGACCAACACATGCAAGGTATTGCCGGTCTTGTGCCGCATCGCGTGCGTGTCGCACTCCGACTGTATCTTGCGACGCATCCACGTGCCCCTTTTGAACGCCCTGGAATTGCGCTGAAAGAAATGCTTCCTTAGGCCACTCAGTGTGATACCTGCAGTATTGTGGAATACAGGTTTTAGTGTACCTAGTTGGCATTTTCATAACATCTTTGGCATGTTGCCGTCACTTGTTTCACTTTTTATTAACTGTCAAATTGTAATTGTTTCACCAGGTCTGCGTCTAAAAAGAAAAATAGAGCTATAAACAAAGGAATATGTTTGTGCAAGTAGATGGCCGATCGGTGTCTTACCTGGAAGTTTCTCATGTTGGGTGTAGCATATGTCGTGCTCGCTGTCGATGGTTGGTATGAACAAATCGATGACAGACTGAAATCTCGCCCTGTCAACACTCACTTTGGTTTCAAGGTGCTCGATCAGCTCCTGATCTGTGGGATCGAACTTGATGCCAGCAGGCAGCACCGGCCAATCCTTCTTCGACTTGCATCGGTAATTCCAGTTATATGGTACTCAATGCATGACCAATCGACTATTTTAAGTGAACGATGAAAGATTTCGACAGAGTAAAAACTCGCACTTCTTCGACAGTTGTACGAGAGTAATTGCCATGCCATTTTGCAAGGGCGCTTGTAAAAACTCTAAACTCTATTCTCCTTTTATTTAATGGATGAGGCAAATCTTTTTCCTCCGTTTCGAAAAAAAAGATTTCGACAGATAAGTGGTACTCGAAATCTGAAGTCCGGAATACCCGAACACGCCGCCGGGATTCTTGTGTCACCTCACGCGCAGCGTGTTGTCACGTCAATTCAATGTGTGGACATGATGAATAATTTGACCGACGTATACTAGTACTACTACTGTACTACTTACTAGTCGTAATTAGTGTCACAATTTATACATAGGTTTAACTAACAAGTACGCACTTGAAGCCTAACTGATATATATGTATATATATGGCTTCTGCACAGCATCTCCATCATCATTATCAGTACATCCTATGTAGGTGAGTTAGGATGCACTTGATACCAGGAAGGTATCTATCCTTCAAACCAGAGGAGTGCTTCAAACTAACAACAGTACATAATATCCAACAAAAGAGGGTCGTGCTACAGCAGCAGAATACATGGCTCGGTCCAGATATCAGCACGAATCAAGTTGTGCATATTTGCTGTTGGCATGAACCACATCGCCGCATGTAGGGTTTGCAAAAGCCATCCATCACATGGAAGCTTGATGCCTTTCACACACTGAAGATTACCTGGCAACAAGCTGTGTCGACGAATCTCTGGATATGGTGATTCATGAAACCCATGGTATGATGTGTAAACACAGCCCCCCTCGCGAATGGAAGTTGCATAGCACAGTAATCATCGCCGGTGATATGATCGATGATTGGTTGGATGATCGGATAATTGAGCCGAGGAACAAGGAGTGGTTGCGAGGCTGTAAACCCGCCTCGAGCTTGAATCGCTTTGCCCAACGGAGCTGGGATCTTTCTCGAACACGAAGCAGCCATAGCCATCAATGTCACGAACATACGCATTGTCTTGCATGTGGTTTGATGTAATGGTTTGGTCAATTTGGTATGTGCGAATGAGCATCAAATGACCGCCGTCAGCTGAACGAGCGATAAACCAGCACCCATCGGCTGCTATGGTTCCAGGTCCTGGAATCATGAAGGCCAACGCATTTGCGTCTGCTGCAACAATTCAAATTGGGGACCAAAAGGACAAAAATAAACAATCATGTTCAGAGTATGTGTGGAATTAAGATTATTATAACAGTGACACATATCATGGACAGAGAATTGCAATGCCGTGGTCATAATCATACCCCAAGTTAAAAAAATAAGCCAATGGCTTTCATTTCTAGCAACATGTCATGGTTCAAACATCATGTAACAATGAGAGGAAAACAACTATGACAACGCCTACTCATATTCTACCATAGCACTTACTACTACTATTCTCATATCAACTCTAAGCAATAACATGCGTTGTTATAAAAATCTAGTAAACAAGAGTAACATATAGCAATCATGATGTTATGCTCATAATATGTATTCTAACAATCATTAGATGCCAATTGTTCTCATATCAACTCTAACAATAACATGTGTGGTCATAAAAATCTAGGAAATGAGAGGAACATATAGCAATGATGTGGTTATAGACATGCTATGCATTCTAAATTTGTAACAAATGAACAGACAGTCGTATTCATAAGGTAAATATGAGATGAGATAGAACAATTACACGACAATAGATTCCACCAGTATAGGCAGCCAATTTGTGCGTCGACCGCGTAAACGATGCCATCGTGCACTATAGCATCAGACAGAAATGTTGCCTCAACAGGATTGATGATGAGCCATAACCATGTATGGCGACCGGATTCCAGATAGACTAATCCCATGTTGAACAAGGCAATGAGCTTGTAATCCATGTAGTCTTCTGATGGTGTGGGCACTTCATGATTACAACTTTACGCAAGCGAGGTCGAGCCAAAAGCTTGACGCGTCTCATGCATAGTAGGCAGGAGTGTCCGGCGGGCCGTGAGGCTCGATGTCGGCGGTATCCAACGATGGAAAGGTGATCTCTCGCTGGGTGTAGATATCCATGAGACGCCACAGACTACCGGTGTGGTGGATGAGGATGATCTAGTTGGCCTTCATGCCCGCCCAGTAGTGGCCGCGCATGAAGGACAGGTGGACGGGTAGTGGTAGCATATCGAGGGGCACCACGGCAACCTCCGTAGGATCGTCAAGTCGGTGTTTGGGCCACCTGCGAGGATCGGGCATCAGCAAGCAGGGTGTCTTGAAAAGAGCCGGACGGTTGCGAGATTTGAGTAGGCGGTACAAAGACACCGAGCATGCGGCCGACGAGACGGTCTTGAGTAGGTCCATCGACTCTGATCTGCTCCAAGAGAACATCGGGAGGAATTCAATCGCGGCTCTGCGTGTCGGTCGGTTACGCCATTGGGGTTTTGGTGCCTCGAGCCAGCGGGAAGTGGATTGGTGCGGCGGCGAAGAAGCTTCTTCTCGTGTGGCGAGCGGTGGCGGGGGATATGGTACGCGCGAGCTACCAAGGAAGATGGCTTGGGCGGGCGAGCAGTGAGCGGGGGTAAATGGTGTGTGGCCGACGATGCGGAAGAGAGGAGGAAGAATAAGAGAGGAGGAAGAAGATTGGAAGAAGGGGGAGAAAGTGCATTAAATCTCAATTCTACTAGTACTACTACCAGGATATAGGCACCGTCGTCCGGAGTGTAAATAGTTACACCGATGACATGTGGGTCTACCACAAGAGGGCCCATATGTCGCTTAATGGAGGACAGAGTGCGTGGGCGTATTCTTGAGCGTGCTCTCTTGGCAAACATGATGGCGATCTTGGGTAAGGCTGATTTAATAACACCAACATGCTGGTTCAGCTTATTAATTACGTGTCCCATCTGCTGCAGCGTGTATTGTCACTTCACTGCGAAGACTAGTTGAGTAGTTCTCTCTGACCGAGATGGGGAATGATGGATCGCGAGGATTTCCTTTCTACAGTATCCCTATGCCTCTACACTCACTTCACTCATTTTGCTCCGTACCTAGTCACTTGTTGAAATCTGTACAAAGACAAATACTTCGTATTTGGGAACAGAGGGGGGCTTTTACTCCGTACTGGAGTATTTGGGAACAGAGGGAGTATCACCATATGGAGGGAACAGAGGAAGTTTGAAATATGAACATGTCAATGGGAGGGAGTAAGCCCCATGCATGCCTGCATGCATGCAACATGCAACACTCACACGTACTCCACATGGACGCACGCAACACTCACGCACCCATGCGGCACACAGCACACGACGCAACACACACGCTCACGCTCAAGTGCTCAACCTACTCCCTACTTCCGTGAAAGACTGTACATTTAGAGATTTACACATTGACCAGGGTATAATTAATGCCCAAAAGTAGCAGACTTATGTGTGCATGCGACCATTCAGATAAGAAGATTAAATGAAGGCCATTGCATGCTGTAATTAAGGATAGACATGTAGCCTATACCTATAGCACAAGTTGGTGCATTAGTCAATCAATATCGATTTAGATTAAAGGCTAAATGCATTGGAAGTGTAGATGTACATCATGTACTACTACACTCTTTGTTTTATAGCCGATGTAGACTCTTTGTTGGAAGGCCGAGGGAGGACACGTGCATGCACTCACATACACAGCCAGGCGGTTCGGCGCAAGGGTTGGACTCGTGTGGCGCTGCGTAAAGTTTTGTTTAACTGATTTCTTTGCTCGCTAGCGATGGTGGGACCCGAAACCAGGTGAAAATTTAACGATCGACAAAGTGCCACGTCGACTATGTGGCCGGTCAGTAGGGTGCAATACGGTGCTCTATGATGAGCTAGTGATCGTATAATCGATGCAAAACTATATATAGTGACCGTAAAGAGCGTATTGTTACATACGTTGACCGCCAGTCTATTTTTCTCGTTTCAAATTAAGCCATATTAATCGGAAAGGACGCAGTATGGACTACTACTAGTACTAGTACTGCTTTGATGTGTCCCGTCAACTCGCCGAACGAGGAGAAGCTTGCTTACTACGCCCTCCCTCGCCCATGCGCGCGGTGGTTCGCGGGACAAGGAGAGGGTTTTGACTACAGCGCCCTCTCCCTCTTCCTCTCCCTCGCCCCCGCCCTCGCCCTCGCGGTGGATGTGCAGCAGTTCAATCGGTGTCAGATTTCCAGACGCATATTGTACTGTAGTATCATCATTGTTGGACCTTCCGAAGAGGCGAAGAGGCAAGTGCAAGGTTCACATGAGTACGAACTGTTGAACCTCCCGAAGAGGCGAAGAGGCAAGGTTTTATAGGAGTTTTCGTCCTAGTAGGAGTGTACTACAACTATAGCAAACGATGCTACTGTATGATGCCGCCATGTCACGTATATCCAAAGCTGTGCCACCTTTTTTTTCTCAAAGAGCGTGTTGGAGCCCGTGCAACAACCACACAAGTTGCACGTACACATAACACATTTACTAGTAATAAATTCTAAAGGACAAATGCCAGTATGCCACACAAGTTCATCTCCAATTCATGTGATAAATTTGTGCACGACTAGTCTACATATATTCACAGCGCTACCGTTCAGAATTACCGTACTCCACTTACACGTTATAGATGGGCTACATGCATGTCCTCCTCCAGGTTCCAGTCCCAGGAGTTCTTCATGGATGGCACGATCCATAGCGGTGGGCAACGGGAATCATTGTCACAGCTTTCTAGTCCGGTCCCACACGATGGAGACTCATCTGAACCGGCATAAATCAGGGATAGCGTGTCCCAGCATGTCGTTCATCCGGCGGTGCACAATGAAGACACAACCATGCTTCATGAACGGCAGGCCTTCCGTGTTGTGCACGGAAGGTGGCATCTGCTTCACAATGGGGTAGCTGTCCCCGATGAAAAGCGAGTACTCTCCAAGAGTGTTCCTCGGCACCCACGTAGCATCACGGGGGTCGAACTCGGCGCCGTTCATCTGGTACACGCGGCATCCCAGATCTGGACACATGGTGACGTACATAGTCAAGGTCCATGCATAATAATGTTGTGCTCAAATATGGCGGTCGATGTCTTGTGCAGCAAATAGTACTACTCCGGTATAGAGGAAGTAAAATAACCGGCTTATTATATATAGCAACTCTTGGCTACATGGATGAGATAGTAAGACATGGAAAAACAAAAATGGTGGCAGCTAGTGGTTCAAGTCTTCAAGGCTAGCTATACGCGTCCTCCAAGGTAAAAAGTACTCCTACTAGTAGTACTAAGTATACTACCAGTACAACAATGAAAGAGAAGGCGAGAGGGTTAAAAAATGGAATACCTGGGTAGATGGTAACAGTCCGATCGTGGTAGATTGTGTGACCATGTTGCACATCAGTGGTACCATGGGTAACGACTGCCAAGATAGTTGATCTCAATAAGCCAAAGTCAGCTATAAGGTTCCAGGTTAGACCGAATCGCGTATGCAAATCCACATCCAGGATCGGCGATCTTATTTTGATCGGGGGATGACTGGTCCCTGCAAAATAATGGAGTACCGTTAGGGATGCAAATGATGGTTTGTGCATTCCGTTTGTAATCTCCCGTACCGTAGGATGGCAACCAGATGAAACAAGTCCCCTGGCTTGTCACCGCGAAGATGCGTCCTAGAGGGCGCACGGCGTCTTCGAACGTGTAGGGGTACAAATCTGCCACCGCCAACATGCGCCAGCCTCTGCCGTTACTGCGTCTTGCATTGATGGCAATACTTATGTCGAAGACCGCGATGAGATAGTAATCGTCGTAGCCGCGTCGCTTTGTCGGAGGGTCCGCAATTGCTATCTTCTTCAATCTCATGTAGGCATCATCATACGTATTCAAGCCCAGCCAGTCTGGAAGGCCGATCCCAATGGTTGAGAAGGGGTCTCTGCGGAGCGGCCGCCTTTATTGTGGATGTTGTGCAAAATGATGGTGGTATCCGGCCGGAGGTATGCAAGCCAATCTTCGTTGGCACCGACCCAGACCTATATATAAGACGGTGGGCAGTGGAGAAATTACGGGATGGAAATGGAATAACTAAGTACTACATGATCAAACTCCATTACTGACCTGCTCATCAGACAAAATCCGACTACCTCTCAATGTCGGCAACTCTAGCGGAGTCAACGTGCAACCATGGCCAGGGAGCGGTGGACTGTTCGAAGGATTGTCCCATAGAAGAACCTTCTCCTTGAGGACGCATGGAAGACCAACAAGCATGGCCTTTTCCCAAACCTGTTTAAGCAGCGTCTTAAAAAGTTGGTGCAGGAAGCATCGAGTCTTGCGGCGGTGAGGACGTCGGAGCGGCGTGCGATTTCTCCCAGAGGATCATCGTCCAAGGTCTCCCAGCCCCGATGAGGAGGAGAACCGCCTGGCGAATCCATGGGAGCAACGACGAACTGCCTTCTCTTGGGGGAGGCTGGCGAGGAGGAGATAAGGCGTAGTAACCGTGGGGCCTCGTCCCTTCAAGCTGTAGATCGTTCCTCGGCAAAGGGGTGAGGCTATTATTTACTACTAGTACTAGCATTATGGAATGTTATGGGATTGCATTATCTTGTAAATAATAACACTAGTAAGAAATTTTGGCACTAGGTAGTAGTTTTTGGCGTGGATTAAGAAATTTTGGGTATGTTTTGCCATTTTTGTACATGCCAACTAGTGTCAAAAGGCGTCTTACATTATGTGACGGAGGATGCGTTGCTCGTCTTGTAGCGATACCGTACTACTTTTCTCAACTACTAGTATTAGTGCGATGTCTTCGTACTTCTAGTCTAGTCTAGTCTAGTGCACCAGTTTTGAACTCTTGAATCTCGGGGCCAAGGAGCTACAGGTTGGAAGTGGAGGTATCTTGTTCTCTAGAACCATCATTGTACTATCAATGCAGGGGAAGTACACCTGCGTAGTGGCCTAGTGGGTACTCTCGGTGCTATATTCAGCCGCTCCTCTCACGTAGGAGTAGCTGGCCTACTCAGCCGCTCCTCTCACGCACACACTAGCAGCCTGTTTATCAGCGACGATTCTTTATGGTCTGAAGCGAACATTTGAGTTATTTGATCTGTGAGACTAGGCTTTTCGCTTCCATTTGTGGAGGTGTAATGGATCTCGTCGAACTTTGTTAGTAGTTCCTTCTTTATGAATGAGATGAAGCAAAGCTTTTGCCTCCGTTTAAAAAAAACACGTCAAGAGGAATTTCTTTTATAGTAGAGCCGATAATGGAGTGAAGTCCATGCGTGCAACGCCACAAGCTACAGAGTACTAGTAGTACAGCACTTTACATAGAGTACAGAGCCATATTGCACAGTTCCCAATGCCCCGCCAAGCTTTTCCGGCTCGGGCTTAATTGGGAGGCGCTAGTTTAAATATGCTACTACTAGCTGATGAAGAAGCTGCAAACGAGGTGCGGCTAGGGCGAGCACGCGAGCCACGAGATGCTGGGAAGGAAAACCCATTCACGTGGCTAGGCTGTCCAGTGCACCTAGATTGTGGGGCCGCACGTCCGTTTGACTGCAAAACTCAAACTACCCGTGTAAAATATTGGCTCGCAGCGAAAGTACTATTTTTTTAAAAAGGTCGTCGTGCGTTCGGCCGGGATCGAACCCACAAAACGAGGTATACACTTCCGCGACCAGTAGTAGTACTCGTTGGAGTACAACGCAACCTAGAATCGCCTTTTGTCGCTAGTAGTACGTACATTGTTCCTTACAAGAAACCCCTAATAATGCAAGAAACCACTAAAATGCCAAGAAACTACTACCACTTGCATACGTGGCAGACTTAAGATAAGACTACCATATCAACCATTGTACATGCTCTTACCAACCAAAATCCTCGAGTGACCTCCTACCTCCGGCCCGTCCACCTAGTCATCCTCGGCCATGGGACGCAGCTACCGCCGCCGGCAGAAGGCAAGGTCAAAACCGCCGGCGGTGCGGAGCCCATGTTGCGGCAGCCCGGATGCCAGCTCCGTCCGGCGCTCGCGGCCGCTAGCTAGCCAAGATAGCTCCGTCCAGCTGCTTGTCTACAAGGTTTGCTAGCTAGATTGGCACGGCAGCGCGGCGCCAATCTAGCGCGCGCCGCGCTTAGGCCAGCCATCTGGCTCGAGCGAAGGCCAGCACGGCGGCTTGCTCGCTCGTGAGTCACGCTCGGGCCAGCTTGCCAACCCGTGCGGAGGCCAGCGCGGCGTCCGGCCCGTCCGGTGGAGCGGCGGCCAACTTGCTCATCACCGGCGCCACCGACGAACACGCATCAGTACTGTTTGAAGTAATGTTCAGGAAAAATAATAATTTGAGGGGGAATAACAGGATAGAAGGTCAGATGTGGGTCCCTCATGTCAACGGTCAAACAAAATGTGTTGGTTTAAGCTGCCTCGTCAGCATGGACGTCTGGGCCAACCCAGTCATAAATGGGTTTAAACAAACCTAATCGGTAGGAGTACTAGGTAGTAGTAGTTTTTGGCGTGGATTAAGAAATTTTGGGTATGTTTTTGCTATTTTTTGTACAATAGATTCTTCCTAGGGCTAGTTGAAAGTGGTAGTTTTTTGTTAAATACTCTACATATTGTAAGTAGGAGTGAAAGTTAAGCTTTGGAAGCCAATAAGCAAGGCTAGTTACATAGTGCATATGTGTACATGATTGAAAGTAAATATCAACCATGAGTGACTAATATCTTGATGGAAAACTCGAAACTATGGAATACTAGAAAAAATACATGGTTGGAAATACTAGCAATGTTCATGTCCGTTGCAACGAGTCATAATTAGAATAATACTTATTCACAAACTTGGTACAAAACACCCTAATTTTGATATACATATGTATATTATGTTTCAATTATAATATATTCCTTGGGCTGTTTTGGTGAGGTCAGGGAGGGATGTGGTTGGTTTTAAGATACTAATTATGGGTTTTTCTGCAAATTGGTAGACAAGTGGGATGTTGGTGAGAAAAGGCAACAACTTACCTCACAATCGTTAGATGTAGATCTAATGGTCAAAAACGACGGATGGTAGACACACCAGCATCACCAACTTAGTCTTGTGTAGGAGTACTAGCAAGATCCGTGCATTAACGAAACATCAAGATGCATTTTTTTATAAAAACACTTGTTGTGATTGACCCTTGCGGGAGTAATCCCATGTGTAAAAACTAATGATATCTCGAGAAATATGAGATAAGGTGAAGAGGAGTTGGGTGTGGTGGTGGTTGGTGGTCGGACTGAGCGGAGGCATGGGGATTGACGACGCCAGCAGCGGCCACTAGGCCAGTTTTTTCCAGAGGCTTCCTTTCTTAATTGCTCAACAATGAGGTTTGTTGGAGATAAGGATGAACAAGGGAAGGCCTTGTCTGCAAATGTGGAGAGGGGTGCGGGTATCTTTTAGTTTAATTTCCATCCGTCAGATATAGATCAGACGGTCTATATTGCAAGATGGCACACGTACCATCATCACCAACTCGGTTTTTTATAAAAGAAGAGATATAAGTATGGAGATACAAACGTATTATCGATACTTGCTTCCGTCAACTAGCATCTACATTCTATTCAATGCCTCGGCATGTGGGGCCTTAGCAGAATGACTTCTCGACTGTGTAAAACAAAGATTTTCCCGTCGCCGACAAGGAGGGGGTGACGATGGCGCTCTTTTTGGCTTGCTCTAGTCCTAGTAGTCATACTAGGTGGTCTAAGCACGTGTAGATTTATTCTTTTTCACGTATCGTGTTCGCCGTACTGCCACGACTGTTGATGAGTAGACGGTAAGTTATTCACGGGGAAACCCTTGTTGAGCATGTTTGCGAGAGAGAGAGAGAGAGAGAGAGAGAGAGAGAGAGAGTGCGTGTGCGATATGTTAGAGACTGAGGCAATGATAACAGATTCTTTGTGTCTATGTGTGTGGAGGATAGAGAGAGACATGTACATGGGGCTTTGTGTTGTGTAACATGGAGACACATATACATAATTAGAGAGTGAGTGTGTGAGATACACATGCGGACATGGGGAGAGATGAGGACCCAGATAAATGGGTGTTTGTGCGTGTCTGTGTGTGTTTGTGCACGTGTTCGTGTGTGACAGGGAGAGAGTGTATGTGGAGTAGAGAGACCACTGATGATGTAAACCTAGTATAAGGGAAGTGTGACATGTGTAGTAGCGAGATAGCACGGGTGCGGGCGGGAGGAGAAGACTATTTGGAAGAGACATCGAGTGTGTGTGTGGGAGAGGGGTGTGAGAGCGAGAGAAAGAGAGAGCTAGCGACGGAGAGAGAGAGAGAGAGAGAGAGAGAGAGAGAGAGAGAGAGAGAGGCGAGAGGGGTCGTTTGTGTCCATAAATGCGTATAGATAGGGAGACAATGTTGATGTTGTCCAAAATTGGCCTATGAACGGAGACGCAGGGGAAGCGAGTCATCGTGTGTGTGATAGGGACTCCATGAGAGATCTAGAATAGATGCTGTAGAGAACAATGTGAAAAATCGAGAACGATTATACATTGGGGAGCTATGCAAAGAGTCACGACATATATGTACACAGGGAAGGAGCTGGGGCGGGTCCGCATGTGGGAGAGATAAGAAAGAGGAGAGTGGTGCACAAGGAGACAAAGTGTGCTTGTTTGCAGTGGGGGTGGTGTGTGAGGTGAGTGCGCGAGAACCACACTAGGGAGATAGACGTTTGGGGGCGACGTTTTGTGTGTATGGGAAATATACACTCTACATAGTGCGTGTGCTTGGGTAAGAGAGATAGCGGGAGACCTAGAGAGTGAGGGAAGAGATGTGTGCATGCAGGGAGACAAAGTGATAGAGACCTATGTTGGGGTCCGGACTTTACAAGAGAGAGGGTGTTAATGTGCTCGTGTGTTGGTGTGCAGGGGAAGAGCACTTCTCTATGTGTGTGTGTGTGTGTGTGTGGTGGTGGGGGGGTGACTTGGATAAAGAGTGAGGTGTCTATATTTGAGGGACTTTAGGGTAATGGAGATATTGTGCACTCATGGTTGATCAATTTGTTTCACAGTTTGTACTATGAGATAACGATACTTTTGAACATGCGTGATATACCTTGATGTACCAGAATTACAAACCTAAGATTGGAATTTTGGAATTCGACTCCATCATTAGCTTCTGTAATTCATTTAAACGGAGGTACATTTTTAAGCCGGAATTTCGTGATTTCAAATTCATATATCAAACCTAGAGATATACACATATGGGCATGTTCAAACTTTATAATCATTCACTTTATTCATACACATACACATTTTTGCTTTTGTCATCATATTTAGGATAAACACATTTGGAATTTCATTTGAATTGGACCGTATGATGGTATTTGCTTGTAGTAGCTCAATGATCCATATTTGAATTGAATGGACAATCTAAGTTTCGAGTTGGAGACATTGATTTTCAAAACTTGCACTTTTTTTTTGCGCGCAAAACAAACAAATTGTGGGCCATGATATCATAGTCAGCCATACGAGAGCAGAATACTTATAATTTTAGGCGCCAAAAGCTTTCAAACTTCCGCTCACATCGAAATATCACGCTACCAAAGTTTAGCCTGCGATATTCTGTTTTACCCTGCCACATGAGCGGAAAAGGGCTGCTTTGGTAACTCCATTGTTTTCCCTCTTTACCCCAACATTCTTCCCAGAGCCCTCCTTCCCTCCCGACCCCCCAACCATGGCAAGCCGCGAATCTAGTCCTCCGCAGCAGTGGACCTCACACCCGCGGATCTACCTTCCGCACCTTGGAACCCCCAACTGCCAACTCACCACTTCACGAGCCCGCTTGGCGATCGGGCTTGTCCACCGCTCCAGATCTCCTTGACCGCCATCATGGTCCACCGCACGGATCTGCTTAACCGGTGCCCTCGTCCACCACAGCGTAGGCCCTTCACTGACTCCCTCGTCCGCCCCTTCGCTGGCCCTTCATACAAGCCCTCGTCCTCGGCAACAGATCCGCCTCACCGAAAGCACTGTACAACGCGCCCGCCGAAGCCTTCGTCCACTGCACCGGACCCGCTCCACGGACGCCATATTCAACTCCACCGGCCCTGCTTTACCGACACCACAGCCTCATCAGGTTATTTCGATTTGTACTCCTTTGGTTTTTCTCTTTATCGTGCAACTGTTCACTTACCACAGATGAGCTTTCTTGTATGTCAACAGGCGCCGCAACCGTAGCACCGGAGCAGCTTCAGCGACGGAGACAGCCGGCCCAAACTCAACCGCAACACGAGCACCATCGACGATCCTTAGCTATCAAGTATGACAACGATACCCATACGCCACCGAGAATCAGGTACTATCATCCAACGGCCGGCGCCGACGTTCACTTTCCTAGCATAAGCACCGCACCTTTGAATTTCTTCAGGGCATCATTCAGTTTTTCATGAGGCGCGTTATTCGCTTGCACCGTAGGGCCATACTTCTAGCAGTGAACACGTTACACGTGCTAAATTACATACCAGTGCACATATAGTTAATATGCTTTAGTTTTGTTCTGATGCCACCTGTTGGTTCCATCAGGCTGGTTAATGTTCTCTATGCTTAATTACACATCAGCAAACTAGCATGTGGTTCCACTGCTTTTTGTTTGTTTTACCCTACATTTTCTGATGCTAGCTATTACATCACTGCTCCGAGCCTCTGTTCATTACTCCCTCCGTCCCATAATATAATAAGGTTTTTAACACTAGTGTAGTGTTAAAAACGTTCTTATATTTTGGGACAGAGGGAGTACTTGTTTGTGTGTTCTTGATCTTCCCAAGTTGCATGACTAATTTGATGCTTCTATTAATTATGGAGCTGCCAACCCCATCAAGTAAAATATTTGTTCTTTTGGGGCTGGCACCTCGAACAAGCATAAAAATAGAGGGAAGCAGATATATTGTCGTGTATGCACACCCCTTCTTTCATTAGTTTAGATGAACCATTGATGATCAATTCGGACGGTGCATGCGATTAAAATTAATTTTACCTAAATAGATGGTGCGAGAATAAACTACAACAACTAGATTTGCAACCACGGGATCTTGATTTATATTTTCAAAGAACATTGCAATAGCAGCTAGGCTTCACAACAACATATGGTAAGCCAATGTGTTTTAGTACATGTGAAATGTAATGCGAGTGGGCTGCTTTCTTGGCTTGTGCCCTCAACGTGTAATCCTACCAATTACAAATAGTTCACTTATGCGCTTTCTTTGTATTGCTTGATTCAATGCTTGTTTGTTGTTACGCTATACAGGTTGGCCAATATGTCGTGATTACTGCTTTGTACTATCGTAAAGAAATGCATGCCTATTTCATTGAGTCCTTAAATTTTCCTCTCAACTTCATCACAAGACTGTCTTCGTAGTTTATATAAGGCCACACTGTTAAGTGCTTTCTCAGATTATTTCAACTGCTTAGATGCCTTGGCAACTTAAATATAGCGGTTGTACACTCCCTTTCAACTAGGGATGTCAACTGGGTCCCGTTTAATCCCGATTAAAGTCCACTAGTGGTATGATAGTTCAGAAGAGTTTTTGTTTTTGAGGAAAATGAACTAGGAGGTAGCAAAACTAACTAGATGGGATGGCGGATGTCGTTTATTTGCCACTTACATCCCTAGTTTCATCTTACCATTTTAATTTCTTTTCGGCTGATGCTGCTTCGAACCATTCAAATATAGTTTGCCATGCTCGGCAATAATTCGTCCGTCGTTTACCATGTAAGCTTACTGCCTAGATCATACGATAACTATCTCTTACTTATGTCCAGCGGAAACCTTTCAGGATGCCGTTCACACTAGGACACAATGTCCAACCCCAGAATCTATTTGTGGAAGCAGTGCGCCATGCATGTTACCAGATGGTAGCAGTTCAGAGGCAACACCGCCGGAGAGCAGTATGAGCACAGATATTATAGTGCTTGAGGCTCTAATAGAGGCAGAAAGAGATGGTGTGGCTGCCATGAATGAGGTAATCTTTATCTTGAGGCTGGAAATTATGGAACTAGCGGCACGCATTATGCAAGCAACCCAAGAATTGGAGGAAGTAAGAATGTTGCATTTGAAGACGGAGGAGGTCCTGCTGTTTCTGCTATCTGAAGCCCAAGGTAATCCCGTTCTTCTTTAGATACCGGTTGAAATTGTCATTAGATTATTGTACTTGCATGTTGTGTCATGTCTCTGAATGGATTATGTTGCAAGATCCCTTGTGTTGTCCGGAATTTCATGTTGTCCATGTGTTGTAATGATCCGAATTTTTTAGGCGAGGTAATCCTCAGTACTTGTATGATTGACATAAGATGAACTATTTTTCGTGTGAGCATATTGTATTGGATGAAATAACTGTTTGAATCAGAGTGTATCCAACCTACTGAATTCGAAGATCACGGCATTTCTAAATCATAATCATATATAAAGGTGGAATAAATCTTTGTTGTGGTGTTGAAGAAATAAATAACAAAATGTATAATTATCTATGGATATTCGTAATCGAATACAAATTGGATTTGAATTTAGTTTGCGGGTCCCGTGGCAAACGTGAATGCTAATTCTCCCAAGTTTTGAACGAAGCGGCTAAACACCCACTATAATTTGTGGGCTGCCCGAAGCAAGTGTTTGCAAGATGGAAATTACTGTCTACCCCTGACACTGAGTACATCCTTATCGACCGGGTTTACACTGCTGTCGATAGGGGTAGACTAGTAACTTCAACCAGACGTGACACGACGGCCTCTGAGCCCATTCAGACACGGTGGGCGCCAAACGTGGGCGGCAAAACACATTTGATTCGAGCTCGTCCGAAAGACATGTGTCTCTTCCTCCATTTCCCCATTCATACACGGTGGGCGGCAAAACAAACTCTTCTCGTCCGAAATCGATGTAGGCTAATATTTTAAATAGGGGCAGATGTGTAACTTCCATCAGACGTGACACAACCGCCCTACCTATCAGCCCCGTTCATACACCGTGGGCGCCAACTGTGGGCGGCAAAACACCCTCTCCTGGCCCGAAATAGTTACCGGCAAATATTTGGGAGATGCGAGATTATCGTCCTATCCCCAACCGACGCGATGTCCAAAATTTTAAACGGGGGATAAGTTCGTAACTTTCCCCCATTTCAGAGAAGCACGTCCCAAAGTTTGAGATCCCACCCTCCCCTCCATTTCCCCATTCATACACCGTCGGCGGCACGACAACCTCCGCACTGCGGCCAGCCTCCTCCGTCCGCCACCCCATCCTCCACCTTGCCGGAGCCGCTACCCCTACCCCGTCGTCCACTACAAGAGATGGACGTCTCTCATCCACGGCGCTGGACCAGGATCCTTTCATCGCCTCTCTCGCTTCATCGGCGCCGTCGTCCACCTTGCTGTTGCCGCTCCTACGACCGCCTCGTCCACGGCAACAGGATATATCCCCCGACCCGGCCGTCTGCCGTCTAAAGTCTTCTTCCCCGCCGCCGACAGCCATCGCACCCGCAGCACCCTCAACGTATCAGCATAGGCCTACACGGCGTCGCAAGAGAGGTGGTACTCTTCCATATGTGCTTAAGTTATTGATCTCACCCGGAAAATAGATTGTAATTTGTTTACTGTACTTTTCTTGTCCGTACCAAATCGTAGTGGCTAGTTGAAAGCAAACATTGGTTCTTGAAGTAGCTTTGTCCGGTTTGCACCTTGAGATCCGCCATGGCACGGGCACTATACTCGTAAAGCTTATGGTTTCCCCTTTATATTCACTACCATCATTGTAGGTGCTTCGTGTCGTGCTAGCACTGCTCCTCAAGACCTCAACCCAAAGCTTACGTGTTGAAATCTGAATCGATATGATGCGCATATCACTAAAACATAGAACGTTTAATTGGTCACCTAATGTTCCTATATTCGTTTCGAAAAGCATGTGCGCCACCCACTGGTCCAGCTAGTTTCACTTTCCTGATTTTTCTCTTGATGCTTAGGGTTTTCCCCTTTTATCTACTCTACTATGATCTGCGTAGGTGCTTTACGTCAGTCTTGGCATTACTCCACCCTTCAAGCTAAACAACACAACACTCGAATTGAAAGCTTAGTTGTTCAAATATGATTGTGATATGATACTGATATTAGTTAACCGGCACATTTAATTGGTTAGCTAAAGGTCCCACTTGAGTTTCCAAATGCATGTCGCGACATATAGAGAGACAGCATAATTGCATTTCTTTGTCACTTGTTGACCGTAGTTTGTTGTCCATACCAAATCTTAGTTGTTATTTCAAAGCAAACATCAGTTGCTAACTACCCTTTGCGCGCTCTGCAGCTTCAGATCTGTCATCCCACTGCCACGGTCAACACTGTACTCATCATGCTTATGTTTTCCCCATTTTATGATGACCACAATCAGCCTACGTGGTTTGTGTCGTAATAGCACTGCTCCACCCATCGAGCTAAACAAGCTTAGTTGTACAAATTCATATCTGATATTATTGCTGATATTAGTAAAACTGAGAGATGTTTAATTGGTGAGCTAAATGTTCCTACTTTAGTTTCGAAATGCATGTGAGCCACATATGGAGAGACTGGAAAGAATAGTATTTCTCAGTGCGCTCTGGTTCATCATGGGTGGCCAACCGACATTGTATTGAAAGACTTGTAATATCTTCAATCTGCTTGCAATTCTGCTCTTCTTTAAGATGATACTCTTCTCTTGCGGTCGATTGGTCGATCGAGTTGTTCTCCTTAGTATATTTTGAATCACGGTCAGTCGACTTGTTCTTTACTATATGTTGAAGCTATCATCTGCGAAGTGTCATCACTTCTGGAGCTCTCATATTTTGAGTAGTAGGCCACATTATATTAATGCACACAACAAATTACAGCATGCATGGCATCTTTTAAAAGAATTACAGAGATAGCACAAAGGGGTTTACAGGGAGGCGATATTGGATTAGAATCATACGCATTACAAAGAAAATCTCACTTGTTTTTATGTTTTCATGCATGTCAGATATTGAACATTATCAAAATGAATATGAGAATGGGAGCACGAGAGGAATATTGCGGAACGATCCACTAGCTAACAAACTTGGCATGGTGGAGGATGGCCTATCTTATTCACCCATCAAGGTGCTTGCTCTAGCTTTGCAAAGTTGTATTGGTCGCACATATTTTGCATCTGACCTCTTGCGTTACTTCTACTTTGTTACACCATCTGCTTTGTTTAAGCATCATATATGATTATATGCCATACCTATCCATTTTCTGTACCTATTTCATGTGTCGTCACACTATGTTTTTCCAGTCAAATGTTGTTCTTTCGTAATAGATGTCCAAAAGGAAGAGGGTGAGTGCAGATCCTTAAGGAGTACAAACTAGGTATTTGGAAAAGGTAGTGATGCCTGTTAAATCGATAGATCAGCAGCCACGAAAACACACAGCCCAACTGTACCACACTTTACCCCTACTCCAAAGGGCCAAACCCTATTAGAACTGCTGGGAGCCCAGCGTCAGTCTTGTCTATGATATCAATTCAAAATTTAAACTCCTAAATTTCTGCTTGTGCCTTACCTTCTCTCTTGTATGAAAACTAATTTCAGATGAATCTCCTTGCTCAAAGGATCATACGATCTCAAAACAATAATGGGCTCTGCATTGCTCTCGTCAAGATACCTCTCTCCTTTTGCCTTGTAACGCAGTACTTAATTAATTGCTATTTGATTATGTATCATCGATCGCACTTTTGAGCTTCATTATCCTCTGTTTCTTCCAATATTATTTGATCTATATTTACTCTTTGCAAAATGTAGAATAATGGCAACGCTTATAAAGAATTTTCTTTGGGGAATTTATAGAATTATCCTTCCATCAACATGGAGAAGGGCTTTGTCCAGCCCGTGTTAACATGTAATGTAAGTTCATCCTTCTCAAGCCTTCAAACTTTGTTCTAGTATAGATTTGGATAGGCATCATTTCCTCCACTGCTGTTTGCTTTGTTGTTTACATCTGATTGGATGTTTGCAACAACTACCGATTTCAAATTGTAGTTGTAAAACATGTTCCTTATCGCAAGAGATCCATTTATTTGCTTATATAATTGTGAAACCTGTTACGTGTCTCCTTGTTTCTCTTTCAGAGTCATATCTCTTACGCCAGGTAGAACTTTAGGGAAGATAGTGAGCCAAACCATCTTGTGGACAGCGAGATGACCCCAAGGTCCTATCTTGATGAAGACAGTGAGTTGAAGCTAGTCACCAGCAGGTGTGAGACAACCTCTGTGCAGTCGCTGCCTCAATCAGTTTGACTTCTTCAGTCTCAACTTAAAGCGGAAAGCCTTGCTTCAGCTCAGCTCCGACTTGAAGTCAAAGATGCAATGAAGATGTCAGAGGACTGCCGTGCGCACCATCAAGCCTTAAATCTAGTGTTGATGCATCTATCGTTGACACAACTGAGGTCTACTCAGCTCCTTCAGCTATTTGGGGGGCCCTTCCTGGCCAGACCTAGTGCCTTCTGAAGTGCTCTCAGTTTTGTATATTCTTTTGTCGGCACGTTTATTTGCACTGGTGGCGAACTTTGATGCCCAGTGGATGTAATATGTGATAGTCGTGATAGCCTAGCGTAAGTTGCTTGCTTATTTATTTCCTTGTTGTCTTGTTTATTTGTTTGCTTGTAGTCATTGCAGTTCTTTTTCCGCGGTTTGCTAGTGGCTGCAATAACCTATTTTTTAAAACTAGGCTACAATAACCATGGGCTAATATTTACTGTAGTGACACTGGGCCTCCTATGGGCCGTAGAAACAGTGGGCCTTCTACGGGCCATAGAAACAATGGGCCTTCTAAGGGCCATAGAAACAATGGGCTTTCTACGGGCCGTATCCTAAATGGGCCTTATACGGGCAGTATGATAACATGGGCCAATAACAGGCCGCATTATGGCCGTAAACGGGCTAGAGTTGGAAACGTCTGTTCATGGGCCGACCATAATGGGCCATCGTTAATAGGCCATATTTCATGACGCTATGAAAATGGCCCAACGTATTAACAGACCACAAACGGGCCGACTGTAACCACGGGCTGAATTTGGCCTACAAGCGAAAAATAGCGATGTGGGCCGTAAGTAAATGAATCTTTGAAATGAGCCCAAGAATAAATGGGCTCGAGAAGGCCGAAAGATAAGATGGGCTGAAATGGCCCAGCGGAATAACGGGCGTTAATGGGTATAAAGTGATACCTTTGTTCATTACGGGCCGCTTCTCCACGGGCCGTTAATGGGTGTAAAGTGATACACTATTCGTTACGGGCCAGTTTCACCACGGGCCGTTAATAGGCCAAGAGTTACATAGGGCCTCATATGGGCCGAAAGACGTCATGGGCCATACATGGGCCAAAAGTGAAAACGGGCTGGAATCATATTGGGTGGCCCAGATGGCGCTCTCGGGCCTAATTCGGATAGGGCGTAAAGGGCCTTGGGTTAGCAGGCTGTAAATGGGCTATATGCGAACAGGCCGTTAACAGGCTTTCCATGGGCCGGCCCGCCACATTTTGACCAAGTCAAACGGGCCGGCCTTTTCACAGGAATGGGCCTCTGTTGAGCCGTGCCACATGTCGACGTATCATAGGCGCCTTCCGTCCAATGAGTGGATGACATCTGTCCCAACGATGAGCAGACACGTGTTTCCTCCAGCCAATGATGATTTTACATGTGGAAAATCCCCATTGGTCGGGGCTCTTAACGGGTTATCGGATCCAAAACCCGACCCGATAGCTTAACGGCGTTCCGTTACGGTGGATGCCACGTGTCGGTCACCATTGACGAAAGCACTTCTGTGACGCGCGATTTATCGTCATGGAAGTGGACACTTCCATGATGATAATTTTGGTAATGTCATGGAACACTTCTACGACAGCACAGGTATGACTATCTTGATTCTGTCATAAATTTGTCATGGATGTACATGCATGACAAAAAATGCGACCTACTGTGACAAACACGTATCATCACGGAAGTGTATTTTTTGTAGTGTTGCCTTGATCCCAGCAGCTGCATATGCCCATGGTCATGATGACGTGTTGAGGAGCCATGGTGAGAGCTGGTCGCGACAACACGACAAAGTATTTGACGGAGAGGAAGGACACTGGCACGACCAAGAAGACCACGTACCATCCTCACAAGTAGCAATCGATGGCTAATCTGCATCAGACAACACCACCGCCCACTGCTACTAGCTCTGTCGTCCTCATCACAAACCATATGTGACGCAGGAAATTGCCGTTGTCGCTGAATCAAAAGGTCAATACCGCAGGTCATGTTGTCTAGCCGCTGCCACAACTACTTGGGTCTAAGGCAGTGCCATACACAGATCCAGGGCACCTCCAGCCTTGAGTCGGAGCGGAAGACCAACATGGCCGCCACCTCCCGATGGGCAGCTTGGGTGACGGTTGCGACCTGCAGGCTGGCCATCGCCTAAACCCGCTGCACCCTTGCATTGGCACTATCAGTGTCAAAATCGGCATATCTTGGGTAGGGGGTCCAAATCTATGTGTCTTAGGATCGATGGTAACATGGACATGGGGTTTTACCCAACTTCAGGCTGTCTTGAAGAGATAATACCCTACATGTTGCTTGATTGACTTTGATGAGTATAGGGGTTACAAGAGTTGATCTACCTCGAGATCGTATGTTGTGGTCTAAACCCTAGGGGTATGATGATTGATGTCATGATGATCTGGCCTATCAATTAGCATGGCCTCGGCTTATATAATGTACCAGAGGCCTAGGATAACACGAGGCCTAGTCGAATACGTCGGTGGAGTGGAGTCCTTGTCTTGATCGCCAATTCTTGTGGAATCTTCCTCGTGTATACTTCGGCCGTCCGAACTGGCCCATGAGTAAACGTCCCTGGGGGTCCTCGGCCCAATCCAACTGATCGGGAGACGACGTGGTGAGTACCCCCTAGTCCAGGACACCGTCAGTAGCCCCCTGAACCGGTCTTCAAGTTGCGGACGCTCCTCAATTCTTCCAAACTTCTCTTTGTCTTCGGTCGTCGGTCTTGAAAACTAGTTCAACAAATCTTCCCATCATCTATCTTGAGGATTGCCGAGCTAAATATGAAGAGTTTATACGTTGGGTATCCGAGGAGCCCTTTAAGTCTTCGGCCTTTATCAATGCCTTGTTATTTTTATCCCACACCTCGGTTTTGAAGTTGTTCCCATGCGGCGGCGTCTTCTTGCATCCGAGCTCCAACGCCGGACTGCATTCGAGGTATCTTTTGCAGCCGAGCACCAATGCTAGACTGTATCCGAGCTCCAACGTCAGACTGTATCCGAGCTCCAATGCCGGACTATGTCCAAGCTCCAACTCCGGACTATATCCAAGGTGTCATAGATCACCTTGGTTCAAAAAAGTTGAACGAGTTTAGCCGAGCTTAATGCCGGAAATGCCCTCTATGGAGCCAGCCACTTGCATCCAAGCTATATCCCGAAATGCTTTCAAGGTGGTTTAGCACCTCGGTCATGGGCTGATTGTTTGCGGATTTTATTTCCAATGCGTGTAAATTTATTTGTTGTCAATATGTATAACCAGTAGCCCTCAAGGTGTGTGTCGGTCTAAAACCCTAGATGCACATGAAGGAAAACATGAAACTGCTGATCCTAGTAGCCCCTGAGACTTAGGTAGATTTGCAAAATCGGCCTGAGGATCAACTCCTAGCTCGGCAACATACATAGGAATAGAAATGCAGTGTAATATATTAGAGGTAATAGCGATCGGCGGACGGGCCCCTGAGAGAGGGTTGTAAGAAATCGCCATGATATATTAGTTTAATGCCGGATAAGTCCCAGATGGTACTTATTATTGTCCAAAGATGCGCTTGTCCATAGTCCGGTCATGCCGAACACTGAGCACTTTGAATTTTCTGCATTGAATAGGCAATGCAGTAGCCCCCGAGCCACTGGTCGGGTGGCAACACCAGATCAGGGATCGATGTACCCCTTTAATATTTGTAAATAATAAGCCTGAAGCCCAGTAGCCCCCGAGCTTTAATGTGGGCATGGGTGGCTGAATTAAGGATTGATATCCGAAGTAAAATCACAAATTATGTGTAATGATTCTATGTATCCAAGTACTCTACATCATTAATGCTCGGATCCGCATTGTACAAAACTTTGTTGACCGACCATCGGGTGTTTGTCCTACTTTATAAAGCCTTTATAAGGGCAAAGATTTACGACAAACAAGGCAATCCAGTCATATGGTTTTATAAACAAAGGTACGTGGAGAGATATGTTATATTACGTTTTGACGTAAGAAACATCTTCCAAAGAAAATAGTCCTGCTATCGGTTCCTTTCTTTGGGTTGTCATGCCAACCATGATCATGAAACCTCACCTCCGATCAATGCAGGAGATAAATATTGAGGATTTAGTTTGGGGAAAGTTCCTGAACTATGTGGTCTTTAGTGAACCTAAATTTTCACTTCCGTGGTTGCCGACCAATTATATCCTTTAAGATCTCTAGCTTTCGGCTTCACCCAGTCTGAGGTACTAACTCGGATGACCCGGTAGTAACAATCACAGAGGTGCTCCCTTTACCGCCTAGCCAAACAATCGGGAACGTAGGAGTAAGTACAGGAGCCAGGCAACCCAGCTTGGCCAAAATCTTAGGTCAAATTGATGCACATCGATGGCTTTATAACAATAATTACGGAAGGCAACGCTTGTATACTGAATACAAATACTGATGATATATGTTTATTTTGACTCCATTGCGACCGTTTATCAGTTGAAAGTGGCCCATCGTCGACTTCTACCCCTTTGTAGATACTATGCAGGGTGTTTCCTTAATAGCGAGACAACCCTTAGCCGACATCTTGGTGCCCAGAGGCAGTTGTGTTAGAAGAAACGAGGCAGTCAGATATGCAGGCTTTATAACATTCACTTAGTCATAGGAGCTTAAAGTTGGGAGGCCAGCTAGTAGCCCCCGGCTAGTGTTCGGCGATAGCCGAGGTCAAGCCGTAAACAATTCGGCCAATGTTATGAATGACCCGTCATTCGACACAGTCATCGGATAGCTGACTAGTTTACGCTTATTGTGACAGTCACTTTTTGGCTTTCTCCACTGAGGTGCTTATCCATGCGAGCTGGAAGCACAATCGCAGTGGTTCTCCCTTTGCACACCTAGCCGAACAAAGCGAAACATAGGAGGCAAGCACAGGAGCCAGGCAACCCAACTATTGACCGACACAATTCGAAATCGGTGCATGTATAGCAATATCCAAGAATGCTTTGCCGAGGACCTCATGGGTACCCTGGTTTTGGTGGGTTCGGCTGTAGTTTCAGCCCCCCATGAATATTGCGAATGCTTTAAAGGCGTCTGGCATTGCACTGCTCGAGAACTAGTCCCAATGTGGCGTGTATTTTGTCAACATCGAGGTGTCATGCAGCGGGAAAGATGTCGAGCTGTAGGTCGGAAAAATCTCCCGATTTGAAATAAGATGCAGGGTACCTCGGTCATGAGGATGCCCCGCTTCCTGAAAGAAAAACATACAGATGGCTAAAAAAGTGCCATAAGCTGGAAAAGCCAAAAAACTTATTTAAAAGCTTGATGTCCGGACTAAACCGAGATTTTTGTGCCAATCCGGAAATTGGTCTTAAAAAAATTGTGTTTCTGTTGTGCTTTAACATGACGCATCCGATCTCAAGACTTCAAGTGGGTCAGCCTATGACTTCAAGCTCCTTATCCCAAAGGGGAGTGCTTCTCCGAGGCCAGTTTAGCGAACTAAACTCGAGCGGCTTTAGAGAGAAGCTAGGCTAACCGGCTATTGACCATATGCTCCAGTCGAAAAGGCAGTGGTAGAAAAAGACTTCACAACAACCAAGAAGAAAACACATTTACTATAAAACGGCTCATGTAAATTTTAAGAGCCCCCAGTTAACATGAGTAAAGGGAGTTTCTTTTAATGAACAACGTATGTGAGCATGGTCGAACCGAACACAAGTTAAAAATTTAAAACTTTGAGCATGAAAGTGACTTAGCTGGTTAATGTGTTCGGCATTGATGATGCGGTCCGAGCTTGATGCAGGCCAAGGTTCCATCCCCCAAGCCGGTCCCTAGGTGGCGGAGCAAAGAGCTCGGCACTCCATAGTGGTGACATAGCACAGGCAATGCAGGCCGGCAGAGTGACGCCGAAGTCCTCGGCATGGGTTAATGAAGTGATGACGAAGCCCCAGTCCAACCAAGGTGAGGTGGTATGTCAGTACGCCGAGGTGACAACACTGCCTGACCCGGATCATTTACCTGTGCACAGAAAATAGTGCAAACCGGAGATAATAGCAATAATAATAAAAAATCGTTGTAGAATTAATAATTTATGTAAAGTGAGTAATAAAAGAAATATGGCCCGTGTGCTGAACACTCGATGAGGTAGAGCTGTCTCAGTGATGCCAAAGTCCCCGAGGCAACCGAGCATGTCGGTATGGCAATTCGACCAACAAGGTGATCACGCGAGCCGATTTATGCCGATTGGGACGAAGGCGTCGGCTTGACGACGTGACCACGTGATGCAGTTGAAGTCGATTACCTACACATGTAAAATAGTGCAGGCCGACAAATAATAATATAAATATATAAAAATCCTCGCGTAATTAATTTATGCAAAATAATTTATTTAAAGATATGTGGCCTGGCGCCGAAGTCAATATCGATGCAGGGCGTCGGCGTGATGTGGTAAAGGCGTGGCAAAGCCTAAATTCATAGGTCGGTCCGACTTCCGGATGCGGCGTTCGCCGAACTGTGTACGGAAACTGATCGAACCACCACGTGACGGTCGTTAATGTGGCCATCATTTGATAGACCTGTGTACAGATGATGGAACAAACCAGAGTAATAATTCCTCGGGAAAAAATAAACATAAACAAGCAAAAATTATTAGGATTAATAGCACCTAGTTTATTTGTTGTAGCAATCCGAAGAAAGATGACAACCAAAATTGGGACTCGATCCGCACACCCATTGCCTGATGGGCGATGAAGCGATGGCATGGCGATGCTGGCAAAGGTTGGCTCGCCGAGGCAAAGCCCCCTGTTCTAGCTAACGTGACGAAGCTGGTCGGCCGGTGACGCCAAAGTCTCCGGAGTAGGTTGATGAAGAGATGGCAGAGCCCCCGGTCCAGCCGAGGTGTCGAAACCTCCATGTCAGCTGATGAGTCGAAGTAGGTCGACGTGATGGACATCGGCTTGAAGAAGTAACAGTGCGGCCATTGCCGATGCAGGTCGTAACTCGTGACATGGTCAATGCCGGCTTGATGAAGTGCCCGTGCGGCGATGCCGGTGGGCCCGCTCCGTGTAATCCGTGGGGCGGCGATGTTGGTGATGACTTATCCTTCACGATGCCGAACTCTAGTTCGGCTTGCCAAGATGATGATCCAAAGAAGTTGAGCTTAGCTCAACAAAGTGACGACGTGTCTAGCGCAGGTCGGCAGCCGTGGAGCAACATTGTCGGGCTGGTTTGACACCGGCGCGATGGTGAAGATCATATTGGAAAAGCCTTTAAAATTAGTGGGATGTGTTTGGGAACAAAACACAATACCCAATACAAAACTTCCTTCAAAAAGGATGTCCGAAATCCCGTTCATAAAAAATATGAACTCGGGTCGGATTCGTTCTCGCGCAGAAAACAGATCTGAACAGTGATGCACTAATCGGAAGGTTCCCAGAGTTTGGACGGTCGGATCAAGCTGAAATTTTGAGGGGTGATAGATATAGGAATTCTGCAGCCGATCAACGGTTGGATCTTCCAAAGTATGTCCGAGCTATATGCTCGACACCATGCTCCAAACTCGTCTAGATTCTCGTCCAGATTCGACGGGGCTCCGATATATCGGAGACCGGCGGAGATTGCTCCTTTGGAACGCGACGAAATTTTACAGTGTTGTTGTAGACTCAATTCCGCACAAATCCACCGAAGGAATTGTCAAAGCGATGTTCGAGGAGGTGGTGATAGAGATCGGAGTTGATGTTGATGATGGTCCTCGTCCGAACATGATGATTGGAGGTAGGGCACAGTCCTTGGTCAAGCCAAGGTGACCAGTCAAGGCAGCGACGAAGACGCCGACGTCGCAGTTCGTCTGCAGGCGAGCCATTGATCCTTTTGCCGACTACACAACGGAACTCTCAATGAAAGCACCATTGTCGGTGTCAAAACCGACAGATCTCGTATAGGGGGTCCCAAGCTATGTGTCTTAGGATCGATGGTAACATGGACACGGGGTTTTACCCAGCTTCAGGCTCTCTTGAAGAGATAATACCCTACTGATAATCCCCAAGTGCAGGGAATCACCGTAGCAATTTCCAAAGGTGGAAGTGATAAGCATGGAGTGTCAAACCCACAAGGAGCTAAAGGCAAGATCAATATTCTCTCAAGTCCTATATACCATTGATACGACTCTACGTACACCGAATGTTTGCTTCCAACTAGAAACAAGAAATAAAACTACGTTGTGGGTATGAAGAGGATAACTTTGTATGATATCGGATAGCTAAAATATAAAAGTAGGTGTTGTTATCATAAATTTAGAATATATTACTAAATATTATAAATAGCGAGTGTGGAATAATGATGGGTCGGTGTGCAGAATTATCCTAGGCAATTGTTAACAAGACCGCTAATCACTATTGCAATTTCATATGAGTAAGAGGCATAAGCTAACATACTTTATCTTCTTGGATCATATGCACTTACGATTGGAACTCTAGCAAGCATCCGCAACTACTAAAGATCATTAAGGTAAAACCAACCATAGCATTAACTATCAAGTCCCCTTTATTCCCATACACCGTGACCCACTTATCCGCGTTTATGCTTCTGTCACTCAAGCAACACAGACAATAAGTAAACCATGGACATATTGCAACACCCTACAGTGGGAGTCCCTCGCGCTTGCGCGACACGGAGGGCACAATAGGACAACACCAAAATACATCAGACAACTCGTACCAATCTAGATCATCAATCAACCGAAAGACAAAGGATATCTACTCAAAACATCATAAGATGGCAACACATCATTGGATCATAATATGTGGCATAAAGCACCATGTTCAAGTAGGGATTACAGCGGGGTGCGGGAGAGTGGACCGCGTAAAAGAGATGAGGATGGTGATGTTGACGAAGACGATCACCGCGGCGATGATTCCCGATGGTACTCCGGCTCCATTGAGAGAGAGAGGAGGAGAAGTTCTCCCCCTTGTGCTTCCTCCTCCATGGCCTCCCCTCTGGATGGGGAGAGGTTCCCCCTCTAGTCCTTGGCATTCATGGCGATGATGGCCCCTCCGAGATCCTACCCTATGGCCTCCGGTGATGATGGCCCCCTCCGGCAGGGTGCCAGAGAGGGCCTAGATTGATTTCTCGTGGCTACAGAGGCTTGCGGCAGCGGAACTTCCGATTGAGGTTATTTTCTGGAGGTTTGGGTATTAGAAGAGGTTGGCGTCGAGGACAAGTCAAGGGGCCCCACAGGGAGTCCACGAGGCACAGGGGCGCGCCCCAGGGGGGTGGGCGTGCCCCCACCCTTGTGGAGCCCACAGGACTCCCCTCCGGTAGATTTTTGTTCCATTATTTTTTATATTTCCCAAAAAAATCTCTGTTGATTTTCAACACATTCCAAGAATTTTTATTTCCGCACAAAAACACCACCACGGTAGTTCTGCTGAAAACAGCGTCAGTACGGGTCAGTTCTAATCAAATCATACCAAAATCATATAAAACTATTGTAAACATGGCATGAATACTTCATAGATTATAGATACGTTGGAGACGTATCATCATCCCCAAGCTTAATTCCTGCTCGTCCTCGAGTAGGTAAATGATAAAAGAAATAATTTATGAAGTGTGAATCCTAGCAAGCGCTTAAGTTTGATCAATGATAGTTTCAATCACTTTTTCTAGCATCATTATATATCATAACAGTAGCTCAAATCATAAAACTTGTCATGATCAAGTAACAAGGTATTCACGAGTTAAAGTATAGATCATAAACTTTCTTGAAAACTAACAAACCATGCTCTTAGTCATCAAACAATTGCAATTCATCTTATTTTTGGGAAGGGCCTATGTAAGAGCTTTGGTTCAGCAAACTCCACATACTCAACTATCATTTAATCTTTCACAATTGCTAACACTCATGTGATATTTATGGTTTCAAAGTTTCAATCGGACAAAGAGAAAGATAGGGGCTTATAGTTTCGCCTCCCAACCTTTTACCTCAAGGGTAATGTCAACAATAATAATTTATGAAAACCTACATCCAAGTGGATATATATATCCAGATCGCTCCAACACAAAGTGCTTGCCAAAGGAAAAAGTGTAAAAAGGAAAGGTGATGATCATCATGACTCTTGTATAAGGGCAGAAGATAAAAGTAAAATATAGGCCCTTCGTAGAGGGAAGCATAGGTTGTCATGCGCTTTTATGGTTGGATGCACAAAATCTTAATGCAAAAGAACGTCACTTTATATTGCGACTTGTGATAAAGACCTTTACTATGCAGTCTGTCGCTTTTATTTCTTCCCTATCACAAGTTCGTATAAAGCTTATTTTCTTTGCACTAATAGATCATACATATTTAAGAAGCGGTTTTTATTGCTTGCACGATGACAACTTACTTGAAGGATCTTACTCAATCCATAGGTAGGTATGGTGGACTCTCATGGCAAAACTGGTTTAAGGGATGTTTGGAAGCACAAGTAGTATCTCTACTTGATGCAAAGAATTTGGCTAGCATGAGAGGGAAAGGCAAGCTCAACATGTTGGATGATCCAAGACAATATAACGTTTAGGATATAGGAAAACATAACCCATTAAGTTGTCTTCCTTGTCCAACATCAACCTTTTAGCATGTCATATTTTAATGAGTGCTCACAATTACAAAAGATGTCCAAGATAGTATATTTATATGTGAAATCTCTCTTCCTTTAATATTCTTTCATGAATTGTTCAAGTGACCAATGCTGCGTTTGCTGACTTTCAATAAGTTTACTACCTATACTTATTATGTGTGAAGTCATTACTCCCCATGTTATAAGCATATGAAACATATATAAATTTAGATTTATGATATTCAATTCATTCAACCATTTACTCATAGGATATACGTGAAGCACATGAGTAAATGGCAAACTATATAAGTGAAGAATACTGAGTAGTCAAATAATTAACTAGCCATGGGAGGATTCTTTTTAATTCAAGATTTAAGATCCAATGATTTTATTCAAACAGCAAGTAAAATGAAAATACGCTCCAAGCAAAACACATATCATGTGACGAATAAAAATATAGCTCCGGGTAAGGTATACCGATGGTTTTGAAGACGAAAGAGGGGATGCCTTCCGGGGCATCCCCAAGTTTAGGCGCTTGAGTATTCCTTGAATATTACCTTGGGGCGCCTTGGGCATCCCCAAGCTTAGAGTCTTTCCACTCTTTATTCTCCTCATATCGATATCTCACTCAAAACTTGAAAACTTCAATCACACAAAACTTAACAGAACTTCGTGAGATGAGTTAGTATGATAAAGAGTAAATCATTCACTTTGGTACTGTCAAATACAAGATTCATAACTGTTCTCACACAATGCCTACTGTACCATATCATTTCAACAATTTATATTGAGCAATATAAGCAATAGAAACTAGAAAAGAAGCAAACTATGCATTAAAAATAGAGTCTGCCAGAAACAGAACAGTCTGTAATAATCTGAACAACAACCATACTTATGCTACTCTAAAAATTCTGAAATAATTTGGTGGACGAGAGGAATTTATTTATTAATCTTCTGTAAAAAGAATCAACTCAAAATCACTCTTCTGTAAAATATGACAGCTAATCTCGTGAGCGCAAAGTTTGTGTTTTTTACAGCAAGATCACATTAACTTTCACCCAAGTCTTCCCAAAGGTCTTACTTGGCACTTTATTGAAACAAAAGCTATAAAACATGATTAATACAGTAGCTTAATCATGTGGACACACAAAAACAGTAAAGGTAAATATTGGGTTGTCTCCCAACAAGTGCTTTTCTTTAATGCCTTTTAGCTAGGCATGATGATTTCAATGATGCTCACATAAAAGATAAGAATTGAAACATAAAGAGAGCATCAAGAAGAATATGACTAGCAAATTTAAACCTAACCCACTTCCTATGCCTAGGGATTTTGTGAGCACACAATTTAAAGGAACAAGAATCAACTAGCATAGGAAGGCAAAACAAGTATAACTTCGAAACTTTAAGCACATAGAGAGGAAACTTGATATTATTGCAACTCCTACAAGCATATATTCCTCTCTCATAATAATTTTCAGTAGAATCATGAATGAGTTTAACAATACAACCATCACATAAAGCATTCTTTTTATGATCTACAAGCATAGAAATTTTACTACTCTCCACATAAGCAAAAATTCTTCTCATTCGGAATAGTGGGAGCAAACTCAACAAAATAACCGTCATGTGAGGCATAATCCAATTGAAAATTAAAATCATGATGACAAGTTTCGTGGTTAACATTATTCTTTATAGCATACATGTCATCACATTAATCATCATAGATAGCAACTTTGTTCTCATAATCAATTGGAACCTCTTCCAAAATAGTGGAATCATTACTAACTAAAGTTGGCACTCTTCCAAATCCACTTTCATAAATATCACACTAAGGTTCAACACCCTCCAAAATAGTGGGATCACTAATTCCTAAAATTGACACTCTTCCAAACCCACTTTAGATGATAGTATTATTCATACTCCAAAAGATATAAGTGAAGATCATGGAGCATTCTACAATTAATATAGACTAACCAATATCCAAGCTCAAAATATATAAGTGAAGCACACGAAGCATTCTATAAAACCATACTCAGAAGATATAAGTAAAGCACATGAAGCATTCTATAAATAAATGAAGGGCTATATCATACTAGCATGTTTCCTAAAGAAAAAGAAAAACACAAGGGACACAAATCATGTGAACAAACAAAAACCGAGGTATACCGATAATTGTTGAAGAAGAAAGATGGGATGCCAACCGAGGCATCCCCAAGCTTAGATGCTTGAGTATCCTTGAAGTATTTACTTGGGGTGCCTTGGGCATACCCAAGCTTGAACTCTTTCCTATCTTTATTCTTCTCACATCGGTAACTCCTCGTTCTTCGAACACTTCATCCACACAAAACTTAACAAAAACCTTTGTGAGATCCGTTAGTATAATAAAGAAAATCACTACCTTTAGGTACCGTTGAAAACTCATTTAAATTTAATATTATCACTTTATCTACTGTATTCCAACTTCACCATGGTTCATACCCCCCGATACTACCCATGGATTCATCAAAATAAGCGAACAACACATAGAAAACAGAATCTGTCAAAAACAGGACAGTCTGTAGTAATCTGGAAATTTAGTAAACTTATGTAACTCCAAAAATTATAAATAAAATATGAAAATTTAAAAAATTTGTACCAAAGTAATGTGCAAAAAGTTTCAGACCCATTTGACTTTCCAGTAAAAAAATGTAAATTCACGCACTACAGCCAAAGTTTCTGTTTTTGTACTGCACATAGTAAACAAGCAATCTAATCATCCTAAAACCAAAGCTTGGCACATTATTTTTATAATAGAAAGGATATATACAAGGGGATAATTATTTACAGAGAAACTTCCATGAAAAATGCTACATTGTTTCCATGAGCATGAACACAAGTGCTCAAGGTCGACCCTCACTTTTCCAATGCATAACTTTCCAATCACTTCTCTTCTTGAAAAACTTTTTAGGCATATGAGGCAAGTGCATATTTTTGTATTTTCATTTTTTTGTTTTTTTGTATGTTTCACCCACAACTAAGCAAATCAAAAAGCAAAACAAAAACTACTTAGTGAAGAAAGCAAACAAGCACACACAAGAATATCAACCCCACGCTATTGCTCCCCGGCAACGGCGCCAGAGAAGAGCTTGATAATCCCCAAGTGCAGGCAATCATCGTAGCAATTTCCAAAGATGGAAGTGATAAGCATGGAGTGTAGAACCCACAAGGAGCTAAAGCAAGATCAATATTCTCTCAAGTTCTATCTGCCACTGATACAACTCTACGTACACCGAACGTTTGCTTCCAACTAGAAACGAGAAATAAAACTACGTTGTGGGTATGAAGAGGATAACTTTGTATGATGTCAGAGAGCTAAAATATAAAAGTAGGTGCTGTTATCATAAATTTAGAATATATTACTAAATATTATAAATAGCGGGTGTGGAATAATGATGGGTCGGTGTGCGGAATTATCCTAGGCAATTGTTAACAAGACCGGTAATCACTATTGCAATTTCATATGAGGGAGAGGTATAAGCTAACATACTTTATCTTCTTGGATCATATGCACTTATGATTGGAACTCTAGCAAGAATCCGCAATTACTAAAGATCATTAAGGTTAAACCCAACCATAGCATTAACATATCAAGTCCCCTTTATTCCCATACGCCGTGACCCACTTATCCGTGTTTATAGACAATAAGTAAACCATGGACATATTGCAACACCCTACAACGGGAATCCCTCACGCTTGCGTGACACAGAGGGCACAATAGGACAGCACCAAAATAAATCATACAATTCATACCAATCTAGATCATCAATCAACCCAAAGACAAAGGATATCTACTCAAAACATTATAAGATGGCAACACATCATTGGATCATAATATGTGGCATAAAGCACCATGTTCAAGTAGGGATTACAGCGGGGTGCAGGAGAGTGGACCACGTAAAAGAGATCATGATGGTTATGTTGATGGTGATGTTGATGAAGATGATCACCGCGGCGATGATTCCTCTCCCGATGGCACTCCGGCGCCACCGAGAGAGAGCAGGAGAAGTTCTCCCCCTTGTGCTTCCTCCTCCATGACCTCCCCCTTGGATGGGGAGAGGTTCCCCCTCTGGTCCTTGGCCTTCATGGCAATGATGGCCCCTCCGAGATCCTTCCCCATTGTAAGGGCATGTTTATCCCTAAGGTGTTTTGGTGATTGATGACAATGCTTTTGCGGACTAATCGTGTGCCTTGAGTATTTCAGTCGCTTCGTCGTTAGGCACAAGACGGTTTCGTACCCCTCGAAGACTATTGAAGACGGTAGTGTTCTACATCTCTTTTGGTGGATCTGAGTCATAGGATAGCCGTACTATTAAGTGGGGGTCCGCGGTGGAAAGGTTTGGGTGGAATCATCACGTACACGTTTTCTCCCTTTACCCCGCCTTTCCCTTTGCACTTTGGAGCATCCTCCGTTATCTCCTTTATTGTGCAAAAAGAAGGATTCCTAAGTGCTGCTATTTGAGGCATGCGGTAGTACTGCTCCTTGGAGGGGTAGTACCGCAGGCCCCCGCGGTAGTACCGTGAGTCTTGGTCCGGCTCAGTAGCACGAGCGGAAGTAGGGGCGGATGTAATTTTTTACATCCGCTCCTCAGGCTTGATAATACCGCAAGCCAGTATGATAGTACCGTGTCGGATTTTTGCACTTGCTCGATTTTCAGCGAAGTAGAAGCGGATGTATTTTTATTCATCGCCCCTTCCCAGCCTAGTCCATCCCGGCCTTGCGGTAGTCTTGCAAGGGGAGCGGTAATGTCGTGTCGTGACATCTCGCTCTCAGCCTTGGCGGCTCGGCTGGACTAGCTCCTGCCACTTGCAGCCGTAGTACCCGCCCACCACGGCGATCTCGTGAGCCCTCGGTAGTACCGCTTATGCAGAGCGGTAGTACCACAGTCGCCGGCTGAGTAAGTGGATAACGGTTGGATTTGTCTCTCCACTATATAAGGGGTGTCTTCTTCCTCTAGTTGACCACCTCTTCCATCCCCAAGCTCCATTGTTGCTCCAAGCTCCATTTTCGCCCAATCTCTCTCCCTAGCCAATCAAACTTGTTGTCTTGCTCAAGATTGGTTGAGAAGGCCCCGATCTACACTTCCACCAAGAGATATTTGTTCCCCCCAGTAATCCCTAGCGGATCTTGTTACTCTTGGGTGTTTGAGCACCCTAGACGGTTGAGGTCACCTCGGAGCCATAGTCCATTGTGGTGAAGCTTCGTGGTGTCGTTGGGATCCTCCAATTAAGTTGTGGAGATTGCCCCAACCTTGTTTGTAAAGGTTCGACCGCCGCCTTCAAGGGCACCAATAGTGGAATCACGGCATCTCGCAGTGTGTGAGGACATGAGGAGAATACGGTGGCCCTATCGGATTCTTGGGGAGCATTGTGCCTCCACACCGCTCTAACAGAGACGTACTTCCCCTCAAAAGGAAGGAACTTCGGTAACACATCCTCGTCTCCACCGGCTCCACTCTTGGTTATCTCGCGCCTTTACTTTTGCAAGCCTACTTGTGTTATATCTCGTGCTTGCTTGTGTGCTTGTTGTTGTTGCATCATATAGTTGTTCACCTAGTTGCATATCTAGACAACCTACTTTGATGAAAAGTTTAATTTGGTAAAGAAAAGCTAAAAAAAATTAGTTGCCTATTCACCCCCCCCCCCTCTAGTCAACTATATCGATCCTTTCAATTGGTATCAGAGCCTCGTCTCTTTATTAAGGACTTTGTCGTACGAAGAGTATGGTTGACACCATAGATGGTGGGGAGGAGGAGCACTCCGGTATGAATCTGATCTCGTCTACGGGTGATGGGGAAACCTCGGTGTCCCGTGAGGAATTCAATGTGGCCTTGGACACATTGAAAACCTCCATGACAACCAAGGTTGAAAGCATGTTTAATAAATTCTTAGAACGACTCAAACTACCTACCTCGCCGTTGCAAGTGGGTGATCCCACTAACAAGGTGACGGATGCTAACTCCGACAAGGGGGAAGCTAATAGTGAGAAGGGTCCTTCTACTAGTGGTAGAAATGGCACCGACATCTTTGCCCATGTGGAACCTCCAACTTATGGAGGACTGATTCCCTCTACTCATTTAAATCATGCCGGCCCTCCTCCTAATATTGTGAAAAATGAGGATTTTGATTCTTGGATGTATTGCTTCAAGCGTCATTTAAATCATGTGAATACTAATCTTTGGAGAATCATTGAAGAAGGTTTCTATCCACATGACCAAAGCAACTTCACCCCTAGAGAAGAAGTGGACTATCAATTCAATGAGAATGCTCTCTTCATCATCCAAGATGCTATCCTTCCCTAAGATCTCCCTCATCTCTGACCCCATGCCATGGCCAAAGACGCATGGCAATGCATTGTGTCTCTCTATCGGGGAAGTGCAAGCATTCATCGCTCCAACTATGAAGTGGTGCAAGATGAAGCCGATGAGTTTGCAATGAAAGAAGATGAAGAACCTCGTGAGCTCTTTCGGAGCGTAACTAGACTCGCGGTCTCACTCTGAGATCATGGGAGCAAGGACACGGATGACAATTGGATCAAGCGCAAGTTCCTCAAGGCCATGATGCCCTACAACAAGGCCATGTCCTCCGTCATTCATCAAAGACGGGACTTCCACTCCATTACCTCAAGTGAAGTGTTGGATGAGTTCGTTGCAATGAGCATCTTGGACAAGACCGCCGACAACACGGTGCTCCGCTCTCAAAGGGCAAAGAAGCCCAACCTTGCCTTGAAGGCCAAGGTTATTGTGGAAGAAGAGGAAGAAGAGGAAGATGAGGAGAGCAACCCCGAAGATACAAAATATGATTATCATGAGCACATGGCTCTTGCTTCAAGGCAATTTTGGAGCAAGAAGAACTCAAGGCCAAATTTCAACAAGACCAACTCAAGTGGCTTCAAGGGCAAGCAACGAGTAAGAACTTGTTACAACTGGGGCAATGTGAGCCATTTCGTTGCGGATAGTCCTTACGAGAAGCGGAAAGACAATGGTGGCAAGCTCATCCGAAAAGACAAAGCCAAGTCCTTCCCCAACAAGAACAACTTCACCAAAAAGACTCCTACTCGAGGGTTGGTGGTTCAAGAAGAATACCGTCAGGATGACGATGATGATGAAGATAGTGAAGCAATGGCCATGGCATCCGTTGCCATTGCCACAACTCCCCGGATGTCTCTCTTCGATTCACCCAACGAGAACATCACCGCCAAGTGCCTCATGGCCAAAGCCTCTAACAAGGTAACCCCCAACATCAAAACCACCATCATTACTAATCCCTCTTTGACGGGTTGCATTGATGAACATGAGGGGTCTAATGAGGATGTGAATGAATTTGAGTCCTTTATGAGTAAGCTCAAGGGAAAATCCAATAAGCACTTTGTTGCTCTCTTGGAACAACTTGGTGAAGCCAATGACATGATCGAGGCTCACGAAGAAACCATCTCTAAGATGGAAGGTCATAGTCGTGACTATGCCGATGAGATATCGGATCTCTCTAATGCTCTTGAGGAAGAGCGTGGGCATCATTTATCTCTTGAGGAGTCACACAACGATGACCATGCTAAGTTAAACAAAGATCTTGATTATGCACTTGTTGTGTCTCGTGTGCTAACCTCCGAGAAGGCTAAACTTGGGGTTGATCATGATAGATTCAAGGAGGAGTTTGATGTACTTGACAAGGCCCACAAGGTCTTGAAGGGTGCTCATGCTAACCTAAAGGAGTCTCATGCTCAACTCCAAGTTAAGCTAACCAAGGAAAAGGCCACCTTTCCTCATATGGTATTAATTGATAATGCATATACCACTAACCCGTGTTGTGATCATGTGCATCTGGTGGAGGAGAATGCCAAGTTGAAGGATCAACTTGAGAAAGGCCTTGTGACATGCATTTAAGGTGAGAAGAACCTCAACGACCTTTTGAGCAATCAAAAGGAAGTTATGGCCAAGGAGGGAATTGGGTTCGCACCCAAGTCCAAGAACAAGAAGAAGAACGACAAGACCAAGCGACCTCCTCCTCTCAAGCAAACTTTTGTGAAAGAGGGAGAGGGTGCTCCTAAGGAGAAGAAGAAAAATGTGAAGGGTGTTGATGTCAAAAAGGGCAAAACCACCTCCTCCAACAAAGCCGACGACTTTAACCCTTCTTATGTGTTGTGTCGTGCTAGTGATGGGCATGTTTATGCTAAATTTGTTGGTTCTTCTTATGAGTACATTGAATGGTCTATTTGGGTTCCTAAGACCCTTGTTACTAACATAAAAGGACCCATTACAAAATGGGTACCTAAAACCAAGCATTGATCTCGTGTAGATGTTTGCTTCGGGTGGGGGATCATGGTTGCTCGATAGTGGAGCAACGAATCATATGACCGGAAGCAAGAACTTGGTGGTGGATGTGCACAAGATTCCTTCTATGCCCACCAATGTCGAGTGGGGTGATGCCTCGTCTTCTAAGGTATTGGGTCTTGGCAAGGTTGTCATTTCTCATGATCTAACGACCGAGAAAGTCATGCTTGTTGAGTCCCTTGCATTCAATCTTCTTTCCGTTCGTCAACTTGCACTCATGGGCTTTGCCACTTTCTTTGATATTGATACCATGGCCCTCTTGTCGAGCAAGACTCTTAAAGTAGCCTTTGTTGGGCATGTCGAGAATGGTCTTTATGTGATTAACTTTTTATAGCAACCCACTAAGACCGCGACATGCCTAATGGCTAAAGTTGATGTGGGGTGGCTTTGGCATCGCCGTTTAGCCCACATCAATATGAGATCTTTGCAAAGCCTTCTCAAGGGGGACCATGTCCATGGACTAACAAATGTTAGTTTTGCCAAAGATTGTGCTTGCAGTGCTTGTATCGAAGGAAATCTTCATGAGAAGGCTCACCATCCCACGACTATCATCTACTCGAAGAGACCCTTGGAGCTCCTTCACATGGATCTTTTTGGGCCTCCATCCTTTGATAGTCTTGGAGGTAGAAAGTATTGCCTTGTGATTGTGGATGATTATTCAAGGTATACTTGGGTATTTTTCTTCAAGAGGAAGAGTGAGACTCAACAAACCGTCATCGACTTTGCAAATGAAGCTCAACGTCAACATGATGCAAAGATCTTGACAATAAGAAGTGACAACGACACCGAGTTCAAGAACTACACCTTGGATGAGTTTCTTAGTGATGAGGGGATCAAGCATCAATATGTTGCACCATATACCCCTCAACAAAATGGTGTCGCGGAGAGGAAGAATCGAACGTTGATGGATGCGGCAAGGACCATGATGGCGGAGTTCAAGTCTCCATACAACTTTTGGGCCGAAGCCATCAACACTAGGGGTGGGCATTCGGTAAAAACCGAAAAATCGGTTTATACTGTTCGGTTTTTTCCTACTTCGGTTATCAAAACAAAAAACCAAAAATGATAGTACAAAACAACTAACCGATAGTTCGGTTAACCGACCAATTCGGTTCGGTTTCAGTTTATACCGATTGGTTGCATTGTTGCTGAAAAGTTACAGCGAACGCTTCTTCGGTGAAAACCCTGACCGCTGAGCACCTTATATAGCTGAGCCCCTTCTCCATTGAAGCATTGCTAAACGATGTGGGACTAAACAACTAATACTCCAGCCGCTGCACCCTCCATCAGTCAACGGAAGTAGGAGTACTGGTTGTTGTATTTGGGCCATGCAATTACGTGGACGGGCCCTATCAGCGGCTAGAGTATATGGGCCATGCATGGGCGCGTGGACGCACTCGGCTGCCGTGAGCGGTTGGCGCCTGCCATAAAAAAAATCTGGCGAGACATGCGTCCGAGCGGGAGCCTCGACTGGAATTACGTGTACTTCGGTTTTCCATCGGTATCGGTTAAATACCGAACCTGCCGAATCCAATTCGGTTATTAAACATAAAAACCGATTTTAAATATACCAGCAGCAAAAACCGAAAATTCTGTTTTTTCGGTTTTGGCATCGGTTCGGTGTTCGGTTGGTCGGTTTTTATGCCCACCCCTAATCAACACAACATGTCATGCATCCAATCGGCTCTATCTCCGCAAAGGCTTGAACAAGACTCCTTATGAAATACTTACCAGTAACAAGCCCAACCTCAAGTACTTCCGGGTGTTTGGGTGTAAGTGTTCCATTCTCAAGAAAGGTGTTCGTTTGTCTAAATTTGAGGCTAGAGCTTATGAGGGCATATTTTGTTGGTTATGCTACAAACTCTCATGCTTACCGTGTCCTCAACAAGTCCACCGGACTCATTGAGGAGATGTGTAACGTGGAGTTTGATGAAAATAATGGCTCCCAAGTGGAGCAAAGTGGTACTTGTGATGTAGGTGATGAAATTCCTCCCCAAGCCATAAGAAGAATGGGTGTGGGTCATATCCTACCCATTGAGGAACCCCTTGTGGCCAAAGGAGAAGGACAATGCTCCACTCAAGTGGAGCCATCACCAACCCAAGACCCACACGCTTCTGAAGAACAAAGTGAAGGCCCTCAACCTCGTGAACAAGACCAAGGGCAAGATCAACCTCAAGATGGTGGTGAACCACCAAATGATGCCCAAGGCCAAGTTCTCCCCCTCGAGCAAGTTCAAGATCAAGAGCAAGCTCAAGATCTAGAACAACCTCAAGACGGCGCTCAAGATAATCAAGTTAACCCTCCTCCTTCCACATCCGAGGAGGAATTAGAGCGTCGTGCCGCCAAGATTGCTGCCAAGCTCACCACCAAAGGTCATCTCATGGAGAACGTGGTTGGAAGCCTAAGAAAGGGGGTAAGAACTCGTAGACAATTAGCAAACTATTGTGAACATCATGCGTTTGTCTCTTGTGTTGAACCCCAAAAGGTCTATGAGGCACTCGAAGATCCGAATTGGCAAAATGCCATGCATGAAGAACTCAACAACTTCGAGTACAACAAGGTGTGGAGATTGGTGCCAAGGCCGTCAGGGAACCACAACGTCATTGGAACCAAGTGGATATTCAAGAACAAGCAAGATGCTCATGGGAACAACATTCGCAACAAGGCAAGATTGGTAGCACAAGGCTACTCCCAAGTCGAGGGTATTGACTACGATGAAACCTTTGCTCCCGTTTCTCGCCTTGAATCCATTTGTTTGTTGATTGCTTATGCTTCCCATCACAACTTTAAGTTACAACAAATGGATGTGAAGAGTGCTTTTCTTAATGGTCCTATTAATGAGTTGGTTTATGTCAAGCAACCCCCCGGGTTTGAGAAACCCTACTTCCCGGATCATGTGTATCAACTCGATAAGGCACTCTATGGCCTTAAGCAAGCCCCACGTGCATAGTGCGACCACCTTACCGAGTTGTTACAAGATCATGGATTTGAGGTTGGGCAAATCGATCCCACTCTTTTTACTAAGAAGGTCAAAGGGGAGTTGTTTGTATGCCAACTATATGTTGATGATATTATCTTTGGTTCCCCTAACAAAGTTTTCAATGAGTAATTTGCCGCTCTCATGACCTCTAAGTTCAAGATGTCTTTGATGGGAGAGTTGAAGTTCTTCCTTGGTTTCGATATCAAGCAAAGAAGAGAAGGTACCTTCATCAACCAAGCCAAATACACTCAAGACATGCTCAAAAGATTCAAGCTAAGTGATGTCAAGCCGGCTTCTACTCCAATGCCTACCAAGTGCCAACTTGACATTGATCCCAATGGTAAAGTGGTGGATCAAAAGGTATATCGCTCCATGATTGGCTCCTTGCTTTACCTTTGTGCATCTAGACTGGATATCATGTTGAGTGTGGGAATATGTGCACAGTTTCAAGCTGCACCGAAGGAAAGTCACTATGTGGCGGTCAAGCAAATCTTTCGATATTTGGCTCATACCCCAAACTTTGGCTTATGGTACCCAAGAGGAGCAAACTTCAAGCTTGAAGGATTTCGGATTCCGATTGGGCGGGAGACAAAGTGGATAGGAAGTCCACTTCCGGAGGGTGCCAATTTCTGGGTTGCTCTTTGGTAAGTTGGTCTTCCAAGAAGCAAAGTTGTGTGTCTCTCTCATCCACCGAAGCGGAATATGTGGCGGCCGATAGTTGTTATGCACAACTCCTATGGATGAGGCAAACTTTAAAGGATTACGGTGTCATTTGTGACAAAGTGCCTCTTTGGTGTGATAATGAAAGTGCCATCAAGATTTCTCTCAACCCGGTGCAACACTTCAAGATGAAGCATATTGAGATTCGGTATCACTTCATCCGAGATCATATTAGGCGAGGGGAGATCGAGCTCAAGTATGTCAACACTCATGATAACCTTGCAGATATTTTCACGAAGCCCTTGGATGAAGCAAGATTTCGTGAGTTAAGGCATGAGCTAAATATCATTGATTCGAGCAATGTGACTTGAAACCTTGCACATCCCACCACACTCAACTTGTTGTCTAGTTTAGGTGTAGGCATGGACATAGGGGGAGTGTTGCTCTCTCAATGAACTCTTCCTCCCCCCATTATGCATAAATTGATCAACTCTTTCACATTAGCCATTTTTCATGGTACATGTGCTTCAAAGACGAGTTTTGGTCATGGGCCCAAGGATAATTCTTCGTGGTGCCATACCAATCAACTCAAACATAGGTGGCTCCGGCCACCGCCCCCTCCTTGGAGAGGTTGTGTCTCGTTTTGGTCTTTGTTGCCTCTTGTTTGGTTGCGGCGTTTCGCTTGTTAGCTCGTTGGTGTGTGTGTTCTCTTGAAGGTTCCGTGCAAAGTCGTTTTTCTCCCGTGCTTGAAATTGCATCTTCTTGGGTTCACGATACTACCGTGGTCCGCCACGATACTACCGCAGGGCACGGTACTACCGCAACCAACACGGCAGTAATTTTTTACTGCCGCTGGTGGAGCAGTACTACCGCCCACGGCGCGGTACTTCCGCCCGAGCGGTACTACCGCCCACGGCGCGGTACTTCCGCCCGAGCGGTACTACCGCAATGAGTCGCGGTACTACCGTGGTGTAGCGAGCACGTGGGGGTTAAGAGCAGGCAGGGGGAGTTCCAACTCCCCCATACCCATTCACTCCTTCTCCCCATGCTGCCTCTCTCTCCTGCCCATGAACGGCGTCGGAGACCCTCGCCAGATCTCCTTCTCCGGCTGCTCTCCTCAGATTCCGACCGGTGGGATCATTCCCCGCCACTTCCTCTTGCAATGGACCAAGGTCTTTCCCCAAATCCCTCTCTTTTTGGTTTGTTCTTGTGCTTCTAGGTTTTTGGGGAGATGCTAGTTGTTCTTGAGATTTTAGGCTAAATCTTTGCAAGAGTATGTTGGAGGAGAGTAGTAATGCGTAGAGTTTATACATAATATGTTGTCCCATGGTAGATTTGATCGGCCGTAGTACCGCTTTGTCGTCATGGTAGTTCCCAGATTCAATTGTTGTTTCAGATCTGAAAACGCGCGGTACTACCGCACCTCTGGCGCGGTACTACCGCCCTCGCGGTACTACCATACCTCCAGCGCGGTACTACCGTGATTTGGAGCGGCACTAATTTTTTAGTTCCGCGCGACCAAGCGGTGCTACAGTTGCTGTCAAATCTATCATGTGGCAATTATTATGTGTGAATTCTACTTGTTTCACTGTTTTGTTGCGTTCTTTGCACTGATCCTTCTTGCGTTTCTTGCGTGTTTGTTTTGTGGTGTGTGGCTCAGGTGCTCATGCTCGCCGTTCCAATCCAAGCCGTGACACTGGCTCCAAGTGCCTGCGCAATCAAGATGAAGCTCCTCAGGGCTCTAGTGCCCCCCAACGCAGGACCAAGACCACCGCCACCAAGGACAAGGAACCCGCCATGAGTATGGATGAGATGCCGCTTGCTAAGTTCGTCTCTCGAAGGAAGATCAATCCCTATGTGAATCCTCGTGCCAACCTTCGAGGAAATGAGTTGTTCTGGACCAAGCAGCAGAATCTCATTCATTTGGATGTGATCAGGGCCAAGCGGAATATCTATGTGGGTGTGCATTGGATCGACATGCATCATATGAGGGAAGAGAAGCACCGGGCATACTTTGGTGAGTCTCTGGATCTAGTGGAGCAGTTTGGCATTGAGCATATCATCTCTTTTCACAAAGACTATGATCCGGAGATTGTGGCTCAGTTCTTCGCCTCGGTGTACTTTTATCCTAATGAGGACAGGACGATGACTTGGATGACTAATGGTCGGCGGCTGACGGCTACCTGGAAGGAGTTCATGACTTTGCTTGGTGTTTTGGATGAGGGCCTTGCCACACCCCAAGGTGTTCGTCCTCATGCCAATACCGAGTCTGCCAACAAGAACAAGCTTCAGCCCTTCCTTGTTGAGAAGAAGCTCTCCAGTGGCAAGTCTTCATGGGTGCTCAACTCTTTCCTTGACATCATGTACCAGATCTTCCGCAACTCTCTCTTCCCACGCATTGGGGATATGGACAAGGTACACGCTTATCTTGTGGACATGTTGCTCCTATGTGAAGATGCGCGCAACTCTCAGACGCTACCACTTGATGTCTCACACATCATGTGGTGTGAGCTTCGGTTTGCCATCTTCAACCGCAAGGTCCCCATCTATGGACCGTATCTGTTTCAGTTGATCTTTGCAACTTGGGAGAAGCTCTACCCTCAGGATGACTTTGAGGCCCCTGATTGGATTTGACATGATTCCATCTAGCTCTGTGTCAAGACTCAGTGGGCTAACACCACTTCTCGTGCTGAGGCTGCGGCTGCCATGGATGTGGATGCAGATGAGGATGAGGAGGAGCCAGCAGATGAGGTCAGCTCTGCGGGTTACACCCCTCCCACCTCTGAGCCATCTTGGGCTAAGAGGCTGAAGAACAAGATGAAGACCTTGTTCTGCATGCAGGCCAAGGGTCAGTATAGGTCTCATGTTGCCTCCAAGGAGAGTCGCTGCCGGGACAAGAAGATCATGAGGCTGTTTGGAGAGGACGTTTCTGGCGGTTCTGAGGATCGCATCACTTCAGAGGCTGAGTGGATGGCGAAACAAGGCTTCAAGTGGACCGATTCTGAGGAGGACGTCGAGGAGACCATTCGTGCTGCCGAGTCTGACGAGGACCGTGCGTCTGACTACTCCGCTTGAGCCACCACTTGTGTGTAGGTGTCCTCTCTGCCTTTTTGGCATCTCGATGCCAAAGGGGGAGAGAGTGTAGGTATTTGCGAGAGTCTTGTGTTTGCTTTGCTCGTGTTTGTTCCGTTGAACGTTGCTTTGCTTTGGTTTAGTTTGCTCGTGAGACTTGGTCTATCATATGGTGTAAGAGATATGCACTCTATCGTACCGTATTGAGCCAATGCTATTTCGTGCTATTTATGTTATGCTCATATTTACTATCTTGTTTAGTGTTAGCCTTATTATTGCAAGATATGCTTTGTCTCTAAAATATAGGGGGAGTGGTGATCCTAGTATTCGTGTCGTGCAGTCCAAAGCACTTTACTCTCTAGCACGAATCTAGGGGGAGCTCGTCTATATTCTAGAGATGTGGGGTTTTCTTGTGCTATATTCTTTTCCTTCGTGCAAATCCCGTATTGTCATCAATCCACCAAAAGGGGGAGATTGTAAGGGCATGTTTATCCCTAGGGTGTTTTGGTGATTGATGACAATGCTTTTGCGGACTAATCGTGTGCCTTGAGTATTTCAGTCGCTTCGTTGTTAGGCACAAGACGGTTTGGTACCACTTGAAGACTATTGAAGACGGTGGTGTTCTACGTCTCTTTTGATGGATCTGAGTCGTAGGATAGCCGTACTATTAAGACGGGGTCCGCGGTGGAAAGGTTTTGGTGGAATCATCACGTATACGTTTCCTTCCTTTACCCCGCCTTTCCCTTTGCGCTTTGGAGCATCCTCCGTTATCTCCTTTATTGTGCAAAAAGAAGAATTCCTAAGTGCTGCTATTTGAGGCATGCGGTAGTACTGCTCCTAGGAGCGGTAGTACCGCAGGCCCCCGCGGTAGTACCGCCCCAGGTGCACGGTAGTACCGTGAGTCCTGGTCCGGCTTAGTCGCATGAGCGGAAGTAGGGGCGGTTGTAATTTTTTACATCCGCACCCTGCGCGGTAGTACCGTGTCGGATTTTTGCACTGTTCGATTTTTAGCAGAAGTAGACACGGATGTATTTTTATTCATCCGTGCCCTTCCCAGCCTAGTCCATCCTGGCCTTGCGGTAGTACCGCAAGAGGGAGCGATAATACAGCGTCGGTAGCGATCGCTCTCGATATGGCGCTTCGACTGGACTAGCCCTGCGCCATTGCAGTAGTACCGCTGACCCACCACGGTAGTACCATGAGCCCTAGCGGTAGTACCACTTATGCAGGTGGTAGTACCTCGGTCATGGGCTGAGTAAGTGGATAACGGTTGGATTTGTCTCTCCACTATATAAGGGGTGTCTTCTTCCTCTAGTTGACCACCTCTTCCATCCCCAAGCTCCATTGTTGCTCCAAGCTCCATTTTCGTCTGATCTCTCTCCCTAGCCAATCAAACTTGTTGATTTGCTCGGGATTGGTTGAGAAGACCCCGATCTACACTTCCACCAAGAGAAATTTGATTCCCCCCACTAATCCCTAGCGGATCTTGTTACTCTTGGGTGTTTGAGCACCCTAGATGGTTGAGGTCACCTCGGATCCATAGTCCATTGTGGTGAAGCTTCGTGGTGTTGTTGGGAGCCTCCAATTAAGTTGTGGAGATTGCCCCAACCTTGTTTGTAAAGGTTCGGTCGCCGCCTTCAAGGGCACCAATAGTGGAATCACGGCATCTCGCATTGTGTGAGGGCGTGAGGAGAATACGGTGGCCCTAGTGGCTTCTTGGGGAGCATTGTGCCTCCACACCGCTCTAACAGAGATGTACTTCCCCTCAAAAGGAAGGAACTTCGGTAACACATCCTCATCTCCACCGGCTCCACTCTTGGTTATCTCGCGCCTTTACTTTTGCGAGCCTACTTGTGTTATATCCCGTGCTTGCTTGTGTGCTTGTTGTTGTTCCATCATATAGGTTGTTCACCTAGTTGCATATCTAGACAACCTACTTTGATGCAAAGTTTAATTTGGTAAAGAAAAGCTAAAAATTGTTAGTTGCCTATTCACCCCCTCCCTCTAGTCAACTATATCGATCCTTTCACCCGTGGCCTCCGGTGATGATGGCCCCCTCCGACAGGGTGCCAGAGAGGGCCTAGATTGATTTCTCGTGGCAACAGAGGCTTGCGGCGGTGGAACTTCATATCTAGGTTATTTTCTGGAGGTTTGGGTATTTATAGAAGAGGTTGGCGTCGAGGACAAGTCAAGGGGCCCCACAGGGAGTCCACGAGGCATAGGGGCGCGCCCCGGGGGGGTGGGCAACCCCCCACCTCGTGGAGCCCACGGGACTCCCCTCCGGTAGATTTTTGTTCCAGTATTTTTTATATTTTCCCAAAAAAAATGTCCGTTGATTTTCAGCGCATTCCGCGAACTTTTATTTCTGCACAAAAACAACACCATGATAGTTCTGCTGAAAACAGCGTCAGTCCGGGTTAGTTCTAATCAAATCATACCAAAATCATATAAAACTATTGTAAACATGGCATGAATACTTCATAAATTATAGATACGTTGGAGACGTATCACCTACATGCTGCTTGATTGACTTTGATGAGTATAGGGGTTACAAGAGTTGATCTATCTCGAGATTGTATGTTGTGGTCTAAACCCTAAGGGTATGATAGTTGATGTCATGATGATCTGGCCTATTGACTAGCATGGCATCGGCTTATATAATGTACCAGAGGCCTAGGATAACAAGAGTCCTAGTCGAATACGTCGGTGGAGAGGAGTCCTTGTCTTGATCGCCAAGTCTTGTGGAATCTTCCTCGTGTATACTTCGGCCGTCCGAACTGGCCCATGAGTAAACGGCCCTGGGGTCCTCGGCCCAATCCAACTGATCGGGAGACGACGTGGTGAGTACCCCCTAGTCCAGGACACCGTCAGGCGCCCCAAGATCTGGTCTTCATGGCGGCTGTATCTCCCGCATCTCTCTCGCGTGATGCACCAGCGCCTTCAGGGAAGGGACGCGAAAAACGTGGACTCGTTGCTCCGAGGCCGCCGCCCAATCCCGATCTGGCGCTGTCGCTGCAAGCTCCACCTTCACGGCATCTGGTCGCTGCTTGTACGCCACCAAAGCACTGCCTAAACGCCACGGGAACGAGGCCCAGCCGCCGCCGTCGGCCGCGCAGCCAAGCCCATGGCGCCGACAGGCGGCGGCGAGGAAAGGGCGTCCGGATAGCACGGCCGGAAAAAAGGGACCAGGATCCGCCCAGAGGACGACGCGGGGACAGTTCTGGCTCTTGAGCGGCCCGTGGTTGCTTTATATAAGCAGGGCGAAAGCCTGTTTCGAGAAGTAGCTTGTGCAACTTGGTGGAGCACAACAAATTCGTGGAGGGGAGGATCGACAAGATACGTAGGGTGCCATGAAGAAAACACTTTGGTGCTACTCCAGTCCAGCCCAAGTTCCAACACCGGCCCCGTTCCCATATTTTGTGAACCCAACAACGGCCTCGTTTGCAGAACAGATCGAGCATCCAAATCCACATGCGTGGCGCCGTAGCAGAAGAAGTGTAGAGCACTCACACTCGTTCAAATTCAAATTTGCATGTGGGTGGCTGCCCTCTTCGACGCAAACGAGACGCAGATCGTGAACGCCAATCCAAACTCCAACACTGTCGTCTCCAGTACACAACCGACAGCACACAAAACTGAGCGGTTTCACCACAGCAACTTGGGCTTCGAAATGAATCAAAAATAGACACGGCGGGAAACCGACACCTGTGGCTCCCAAGCCTTGAACCGCTTGCCGACGAGAACTGTTCTGTGTGTATGTGGCACAGAAAATACAGAGAAATTCCTAGGCAGACGCCAGTGTGGATAGCTCAATAATTCAATGAACAGGTTCTGCTGAATAGTCTTCATTTACTCCTCCACCCCAAGATGCAGGCAACTAAATTTCAGTAGTACGTATTACTATATGTTCGATGCAATCATTTGCGATGGATGGCCCAGAATACAGAGCCAACAAAATAATTATTGTACTCCGTATTCGATTCCGTTCGAACCCATCTCTGTTCCGAGTTTGATGACTAAATAAATAGCTGGACCCCGGAAAACCAAGTTAAATGCCCGGAGATACAGTCGATGTGCAACAACCGCCACCCATACATACACATATAGGCCAGGAGCATGGAGCAAACATTTCATTTCATTTCATTTCATGGACAGAAAGCGAAAGCAACATACTACCAGTACTAATTACACACCTACATTTGGATTCCTTCCTTCCGTTGGCAAACTTTTCTTCAAGGCCATACAGACCATCTGCCCTACCAGAATCAATGACACGGCCCACAGACATCTAGTACAACCAAGAACACCGCCGCTAGCTAGCTATGCCCTAACTCCCACTTGGCCTCCATTGCCGACCGACCGGAGCACACATCAACTCCAAATCACAGTGGCGCTGGAGGCGTCGACAACAAGCGGTTCAGCGGTCAAAATCAGCACTCCAGATTTACCCGATTAGCTTAACTCGTGGCAACTTGTGGCGTAAACGGGCCATGATTCTAATTAGGGCCTTCCCTGCCTAGAGCTCGGCGAGCCATGGAAGGGGGCCAACGTGTTATGCTCCGTGGCTTACCTTTACCTAGACACTGCTCCCTTGATCGGAGGTGTCGTCGTAGTAGTACGGCGACAGCTTGCCGTCCTTGTCCAGCCTCGGCCTCGCGTCGGCGCGCACCTCCTGCAGCATCTTCACCACCCTCCGCATCGCCGGGCGGTTGATCGGCAGCGAGCTCGCGCAGATGAGGCCGATGTTCAGGACCCTGCTGATCTCCTCCTTGAAGGCCATGTCGAGCCTGCTGTCCAGGACGTGCTCTACTCCCTTCTGATCAATGGTGCCGCACACCCACTTCACCAGGTCCTTCTCGCCGAACTCGGGGTCGACCGGCGGCTTCCCGGTCACCAGCTCCAGGAGCACCACGCCGAAGCTGTATATGTCGCTCTTCTCGTTGACACGGAGCGTGTACGCGTACTCTGCACAAATTCATACGAACAACTTTCGATCAGACTTGCATGCACGTGTATCATCATCAAAGGACTAATGACTGAGCTTGTGAAACGTTCAGAAAGTCTTACCAGGAGCAATGTAACCGCAGGAGCCAGCGATCACCGACATGGACTTGGGCGCCCGGCCGGCCATCTCCACCACCTTGGCCACACCGAAATCGGCGACGCAAGCGCTGAACTCTGCATCCAAGAGGATGTTGTTGGACTTGACATCCCTGTGGACGATCGCCGGCACGCAGTCCTGGTGCAGGTAGGACAGCCCCTCGGCTGCGTCCAGCGCAATCTTGTACCGCGTCGGCCAATCCAGCAGACCGGCCTTGCTGCTGTGCAGCACGTCCCCGAGGCTGCCGTTGGGCATGTACTCGTACACCAGCATCTTGGAGTCATTGTGCGTGCAGCAGCACAGGAGCTTGACGATGTTCTTGTGCCGGATCTTGCCAAGCGTCCTCACCTCGGCCTCGAAGCTGTTGTCGGCCGCCGATCCCTCGCCGGCGTTCTCGATGTCCTTCTTCGCCGCGCCGCCCCAAAGCTTCTTGACGGCGACCACCTCGCCGTTGCTGAGCACAGCCTTGTATACCTTCCCGGATGCACCGCTGCCGATGACATTGTCCTCATCAAGGCAGTCCAGGATATCATGCTCGCTGAACGACACCTTGTGGAAGGATGTCAGTGTCCATTTCGAGCGCTCGGCCTTCAGTTTCGCTTTGTTGAAGCTCCGGTACCTCCAGTAGAACCATGCCACGCCGGCAACCAAGACGACAGCCGCGAATATGAATATGGACCGCATCATCCAGATAATGGCAGAGTGGTTCCCTGAACTTCCTTGCGAGGCAGAGCACAAACCGGCAATGTCTCCGCACAGCCCCGGGTTGCCCAAGAAGCTGCTGCGGTATGCTTCCGTTGCATACTGGGGTGGAAGCTGGCCACTGAGCTGGTTGTTGGACACGTTGAACTGGTTCAGCTTCAGGTTCTCCAGTTGAGCTGGTACTTGGCCCGTGAGGCGGTTGCCGGAGAGGTCAAGGTAGTTGAGCACCGGCAGGTCACCCAGCTCCGGTGGTATGGCTCCGGTGAAGCCATTGTCGGCGAGGTTGAGCTCGCTAAGCTGCTTCCAAGAACGGATTCCCCGGAGCAACTGACCAGATAGCGAGTTGTTGTGGAGCACGAGCCGGCCGAGCTCCGCCAGGCTGCCAAGGGAGGAGGGAAGAGGTCCAGAGAGCATGTTGCCGTCTGCCGATAGCTCGTACAGCTTGGCGACGGATCCAATTTCTGAGGGGATGCTCCCGGTCAGCCGGTTGTTGGAGATAACCAGCTTGGACAGGTTGGCCGCGCCGGCGATGACCGGGGAGATCTCCCCGGCGAGCTGGTTGTCGTTGAGCTCGAGAAGCGCCATGTGCGGCAGGCCCCAGACCGCGCCGGGCACGTCGCCGTCGAGCCTGTTCTTGGACAGCCTCACCCGTCGCAGCCTATGGCACCGCCCAAGCCCCTCGGGGATGTGACCGGTGAGCACATTATTGAGCATCAACAGCTCCTCCAGCTCGCCGCGGTCGCATATGCCCCTTGGGATCTCGCCGGAGATGGAGTTGTCGGACAAGTCCAGGCACACCAGCGGCGTGTTCTTACCGAGGTCTGCCGGCAGCGTGCCGTTCAGCCGGTTCGAGAACAGGCGCAGCTCAACGAGCGAGGACGCCTTCGCCGCGGACTCCGGCACGGGCCCCGTGAGCGAGTTCAGGTACAGGTGCAGGCTCTCCAGCTTTGGCGCCTCGAACAGGTCATCCGGGATGGCGCCGCCGAGGCGGTTCATGGAGATATCTATGCTCCTGAGCTCCGCGAGCTTGCCGAATCCCTTCGGGATTGGGCCGGAGAGCGAGTTGTTGTACAGCTCGATCTGAACGGCGCTTGTCAGACCGGCAAGCTCCGGTGGTATCGGGCCGGTGAGCGCGTTCAGCGACAGGTCGAGGTCGGTGAGGTTGGCGAGGCGGCCGAGAGACGCCGGGATGGAGCCGACGAGGTTGCAGCCGGCGAGCCAGAGCACGCGCAGCGCGGGGAGATCGCCGAGCTCGGCGGGCACTGGGCCCGGAGCGAACGTGTTGTAGGACATGTTGAGCTCCCGGAGCGTGGCGACGCGGCCGAGGAACGCCGGGACCTTGCCCCCGAGCAGGTTGTTGACGAGCGAGAGCGACTGAAGCTTCTTGAAGGTGCCGAAGGACTCCGGGATGGGCCCGGAGAAGTTGTTGGCCTCGAGGCTGAGGTAGACGAGCTCCGGGAGGTCGGCCAGCGCGTCGGGGAGCGGCCCGACGAGCGTGTTCATATACAGGTCGAGGCGCACCAGCGCCTTGCACCCGGCGACGGCCTTGGGGATGTCAGGGCCGATGTAGTTCTCCCTGAGATCGATGACCTGGAGGCGCGGGAGGCGGCAGAGCGCGGCGGGGAAGGAGCCGCTGAGGTTGGCGTTGGGGAGCGAGACCTCCGTGACGGCGCCGTCGACGCAGGAGACGCCCGTCCAGCCGCAAGGAGTGGCGTCGCGGGGGTTCCAGTCCGCGAGCGCGGAGGCGGTGAGCGCGCGCTTGGCGTCGAGCAGGTAGAGGCCGTCCTGGTTGAGCCCGAGCGACGGGGCCACCAGCGAGGCGGCATTGGCCGCGACGGCGAGCAGCAGGAGGGGGAGGAAGGCGGCCATGGTGGGCGATGGGACGGTACGGTTCGTTGGCTGGGCGCGCTCGAGGCGTGTCGGGGTCAGACGAAGGACGGCGACATGGGCGTCGGCATTGGCGACGGCGAGTGTGTGGGGAGCGAGCTGGTGCGTGCTCTTATTGAGATGGGGATGGATGGGGGAGAGGACAAGGGGGGGAGTGGGGGTAGCTGAGCTGAGCAGAGCAGAGCAGAAGCGAGCTGAGCACGCACAGTTTACTAGGCGGAGACCCGGTGGTATCGAGTAGAGTGGGGGGAGTGGATGGAAGCTGTCCATTTTTAAAACGTTTTCTTGGGGAGGAGAAGCGGATGGAGGCCCGGTAAAAAAGACATTGGGGAGACTGCCATTTGACCTGTTTTGTTGGGGTCCGGCTCGGCGCGTTTCTACTGTGGCGCCGAGATGCGGTTGTGTTTTGTCTCGGTTTGGGCCTCTGAGAAGTGGGGCCGGATGCTGCCGAACAGGAGATTTGATCCGTCCCAGCTGGTCCTGTCGGTGAGAAATTTAGGCTGTTTACCATTCTTTTCTTTTCAAAAACGATCAAATCTTTTATAAAAATTCACAAAAATACTAAACATCTCAAACATAATAAATATTACATCGAGATTTCGAGATCACCAAACGATCACCGCTACCGCCCCTAAAGCATTGGCAAGTGTTGGAACTGTATAGAACTCCGGAGCCACCGACGTGTTGTTATCGCCGCTCCCCTACCAGGGCCGGACACATTCTTATTGGCGGTCTCGTGACTCACCTCGCTGAGCACTTTGGCCTAAACTAGGAGGGAATTTAGCAAGATCATTGTTGTGTGACTCCTCAAGAGCCAAACGAAAACCTTGCTCTTCCTCAAGAGCAATGAAAAGATCCGCTATCTCATCGGCATGGTCACGGCTATGCCCCTCCATCTTAGTGATGGTTTCCTCATGAGACTCAATGATATCATTGGCCTCACCTAGTTATTCCAAGAGAGAAATAAAGTGCTTCTTGGTCTCACCTTTGAGCTTACCCAAGAATTTGTCAAACTCATTCTCATCCATCTTTACCTCCTCATATTTATCCACACAATCCAACAAAGAAGGATTAGTTGTGATGGAAGTTTTGATGCTGGAGGTTACCTTGTTGATGCCTTTAGCCATGAGGCACTTGGGGATGAGGTTCTCGTTGGGGGCGTCGAAGAGTGACGCCTTGGTTGGGGAAGAGGTGGCAATGGCCACAGAGGCCGTCGTCATTCCTTCACCACTTGCATCATCATCATCGGAGATGTACTCTTCTTGTACCACCAATCCCTTTTGTGGCTCCTTCTTGGTGAAGTTGTTTTTGTTGGCGAAGGACTTGGCCTTGTCTTTTCGAATGACTTGCCACCATTGTCTTCCCTCTTCTCCTAGGGGCAGTCCAGTACAAAGTGACTCACGTTGCCACAATTATTGTAGCAAGTTCTCACACGTTGCTTGCCCTTGGACCCACTTGGGTTGTTCTTGGAGAAGTTGGGCCTTGAGTTTCTCTTGTTGCGCCAAAATTGCCTTGAGGCGAGAGCCATGTGCTCTTGATAAGCATATTTGGTGTCTTCCGGGCAACCCTCCTCTTCTTCCTCTTCCGGAATGGCCTTGGCCTTCAAAGCAAGGTTGGGATTCTTTGATCGCTGAGAACGCGCAAGGGCATTGTTGGTGGTCTTGTCCAAGATGTTCATATCAATAAGCTCATCCAACACATCACTTAGGACAAGGTGTGGAAGTCCGGTCTTTGACGGATCATGGAGGATATAGCTTTTTTAGGAATAAAGTAGGTCTACCAGAGGGGGGTGAATGGAAATTTTAAAATTTCTTCGGAAATCTCAAAACAGTCAGAACCCAGGAACGGAGCGAATGAAAAACAAACTACAGCAAGCTATAACTAAGTACCAAATGGAAACTAAACATGCATCGAGACAAATCACATGAAGGAAAACATATCAAATGTAAACATGGGTAGCAGAGGTAACCAGTGATGCTCGATGGCGATAGGGTATTTGTTCGACCAGTTCATCCTTCTGCACAAGGACTACGTCTGGTTGGAGCAGCTGTGACTTAACATGGAAGATAAACTCTCTTCATCCTATTCTCCTCGACAATTGGTTTGTCAACCAATGCCGGTGACTCGTGGTAGATACATGAGGCGATCTCCGAATCTTTACGGACTTCTTCTTCGAGAACCACAATCACTCTTGGTCTCTGAAGAAATTGACACCTAAACGTCTAGAGAGTTTGCAGCTCTCAAGAGTAGTAGGCGGAGCGTACTAGACTTAGATTCTAGTGGTGTTGAACCACTATCTAATTCTTCGGCTTTAGGAGTTTTCTCTAGGTGGATTTTAAACTCAAATCGTTCAAAGAGGGGGTTGCTCAACAATCTTCTCAGAATCAAATGGAGCAGCCACCGCACAAAGCCGAAGCGGGGTGGCTATTTGTAGCCGCAATATTCCCTGGTGGGAAATGACCATTTTGGACACGCTGTCCAGCCAATGGCCAACTGTCACATTCACAATGGTCAGATTTTGGAGCAACATTAACATTACTTGAGGAACAAGTAATGCTAACTCCTCGGTCTGAGACAAATCTCTCGCAGCGAAGAAGATCACAGTCTCTTGCTAGCAAATATTTGCTTGGAACACAAAGAGATTTCTCTCGCAACTTTCATAGGATTTGGTTTTAGCATTAGAGAATCAAAGTTTCGAACGCTACACCCCTCTTAATAGTACGGTGGTCCGATGACTCAATAAAGAAAAGAAGAACAACGAAATAAATGCTACATCTTCACTTCCTCTTCAATCTCTTCGGGCGCAGGCATTTTCCTCAGACAACAGACACCGAACCAATTGCTTCACTTCAGCAATTTTTGAGGGGCCACTTTTGTTGACATAATCTTCGATGATAACCTTCGCTGCACTGCAGGGAGATTATCTTCGGCGTTTGCATCAAACTCCCCGTGATCTCAAGGACCTGTTACTCTGTGTGCACTAGCAAACACATAAGTCCCGAACTGTTTATGTCAACAAACTCCAAAACATAAGGGGCCTATCATTGCACCAACAATCTCCCTCCTTTTGGACGGTTGTTGACAAAACAGATAATCATCAAAGTGAAGATAGATAAGTGAAAAGTAATTCGAACAAGAGTGAATTAGCATTACTTGGCTCGATGATGAGATATACTTCCCCTAGGCGTATGTAGGGTTATAGATATGAGATAAAATTTCATGTAATTCATTGAAGTATATAGAGGAAATTTCAATCATTCGAGATAATGATTCGCACTAATAATATATAATCCATCGAGATTGTAGTGCAATCATTCACAACTTCCGATAATAATTCCACCTGCAAAACAAATGCTTCGAGAGAAATAGTGCAGCTGGCGGGGTTATTAACATTACAACATAGAAGATTTACATTGTAGAACAGATAGTCTTTGAAGCATAAGTTTCAAAACTCACGTGAAACCAAACCAACGGAATGCAAAAGGAAAATCTATCAAAACTCTGTGTCAGAAGCGGTGAACTTGATTCTCTATGTGGCATCTCCAGAAGAACTGTCGGAAGATACTTCAGGTTTGGAAGTGACTGGTTGAACGTCATCTTCAATGAGAGCAGATTTTTCTTTAGGAATAGTAACTTGATGTTGAGATGATGAGGGCACATTGGGATCAACCACTTGAGTCAAATGTGAAAGCGCATTTCCTTCTGTTGGTTTCTTTGTCGGTGAGGTAGCTTCAGATTCTTCGAGCAATTTGCGAAGCTTAAGATGAAGAAGATTAGTTGTTGGTTCTCGAGCAGGTAGAGGAGGAGTACTGCGAGTTTGATAATCTTGAGGCCTTTGTCAATGTACTCATAGAGCTCTTTGAGATCAACATCCAGGAGCTCTTTCTTGGTGAAGAACTTGCAAAGTAATTTCCAGGGCCATTTCTTGTTCTCATCAACAATCAGATGTGTGATTCTGGTTCGGTTGTTGATAGAATTTAGCTCTGCAGCAAGGTGTTCTTTCTCTCGTCGATCCGCAGCAATGTGCTATGGCAGCAGCTGTTGTGTGCGCAGTCTGACTTCAAGCTGCGGTGGTGGTTGATGAAATATCTTCGCTCATGCTGAGGCAGATGTGGCCCGTCGAATGTTTTGTGATAATCTTGATGGCTTGAGTCTGACGATTTATGTGAAGATATAGCTTCCAAGACTTGCAGGGTATCGCGTACTAGTGGAACGAAGCTTTTGTGACTAACCTTCACCAAGTACTCTATATGCATAGCATAATCAACAACTTTCTGAATCCATGGTGCATAGACTTTGATGGTTTTTGGATGCTGAGCTGAGTCTATTAAGATACACAAAAACTTATCCTCAACATCAAAGACATATTGCTCGTAGATTGCATATACTGCGTTTTGAAGAACATCTGAAACGACATTTTCTGAATTCATCCCGGCCAGAGGGTAAATGTTGTAACTGAGCAGATGGTATAGAGTCTGATTTTCGAAAGTTAAGTGCTCTGTCTTGGGGGGCCATTGTAGTCACGAAGCTTTTCCTTGTCCATGGTGCATCGAAAGATTTCATCTGAAATGACATCAATATTGTGCACACGAATTTTAGTTTTGCCATGCTCGTACCGAGGGAAATGAAAATGTGAGACAAAAATCTGTAGATGAGCATTTGATTCGTTTCCCTTCGGTCATCCACAACATGATCCACTTGGAACTGTCAGACTCATCACCAGAGATGTACAATGTTTCATGGAACTGAAGGATGATTTCTCGGTTCCATGGATGTTCATATGCAGAAACATTGGTGAGGCAAAAATTGTCCAAGTCTTGCAATAACTGATCGAAGCAGCCAAAGATTATGATTCCACCACAAGTCGGGACGAGACTTCAGACGAAAAAGAAAAAAAAAGGGGCCATAAAAAAAGAGAAGGCCCAAAAAAAATGAGAGAAAAAGAGAGAAGGGACAATGCTACTATCCTTTTACCACACTTGTGCTTCATAGTAGCACCATGATCTTCATGATAGAGAGTCTCCTATGGTATCATTTTCATATACTAGTGGGAATTTTTCATTATAGAACTTGGCGTGTATATTCCAATGATGGGCTTCCTCAAAATGCCCTAGGTCTTCGTGATCAAGCGAGTTAGATGCACACCCACTTAGTTCCTTTTTGAGCTTTCATACACTTATAGCTCTAGTGCATCCGTTGCATGGCAATCCCTACTCACTACATTGATATCTATTGATGGGCATCTCCATAGCCCGTTGATATGCCTAGTTGATGTGAGACTATCTTCTCCTTTTTGTCTTATCCATGACCATCATTCTATTCCACCTATAGTGCTATGTCCATGGCACACGCTCATGTATTGCGTGAAGATTGAAAAGGTTTGAGAACATCAAAAGTATGAAACAATTGCTTGGCTTGTCATCGGGGTTGTGCATGATTAAATACTTTGTGTGATGAAGATAGAGCATAGCCAGACTATATGATTTTGTAGGGATAACTTTCTTTAGCCATGTTATTTTGAGAAAACATGATTGCTTTGTTAGTATGCTTGAAGTATTATTATTTTTATGTCATATTAAACTTTTGTCTTGAATCTTTCGGATCTGAACATTCATGCCACAATAAAGAAAATTACATTGATAATTATGTTAGATAGCATTACACATAAAAAATTCTGTTTTATCATTTACCTACTCGAGGACGAGTAGGAATTATGCTTGGGGATGCTTGATACGGCTCCAACATATCTATAATTTTTTATTGTTCCATGCTATTATATTATCTGTTTTAGATGTTTAATGGGCTTTAATATGCTATTTTATATTATTGTTGGGACTAACCTATTAACCGGAGGCCCATGCCAGTTTCTGTTTTTTTGCCTATTTTAGAGTTTGGCAGAAAAGGAATACCAAACAGAATGAAACCTTCGCGATGATCTTTCTTGGACCGAAAGCAAACTAGAAGACTTGGAGTTGATGTCTGGAACTCCACGAGGAGGCCACAAGGCAGGAGGGCGCACCCAGGGGGTAGGCGTGCCCCCCACCCTCGTGGGCCCCTCGTAGCTCCATCGACGTACTTCTTTCGCCTATATATACTCTTATACCCTAGAAACATCAGGGGGAGTGATGTCTACTACACAACCTTCTTCTTGTAGATGTTGTTGGGCCTGCAAGTGCACAGGTTTGTAGGATAGTAGCAAATTTCCCTCAAGTGGATGACCTAAGGTTTATCAATCCGTAGGAGGCATAGGATGAAGATGGTCTCTCTCAAACAACCCTTCAACCAAATAACAAAAAGTCTCTTGTGTCCCCAACACACCCAATACAATGGCAAATTGTATAGGTGCACTAGTTCGGCGAAGAGATGGTGATACAAGTGCAAAATAGATAGTAGATATAGGTTTTTGTAATCTGAAATAATAAAAACAGCAAGGTAACAAGCGGTAAAAGTGAGCGTAAACGGTATTGCAATGATAGGAAACAAGGCCTAGGGTTCATAGTTTCACTAGTGTAAGTTCTCTCAACAATAATAACATAGATAGAACATATGACAAGCCCTCAACATGCAACAAAGAGTCACTCCAAAGCCACTAATAGGGAGAACAAGCGTAGAGATTATGGTCGGGTACGAAACCACCACAAAGCTATTCTTTCGGATCGATCTATAAAAGAGTTCGTACTAGAATAACACCTTAAGACACAAATCAACCAAAACCCTAATGTCACCTAGATACTCCATTTTCACCTCAAGTATTCGTGGGCATGATTATACGATATGCATCACACAATCTCACATTCATCCAACCAACATAAAAGTACTTCAAAGAGTGTCCCAAAGTTTCTACCGGAGAGTCAAGAACGTGTGCCAACCCCTATGCATAGGTTCCCAATGTCACGAAACCCGCATCGATCTTTCTTGGTGTTGTAGTACCCATTCCTGCTAGCTTGATCTGGTGGTCTTCTCTTGGCCAAGACTATATATAGTAGTTTATTGAGTGCTTCTTGGGTTGGTTCTCTTGAAGTGCATAGCCCGGCCCCTTTT